>OX123199.2:37537179-37612741 GCA_944739405.2 Euclidia mi
GGCCTCTGCGCGTTAGACCTATGTCTCTGTGTACGCCTGCCAAAGGGCCGATTATTGTTCTAACAAATTAGAATAATACCCGTGAAAGAGAACCAAATATAAATAACATATATAATTTTTAGCTTTGCTAAAATAACACAAATTGTATGAAATTTTCGAAACTATGATATTATATAAAATATAGTAGGAACCGGAACAAGTGTCTGCCATTAAGTTTTAAAAAGATATATATTTTACGATATCAAAACGGCAGACATGCTGTGAACACGTTTTGAAAGTCGATTTTCATGCTTTTCGACTTCTAGGCACGCCTAAAGGAACCCTCTATGGTAATAGTGAACCCCATTTGATCTACGGCAGATGAATTAGTTTAACTAGCATTAAAATATGAACTTTGCTACTATACCGTGAGTCTGCGTAACACTGGCTCTTAGACTAATACAAAACAAATTAAATAAATGAGAAAAGTTAAATAAATAAAATAATAAACAAATTAATAAATGGGTATATCAATCATTATTTTTTTTATTTGGTGATTTTAGCATAACTTACTGTGATCTTACTGCTGTAATCTATGACTATTTCCAGGTATAATATATTAGTCTATGACTAATATATTATACCTGGAAATAGACTGGCAACTTCGACATTTTAGGCGAGGCAAGCGCCACCTTTTTAACCTACAGGCCACTTTTTGCCGTCTGTTTTACAAAAAATGCCGCTAGAGGTCGTTTATGTTAGTCAAGTATTATAATTATAGTCAAAATTATTTTGGAAATATAAATAAAACAATAGAGAATGCTTATAAGTGACGTTTATTTTCCAAAAATCACAATATTTACAGCAGTAAGATCACAGTAAGTTATGCTAAAATCACCAAATAAAAAAAATAATGATTGATATACCCATTTATTAATTTGTTTATTATTTTATTTATTTAACTTTTCTCATTTATTTAATTTGTTTTGTATTAGTCTAAGAGCCAGTGTTACGCAGACTCACGGTATAGTAGCAAAGTTCATATTTTAATGCTAGTTAAACTAATTCATCTGCCGTAGATCAAATGGGGTTCACTATTCCCATAGAGGGTTCCTTTAGGCGTGCCTAGAAGTCGAAAAGCATGAAAATCGACTTTCAAAACGTGTTCACAGCATGTCTGCCGTTTTGATATCGTAAAATATATATCTTTTTAAAACTTAATGGCAGACACTTGTTCCGGTTCCTACTATATTTTATATAATATCATAGTTTCGAAAATTTCATACAATTTGTGTTATTTTAGCAAAGCTAAAAATTATATATGTTATTTATATTTGGTTCTCTTTCACGGGTATTATTCTAATTTGTTAGAACAATAATCGGCCCTTTGGCAGGCGTACACATCTCATAGGTCTAACGCGCAGAGGCCCTTTGAGAGTTTTAATCTAGAATGTGATGGGACACCTACTGAGGAGCCTCCATAACTGCACTATTAAGTACAGTCACGGGTTAGCCGCAACAGGGACTATTGCTACTTTTATGGAAACTAATTGAAGGGGTAAGTGGACAAAGGTGTTATCTGACTAAACTGAAAAAATCGAGTTTGTAAGCTTTCTTTTCATCTTGTAGTACATTTTTTTGTTTATATCACAGGATGAATCTAACTCATGCGTCAGTCTCTTAAATCTTTAAAATTGCGCAACGGATTTTAATGTGTTTTTTTAATAGATAGAATGATTCAAGAGGAAGGTTTATATGTATCATACATACATAGGTAATATTGCATTGCACCCGTGCGAAGCCGGGGCAGGTCGCTAGTAATTTATAACTCTTAATTTCAATTAAAAAATATATTTAAAAACACTGTTCACATGTATTCATACTGATTCGCTGTCATTGCCAGTAAGAGTGAGAAAGTCAATATCCTGTATCTCCATTAGCATGACTGCGAAAGTATTATGTAGTCTGCCTGCATTTTAGAACCGACCTATCTGTCTGTTTTTTTTTATATACATGTATAATAATGATGTAAAAACATATATAAATTGCAGCTTTGCTAAAACACTAGTTATCTGCGAAATGAAGCGTGAGAAAATCAAAATCATGCAACTTCAATAGCAGGACTGAACCAACCCATGGGTCTGTTTTTGTAAATATATGTTTATTATAATAATAATATAAATAACGTGTATAATTTTTAGCTTTGCTAAAATAACGCAAATTTTATGAAATTTTTGAAACTATGATATTATTTAATATAGTAGGAACTGGAACAAGTGCCTGCCATATATATAAAGACATAAAGACATATTTATTTCTGCATTTTGGTTGTTTACAACACTTATACATGTCAATACCCTATTCTAGATGAAGCCGGCTTTTCCTAGCTAAATGACTTCTTGAGAAGAAAGGCCGAAACAAACTCAGAGTCATTGTTTTTTTTTTTTGTCACTTCAATTTCTTTAGTCTTTTCTTCATCTTTTAAAGTCCAGACAAAAAAGGGTTTAGTATGCAAGTACAATGCAGGAAATTATCTGACGCTTTTGACTGACTCGGCCCACTGATGGCCCGCATTCAACAGCAATCGTACGGCTCAACCTTAATTGAGGGAGATATATTTTTTTTTCTATAAAAAAATATATATATATTTTAAGATATCAAAACGGCAGATATGTTGCGAACACGTTTCTAGGCACGCCTTAAGGAACCCTCTATGGGAATAGTGAACCCCCATTTGATCTACCGCAGATGAATTAGTATAACTAGCATTAATATGGAGTTTGCTACTGTACTCGTCTCTTTGATCCTCTGCTTTTCAAAAAAACATTACGAGCTGAGTTCTTAAACATATCATCACTGTCGTATACGGTGGTTTTGCCAGTGAGTAGGTGGCCAACCTCCTTGCACCAGTTGTAAATAAAAAAAAAATATTTTTATTAATTATGAATTCTTTCATTGTCTTACCATGTACTTCACAATTGAGAAAATTTAAATTTATATTTACACTAACCACAAATTTTATATATTCCATTTACTTTTCTTTAGTGGCACTGGTTTTTAATATGGTATAATATTATGTAATATTTTCAACTTGTGCAAAGAAGTCAAACAAACACCTAGAGCCATCTTTTATTTTCGAATTCTTTAATTTTTATATATTTATGGAAACTTTGCAAATCTTCTGTTTCCGTGTCTAATTTGCATACTGCACAGCTCTTATAGACTGCTGTTTTGGCCTTTACTGCTATCCAATCACTACAATAACCAATTGCTGCGCATTTTTCGACGCTTTTTTGTCTTTATTATTTATTAAAATATCGGTATCTAGATCCGGTATAGACACATGGTCAAAATATATATTTATTTGTCTCTCTTCTAACAATGGTGCCTCTCCCTCAGCAATAAAATCTTTAAACGATTCCAAAGCGAAGCCATCGTCTGCTTCGCAATTGGAACCAACCGCGTGAGATTAAATTATTTAAAATTAAGGTTTTATACGCTGCTACAAAATGAGAGGCACCTGGCATTATATTGCCGTGACCATGTGCACATATGGATACGCAGAAATTTTCCAAAGCGCCTTGGTTGAAATTGCGCAGTAAAACTGAATTAATGCCCTTTCTTTGTAGAAAAAGGGTAATATTTTTAAAAGATTCTACTGTTTTAACCCAGCTCATTAATGAAGGCACAACTCCACCCCTTAGTAGAGTATCAAATTTCATGGATTTTAAAATAGGCATACTTTTGTTCCATAAATTTCTATGTGGTGATTTTGGCGTAACCGCTGTTCTGTGAATTTTTCCTCCAATTGTCTGGTGGTAACTGCCGTTGACGCTGTCGAATAATTCGTCGAAGAAGATGAGTATATCGGCAGTTTGTGTGCATTCTTTGGGCATGCAACCCGATTCTGCAACAAAACAAAATTACTTGATTGTAATATGTTTTATACATTCTTAATATTTCAGAGGCAACGATAGCCTAGTGGAGAGACCAACAGACTGCCACGCAGAGGTCTCGGGTATGAATCCATGACGCGCACCAATGACTTTTCAAAGTTATATGCGTATTAAACTCTTATTTGTCGCTTGCACCGTGCTTTGGAGGGCACGGTAAGCCGTCGGTCACGGCTGTCATTAAAAGATCTTTGACAGTCGTTACGGGCAAATAGTACCCTCCAATATCCTGACTCTGGTCTAAACCATAGAATATACCTTCGGGGTACAGATGTCAGATGGCAGTCACTCTGTGGAGCCTAGAATTGTTAAAATAGTCTATTTTGCACATACATTAAATTAAACTAAACAAAATCTCACATACCTGCCATAAAGCCCAAAGCTGCACCAACAGATTTGCTGAACACTTGTGTGCAGTGTTTCACTTTCATTTTGGGGATCAGATGCGGCACAACATGACAAGCAGTTAATTTTGGCATAATTTTAACTCCCTTATAGCCAGGTGAACATTCATAAAGAAGTTGTATGTGTTCCCATTTCGCAATGTTTTCTTTTCCCTTCATTGTAAATTTCAAATTCTTATTTAAGAGATTATTTCTTATACCTTTCATTAGGTGTGGGGGGTCATAGAATACAAATATTTTATTTTGCTGTTATAAAACAGCCACCAGTGTACTCTTTATCATTTCTCACCATTTGCATTCGAGTGTCTGCAATCAAGCTATTTATTGCCGCCAAATTTGTGGCGCCTTGGTCACAAACTGTTGTGACAACGTGTAGATTTGCTTCCGTTAATTTCTTCAGGACAGTTTTAATTTGATTTTTTAGCGACAATGTTTTTGTGGTGCCAGCTGAATAAGAAAACCACACTGGTTGCTTGTATTTTTTTACAACCCCCCTTATCATAAAGATCAGGACATGGTCACAAAAATTAGGTTGTCGTTCTTCTCCATCATTTACAAAACCTCCTATTTCATCCTTGGCTGCATTATATATACAAAAAGTACCAAAGGCCATTTCATCAAACACCAAGGTACAATATCTGTGTTTATCTGGCATCTTAGCCACTCTCTTTTTTAAATGATTAAAAATTCTTTCATTGCAGCCTGGTGAAAGGTTTATTGATTCCAACTGCTTTTTGTGAGATCGCCTTGAGGGTAACACTCACATTCTTCTAAGAATTCTGTAGGACTTGGGAGATGGCTTGTACAATGAAAAAGCCAATATCTTCTCGTCTAAGGAAAATCTTCGGCCTTGAGACTTCTTACCACCTTGGGTTATTTGCATCAGAAAGAAGGTTCTACCATTTTCTGACATTTTCGTTGTTAAAATGTTGAATGCCCTTGTCTTCGATAAATTCTTTGCAAATTTGATTTTTTTCTAGATTTTTGATTTAGATTCTATTCATGCCAGTTTTCTTGCCAAGTCGCATATTGATTTTTTTATAGCTTTCTTCACCTCTGCTTGTTCAGCATGAGATATCTTGTATGAAGCTGAAAACAAAATAATTAACATTATTATTATAGTCTGTTTCTGCTGGAAATCTCTCTCTCGCAATTTGCTACATAGTGTTCTTACTATCATACAAATAGATTAATAATGGTCAATCTACCCATATAATAAATAAGAAAGTGTGGTTGTTTCTTTGTTTCTCACACTTTCATGTCTCAACTACTCAACTGTTTGTCATGAAATAGGTATTGCATATGTCGTCAAAGGCACAGATAACATTGATTAAGTACAATCAGCGACAAAGGTCGCTACACATTTACGAGATTTTAAATGGTTTTTATTGCCCAAATAATTACAATTATTTTCTAAATCTGACAGCATTCTAAAACTGAAAAAGCTTTCTATACGAAGAAAACCTGATTTGATCGTAAATTATACCAACAGAATAAGAAGTAGACAGTTTTGATTCATAAACGGCCGGTTGGCGTAGCGGGAGTGTAAGCGACTGCTACGTCAAAGGTCGCGGGTTCTATTCCCGTTCAAGTCAAACAAACATTTGTGTGCATGAACATAGATTTTTGTCTTGGTCTGGGTGTTTATATGTATAATATGTAAGTATTTACAAAAAAAAGTATATATGTATGTTTATCCATTATCTAGTACCCATAGTACATACAAGCTGTGCTTAGTTTGGGACTAGATGGTGTTGTGTGAATGTGGTAGAATATTATTATTATTATAAAAATCTATCATAAATCTATGAATGTGTAGCAAGTCATGTCATTGACTGTACCTCTCATTCAAGAGTAAGTGAATAAACTACTCCACTGCAAGATTTGCTAATGTATCAATGATTCTTTATTAATATTCAGAATTCAGCATCACTAAACTTTTAAATATTAAGTATGTAACCAGTGACCGTGACCAGATTTGTGTTGGAGTGAGATTTAATTTTGATGCCTCCCTAGCTCTAAGCTTTCGAGCTAGCAAGCCCCATAGTCTGCCACAGCCTCCGCTCCATTCACCATATGGACAGACTGGCCCTGTTTATAACATTCTAATATATAAAATTATTTTACCTGTTTTGCAATGCCTCTTTTGAAGTTAAGTTGATGGCTCGGATATTATTGTCTGTGACATCAATGCCTGAGATCTCGAAGGCATTGGGTTAACATCAAATCCTGCAGTTGCATCTAATAGATTTTCTCCTTGTGTTGAAGTTGCAGAAACAAGGTGTTGCTGACTAAATACAGTGGTGAGTTTATGAGGAGCTGTAAATAAGGAAGGAAGAACTATTAGCATATTTTAATCACTACTGTACTCTATGATGATTATTTGTGAAAATGTCTAATATTTATTTGATTCTTTCATAACAATAATAGTACATTGTGTAGCAGCATAGACAATAATGATACAATAATTACCTGGAAGATGCAGTTGTGGGACAGCCATGTTACTAAGACGGTTGCTCAGAAAAATAACATACTTAGGAAAGTGTCTATGACATAGGTGCTTTGCGATTTTTATATATGGTGTTATTATCCAGGCCAATTATTTCACCACCAATCCTTAAGACCCATGTTCTAAACCGCTCAGCATCATTTACTGGATCAGGGAAGCTGTGTAGATGTACATCTAGAACCAAAAATAAATTGCTGAAATACATCATAGATCTCAACTTAATCTAGCGACTAGTGAATGGCCCAATCCGGCTAGTACCTTTGACATATCAGACCAACACACTTTAAAAAAGATTTACAAAAACATTTCACAAGTCAAATAAATAAGTTGTTCATACAACGGACAAGAAAAAGTTTGTCATCTTATGATTACTAAATAAATGGGCTTCTTTGGAGTGGGGCCTTCAGGTAAGAAGGGATTGTTACACAGAGGATAACAACACTAGCAGATATTATTACGAATACCAATAATGTTCATAAATTGTTATACTAGTCTTAATAACCCATAAAATATTAAAGTCTATGTCATTCTTAGTACCCATATTTATTTTTTAAGTTATGCTGGTATAATATATCATATCCTAGGCTATACTATAGCATACATTTTAATTTGTTTTAAAGTACTTCCAAGTTTGTATGTAAACTTGTGAAGATTAAGAGTATTTATGCCCCCCAGCTTATCATACGAATGCTTTATCCACGAACGAGTGAGTACAATTGGATAATATTTGGTATATTTATGCAGGTTGTTAAGGATTATTACATTGTTATTATGGTTTCAAAGCTAACTTCAGTTTGTTCCTAATATATAAAAATAGCATCCAGAATCAGTTATTTTACTTTGCTTTTCAAAACTGACTTAAAGGTTTGTGCGAGTAGCTGCGAGAAATCATATAGCTTCACTTATAAACAGGTGTAGATAGAAGAGTTTGTTACATTACTTACCATCCTTATTGGTGATGGGGCACATAGGTACACAGCACTTGTTCCTAGACATTGTTTATACACTTTTATATGATATGGTCCAAACTCCAAAACAGGAGGGCCTAAACTTTACACGGAGAACAATTCTCGACGTATAAAACACTAAAGACGGTAATTGCTTGTTTTCTTAATATGCACGGAGGAACTGACGCTCAATTCAACGCGAATATCACTAAAAGCAATACAAATACACCAAAACACAAAAATATTTGCGCACAAGAATTTAAATAACCCGGCAGACGTTATTTTTGTGTAATGACAATTATGACAGCTCTGTGACATAACTGAATAGAATTGAACAGAGTAACAAATCCGACTTTCTACCATTTTGTACCTTATTATTAACAATAATATTAAAATAATTTGTAAAGTAAATATTTCTTACACGATTTACGCGATTCATGAAGTGTTAAATCTAAGTATAACTATTTCAAATCTTATATTCCTAAGTTAATGTCGCTAACATTAATATGTGCTATAAGTCGAAGGTGTCATTTAAATAAATAAAAACGACCAAATGGAAATGTTTATTTTTCATCAATAATGTATCGAAATCCGTGTACTCACGAACATTCACGAACGAATTTTGTTACGTGTGAACAATAAAGAGGGAGCTGGTTTCAATGATTTTACATGAATGTAGGCAAGATTCCGACGCATGATATTAGTCTATGTTCAGAACTACAGATGATGACGGCTGACCGACTGACTGAATTTTAATTAGATCTATAATAATAAAGTTGTGTGTGTCTGTGATATTTTTCTCAAGGCTTTGAAGCTGAATTAGAATTTGGAAATTCCGAAATCGTTTTCAATATGCATACTTATACTCATGCTATAATGGGGATAACGGATCCTGTACCTGGAGAAAACGTAAACGAGTATGAAGATCTTAATTTTGAAGCGCTTCGTAACGAGATTGACTTCTACAAAAGAGTCCTGCGTGAATTAGAAATAAATGTAGTAGAAGTTGATACTACAGGCAATATTCGCGACAAGCTTATGATGGAAGACCTGGCCGTGGTTTGCCATGGCATCGCTGTACTGCCTAAACAAGAAAGTTCGACCGCGGCAACTAATGTAAGTTTCCTATCTTATCGTTTTGCGAATTACATTTATTTTGCAATTGGCTATTGTATAAAATATGCTTAGCAGTACCTATAAAGTCATTTTATGGAAATGTAAAGGCATACTTACAAATTTAATGATCTATTGTTTCTATAGCTGTGGCGATAGTATAGTTTTAATCGCAATACAAAAAAATAGGTTTTCTCTGATATCAATCTTGAAATCTTGTTTTTAATCATAAGGACATTTATTGTTGGTAAGTTACGTATTTAAACTTTATCTTAGATGTCAGATTGATTAACATGGATTTATTGTGCTACTGTTTAACATAACACTATTTTAATATTATTCTAGTAGTACACTATAGTGTTGCATTTTATGACTGAAATCTTCAGAGGGCCGATCATCTACCGCTAGCTAATTTTCTAACACCTTGTTACTGAAAA
Source organism: Euclidia mi (assembly GCA_944739405.2). Lineage (NCBI taxonomy): Eukaryota > Metazoa > Arthropoda > Insecta > Lepidoptera > Erebidae > Euclidia > Euclidia mi. The sequence goes on from OX123199.2 coordinate 37,546,522, forward strand.
GGAAAGTAAGATGTGGATCTAAATAACTGAAAGAGAGTTAACTTGTATCATCCATGTACAGTAGTAATTTCATCCCACCGCTTTGGCAACATTCAATATTTTTCTGATTCTTGGCAGAGCTTTTCTTCCAACAGATTTTCAGAGCTTTATACTCATTTTCCAAATGAAATAATATAATTTTCTACAACATTCACACAACACCATCTAGTCCCAAACTAAGCAGAAGCTTGTACTATGGGTACTAGATAATGGATAAACATACATATATACGTTTTTTTTTTGTAAATACATACATATTATACACAGAAACACCCAGACCAAGATAAACATCCATGTTCATGCACACAAATGTTTGACTTGAGCAGGAATCGAACCCGCGACCTTCGGCGTTGCAGTCACTTACACTCCCGCGGCACCAACCGGTCGTCAGAAATGAACAGTAACAATTGCTTAAAAAGATTGCTTAAGTCTGCTCTTCATCAAAGATCTCCTGTTCTACTAAAAGATGTGTCCTTGGGATTGTATGTAATGTCTTATGTCTAATTGAGTGTTTAATATGAATGTTGTTGTTGCTATCTATACATATAAATAAAATTGTAGTGTCTGTTTGTAATATTAACATAACCGCTTTTTACTAAATTCATATGGATGTATACACAGTACATATACCTAAATTAAATTTTTTACAATTTTTGTCTGTCTGTCTGTTCTCGCTAATCTCTGGAACGGCTGGACCGATTTTGACGGGACTTTCACTGGCAGATAGCTGATGTACCAAGGAGTAACTTAGGCTATAAAGTAACAGGGTATGCGAAGTAGTTCCCTCAGGATGCGGGTGAAAGTGCGGGAACCAGCTACTTTACGATATATCTAGTTAGGTACACCAAGTTATTTATAAGTAAAATAAAATCATGGGCTTAGGTCTTATGACAAGCCCTTAACAAAAACAAAAGATATCTATTGTTTGAAGCTGCATGAAATTATGACTGAATATGCTTTTGCTTTGTTAACCAAATGATGTTCACTGTACTTACAATAGTTCGATAGTGAGAACACATAAACTTAGGTAAGACAGTAATATGATGAGTTGGCAGTAAATAATTGCACACTAATAACTATTGTCTTGAATTATAAGAAGTAGTTAATAGATAATCGGCATCTGCTAAGAACTGATTTTTGTAAGTAATGGATTAGTTTTAGGTGGTCTAAGGGCTCTCCCAAGTTTGTATGCAAGTTAAGATAAATGTAATTATCATCAATAAAGCCGCAAGCAAAACCTAGTAGCCCATAAACATCTGAATGCTTACTGATATGCCCATCTCTTAACTCCTTAATTCTTTTGCTAAGGCTCTCCTTAGCTTGCAGTAAATTTATAATTTTTCAATCTTCTGATTATTTGTTGTTCCTTCCAACACATTTTTATTTCAAACATTTCCTAAGTGTCAAAATTATGTTTCTTTAAAAATGCTGCTGATAAATCTAGAACCAGCTGAAAATTATTATGCTCGACATATTTTGAGGCATACATCTTGCATTAGTCTATCCTTTCATTTTAGGCAAGTTGCTCAACTCAGTGGATCTTGCCAAAGGCGCTGGTCCGGACCAAATAGGGACCAAATAGCACTGAGGCTAATTGTGAATTGTGCTGTGGAATTAATCAAACCAGTTACTATTTTGTTTAAGCGCTCTATTTCTGAAAGCACAGTACCAAGGATTTGGAAGTCTGCCTTTATCACCCCTACACATAAGAGCGGTAACGACGTATCCAATTACAGGCCTATTTCGAAGGTTTGTATCTGTGCTTCAATTACTGTAACGGATTGTTTATAATCAGGTGTACAATACACTCTCGAGCACGATAATTCCTGAACAACACGGATTTGTAAGGAACAAATCATCGACAAGCAACCTTTTAATATTTACTGATTTTGTTACGTCTTAAATAGGTTGCGGGTGGACCACAGAAATAGATAGTAATAGAACGGTGAATGTCACGTCATCGCGTACATTTCGCGCGTGCCACATTTTAGCAAGCCCCGCCCACAGTGACGTATAGATAGTGAGGGGACACTAAGGAATTATTATAGATGTGAGAGCTATGGAAAATGAAATTATGTTATTGTTTATATAAAATGTTTTATTATGAATAGTTTGGTTATAGTATACTGTTATAAAAATAAAACGTATTTATTTAGTTAAAAATCTGTATTGAAATCTTACAAAACTTTTGACTATATTATAAAATATCTATACTAATGTAATAAAGCGGAAGAGTTTGTTTGTTTGAACGCGCTAATCTCAGGAACTACCGGTCGGATCTGAAAAATTCTTTTTTGTATACGGTAGCCTAGTTATTCCGGAAGGCTATAGGCTATATAACATAACGTTTCGACCCTTTGTGGCCGGGCAAAAGGCTAAAAAGGCTAAAAGATAATGTCGGCTAATCTCAGGAACTAGCAGTCGGCTTTTAAAAATTGATATTGCCTATGATAGCCCAATTATTCCGAAAGGCTATAGGCTATATAAATTACGCCACAACTTTTAGGGGCCAGACAAAAATAATAAATTTGGTCAAACGAGAAGGTTGGGTCAAAGGCAAAAAAAAGGCTTAACGAATAGGATACAATCTATATGGGTATCGTTTTCGAGATTTTCGGGATGCTGATTAAATAATATGAAATTTATTTAGTGATTCAAGATGGCGGACGGAATATCAAAGATGGCGGATGACAAAATTTTAAAAAACAATATGGGTATCGCCTTCTATATTTTAAGGGTTGGGGAATCGAAATACAACATCTATTTCGTGATCAAAGATGACGGATAGCAAATTAAAGATGGCGGACGGGATTTTTTTAAAAGTCGATATGGGTATCGTCTCCGATATTTTAAGGAATGGGAAATTCAAAATCACCATCTATTTCGTGATCAAAGATGGTGGATGGGATTAAAAAAAAAACAATATGGGTATCGTCTCCGATGTTTAAAAGGATGGGTAATCCAACTTCACCATCTATTTCGTGATCAAAGATGTCCCGTCCGCCAACTTGGATTCCCAAATGGATGTCATTTTCGTGATCAGAAAGCATGAAAACCCCAAAAACTATATCCATACTAATTTTATTAAAAATGTCCCGTCCGCCATCTTGGATTCCCAAATAGATGTCATTTTCGTGACCAGAATCCATGAAAACCCCGAAAATGATACCCATATTAATTTTATTAAAAATGTCCCGTCCGTCATCTTGGATTCCCAAATAGATGTCATTTTCGTGACCAGAATCCATAAAAACCCCGAAAATGATACCCATATTAATTTTATTCAAAATGACCCGTCCGCCATCTTGGATTCCCAAATAGATGTCATTTTCGTGACCAGAATCCATGAAAACCCCAAAAATGATACCCATATTAATTTTATTAAAAATGTCCCGTCCGCCATCTTGGATTCCCAAATAGATGTCATTTTCGTGACCAGAATCCATAAAAACCCCGAAAATGATACCCATATTAATTTTATAAAAAATGTCCCGTCCGCCATCTTGGATTCCCAAATAGATGTCATTTTCGTGACCAGAACCCATGAAAACCCCGAAAATGATACCTATATTAATTTTATTAAAAATGTCCCGTCCGCCATCTTGGATTCCCAAATAGATGTCATTTTCATGACTAGAATCCATAAAAACCCCTAAAATGATACCCATATTAATTTTATTAAAAATGTTTCGTTCGCCATCTTGGATTCCCAAATAGATGTCATTTTCGTGATCTGAAAGCATGAACATGATGCTTGCTTTCTTTATGAGAGAGAGAGAGACAGCCAGAGACATAATAATTAATTCGAATTAATATTCCTTTTATTTATCGATAAATTTAAAACGTAACCATAAACCGAACGTCAATCCCTAGCGCGCGCTGACCAATCACAGCTATTTATTTGACCCGTGGCCCCTGATTTGTTATTGTTTTTGGCATCTTGTGAATATCGCGTATCTCGCCGTACATTGCGTGTTTATTTCATAAATATGTCAACAAGTATCGTATAATTCAAGCAATGGAAATTTAACATAACGAAGAAATGAACTATGATGTTCTTATTAGACAAACATGGTAAAAGTAGCCCACTTGTTTTAAATCTCAATAATCTTAAGTTTTACTCAATTTAAATACTTACTGGTGATATGAAATGCCTCCCTTTTCCATATTTTTGCATCACTTTTAATTTTTACAATTGGAAACTGCACAATATGGCATATTCGTAACGAATTTAATGTTTTTTTACCTCCTGAGCGCGCGAAAGGGAGACGCGATGCGTAATGCGAATGCGTTCGAAAACACATGCACTATAGTGCAATAGTTTGGCACGCGCGCCACGCCCGTGTCACCGTTCTATTACTATATATTTCTGTGGGGTGGACAGGTAAACGCCATATTCACGGATTACAGCAAGGCTTTCGACAGAATCCACCATGGAATCCTTTTCCCACAGAATTGTAAATTATACCAGAAGGAGCGATCGCTTGTCAAAGTGAAGCCAAACGACTCTGCTCAAAATGAGCGTACCGGGCGTTACGTCATTCAAAACATCACATTATGCTTACATACTTTTAATAATTTTATTAAGCCATCGTGTAAAATTTATAAATGTAAAATTCTGCCAAATATACCCATATTAAAAAAAGATTCGATCACATTTTATGTGTAAGTAGCATATTCAATAATTGATTAATAAAATATTTCATGATTATTGTCAAAATTATCATAACATTGCTGCGCTATTTTGTGAGTGTTGTCAGTGTGTCCTCGAACGATTACCCCATATTGAGTAAGGATCATAAAATGTTACCTATTTTATTTAATATAGTATTTTCGTCATGATATTGCGATTTGGGTAATTTTATTTAATTGTATTAGTACTTGGTAGCGTAATTTATTGTTGATCAAATTATTGTTCACGTGAAATCACGTGTCACCTTTCTAGTACCTACCTATCCCAAATACCTTCATATGTACCTAACATACATACCTAATTTGTTTTTGTTAATTTCAATTCAATTTTTACAACAGTTAATAAGTATTTAAATCAGTTATCACTATCAGTGGCTAGGTATTTAATTGATCGGCTGATTAAACTTGTTTTCTGTGTCAAATATATTTCTATACATTTTATAAAATAAAGTTCACGCTGGCTGAGCCGGGGTCAAAGCACATGAGTAGATAAACGGAACAGAGACCACGCTTAATACAACAGCGAGAATCGGTTGCACTACTACAAGCACGCGGCGCATGTGTGCGTGACCACTGGCCGCTTGTCGTGTACGCGGCGATACTGGAAAAATCTGGTTTACGTAGGCACAGGCAGTTGACAATCTCAGGGTTATTACGACGCACGTTTTGTACGTTGCAAGTTTTAATATTTTCATGTAAAAACGTGGTATTTTATTATTAATAATGGTTGTTTATTGTACTGTGTGTATGAATAATACTAGATGAAATAGTTCAGTCATTATTAAGTTTTTAACGATGGTAATACATACCTCACCGTATGTATACCTCCTGATAATTTTATCGCATTTGTTGAATATCTCGAGCAAAAGTTTCGCGAATATTTCGATCTTGAAATAAATATTGTCAATGTTGGCAACGTAATACTTAACGTGTTTGCATGTTGTCCACCAGGATCTTCTAGCCCGATCCCCCAGGGGATCCACATGAACTCATTAGTTGTCAAATTGTGTAAAAGCAATTAACGTTTACAAAACCAATGACTATCAGAAAGTGATCGGTCATCGATAGGGCTTACAAAAAACAGGTGCATGCAATTTTCGACCTTATTGACGTTACTCAGAATTTATAATTTTATTAACGTATCAATGTCAGAAAGCAAGAAAATACCAAAAAAAAGTCTGTCATGAATTGTCAATAAAGTAGAAAATCGCATGCACCTGTTTTTTGTAAGCGGTATCGATGGTTGATCACTTTATATTTTATTGTTTTGTAGACGTTCATTTGTTTTACACAATTTCGTTTTAAACTTATTTTAGGTACCTATCCCCGTGGTAAAACTAGTGGCACATAATAGCTAAAGGAGATTCCTAATTAGCAAAATAGATCATATTACCAGAAAAATATTCAACACTATTAGTGGTATCGTTGGGAATGTCAAATAAATCACGTTGTCACGTCGTGCCGTTGGTAACAAATGTATATTTTTTTTATTCCGTGCTTTTAAAAGTTTCGGGTCCATGCCTTTTTTGGTTCCACTCGCTATTTTATTTACAACTGTACGTCTGCCGTATAGAGAATCGGTTGAGTCCAAGAATCTGCCCAATCCACGAATCTGTCGAGTTGGGAATCTGCCGTATCACGAATCTGTCCAATCCAGAATCTGTCGTATACCGAACAAGCGATTTGTCTTAACCTATTGTGACAACCCTACCAAAATAGGTAACAAATTTACAAGCTCTTAAGAAGCTGTCTCTCTGTTCGGTTTATTTACTCATGTGGTCAAAGTGTGGTACTTAGGTACATCCCTACTAATATAATTATAGTAACAGTAAATATTTAAATCAGATATGATATAATCACCAATAACACATACTTGTCAAAATAAATGATTCATTAATATTCCATTCTGTGATTTAAAAATAAACAATAGCCTAATAAGGTAACACGCTTTACGTGTCATAATTTTCCCGCAAAGCAGGTGAACTGTTCTTGAGGTGGCAACACTGGCGAGTGTGAGGAAGTGACGTCTGCATACCCAATGACATTTGACCGGCTACACTCCGCGTCGAACAAATATGACAGATGACTCCATCTGGATAATTCAAATCTGTGCCTTTTCCAAAAGTTGCTACGCACGGGTATACATGGTTGCTGATTCAGATGGTTCATCTCTTACATTAGGAACAGATCCCAGGCGGTAGTAGTCAATGGTGCAATGTCTAAATAGAATATTATCCCTTCTGGTCTTCCTCAGGGTTTTTTAAACGGGCCTTTATTGTTTAATTTGTTCATCAACAACATTCACTCCTGTTTCATACACTCTCAATTTCTGCTCTATGCAGATGAAATGAAGGTGTTTAAAGAAATCAAAGCTATTGACGACTCGCTCCTGCTGCAACAATACCTTTTCTAGACTCGAGCATTACTGTCGCATAAATAATCTGGAAATAAACACGACAAAATGCTTTTCAATAACCTTTACCCGTAAGCCAAAATACAAAGACTTAAAAGGGAATACATACTTAACCTAATTAATGAAATACGCGATTTAGGCGTATATCATGACTCTACACTAACCTATGAAAGGCACGTAGATTTTATCGCCAAGAAAGCTAATAAAAACTTAGGTTTTGTTTTGAGATCTTTTTCTCAGTTCTCAAATTTAAATGTTGTCAAAATTCTTTATTGTTCTTATGTACATAGTGTCCTTGAAGATTCCTCTCAAGTATGGAATCCACAGTACGATGTTTACATAGGCAGGCAGGAATCCTTACAGCGAAAATTTACCTGGTTTCTTCAATTCAAATCTAGGCAATACAACAATGGCTACGACGAGCGTTGCAAGCGACATCATCTTATTCCACTTCACGAGAGCAGAAAAATAGCGGATATCACTTACTTAGTCAAAATTGCTCAATCGAAAATAGACTTACCCTATATACTTTCATAGCTACAACTTAAAATCCTTAGCAGATCAGTTAGGAATTTAGGATACCCATTTTTCTTCATGTCCCACACGGTATCACAAACTTTAGAGATTTCTCATTTTTTGTAAGATCAGCTAAATTATTAAACACACTGGTTGCCTAGTACTCTGAACTAGTTGTATTTAATTCACACAAGTTATATTCAAGTCACTTTTAACAAAATATTGTCAACTCGATGCTTTCAATCGGTTCTCTCACTGTGTTTTTGTTCTTCTCAGTTCCACTATCAAATTAATTAGTGTTTTAATTTTTTGTTGATACAAAATCTTTAACAGCAAGTAATAAGCATTTTAGTTTTAGACACTGTTTGTTTTCCAAAATTAACAAAATAAAATAACAAACAGTGTCAAAGTTGTAAGAAATAATGCACTTTACTTACTATGTAAATAAATAGGTCATACTCTATGGCTTGACAAGACCAATATTGGTACATTTGAAGGTACCGACTCCTATTGACGAGTGTTAAATATTTGTCAGCCTTAACATATTCTGCTATGTAATGAGCAAATGATAATTCATAATTCACTCACAACTCAAAGGTCAATGGGGGTTCAAACACAAGACTTTTTGTAATTAGGGCGACAGCCTTTTAGACTCAGCATTGAGCCATGTCTGCATCTTCTTGATTGTTTCCTCATGACTTAGGGACGTAATTATGGTGTCTTGTCACCATCATTCTCCAGCCAACTGATTCTGAGCCTACTGGACAGCAGCTGTCTGCATATAATATAGCTATCATAATTATAGTTGAAACCATTGAGACAAAGAAGAAGAAGCTGTGTGCAGGGTGGTCCCTGTGGCTTCTAAGTTCGTATCAGTCCATCACATCGGCGAGCGGCAAAACCGACATCATACAATATATTTTAGTTGGAATTTTTTTCACATATGCAATCATAACATAAAAACCTTTAAGACAAAAATGTCGTCTAAAAGTTACATACATACATACACTGTTTTTGTTTAAATATCTTAGGTAAACTTATATGAGCTACATTTGAATGATTGCTATTTTATTGTTTTGTCTGGCGCTGAGACGAATTTAGTTGGTTATATTAAAAGTGTTAGCTTATTAAGTTATTTAGCTGAAAATATGTGTTTTCACTTCTTTTCTCTTTGCTCCGATTATTATATTTCATTTAGTGTCAAAGTAAAAAAGAACATATAATTTCATTTGCATTACTGCATACTTTATCGCATAGGTATGTAGTCATAACATAGGCCTAAATGAATTTGACCCCATTTTACGAATTGACATCCAGACCTGATCTTTTGATTAAGAGATAATGAAATGATTGTGTCATTTATTATAGTTTAGTGTACCTGAGCAGCTATTTCTGCTGCTTATTAATAGTCCTAGAAATAGCAAAAGCGAACGCAGGGATGTAGTTCGTGCAGGCGACATAGCTTAGCGCAGTACAGTTTTAGTAAGCAATGCATTGTGATAGGTCATCGTATATAGTGAAACTTCATCATCTTCTTGCCCTGGTCCCAATCTATTTGGGGTCGGCGCACTACGTCCTTCGCTCCCATTCTTTTCTGTCACCCGTCATCTGATCATTTAACCCTTTCTGTTTCATATCCATCCTCACACAGTCCATCCATCTTTTCCTTGGCCTCCCTCTCCCTTTCCATCCCTCTACCTTCATATTCATCAAGTGATGAATATGAAGGTAGAGGGATGGAAAGGGAAAAGCAAGTGCTTACCTACAAACATATCATCTCTTCGCATAATATGTCCATACCAAGCCAAACAACTTCCTTTCACTTTCTCGTCTATAGGCGCCACTTTCAGACTACCTCTCACGTATTCATTCCTAATCTTATCCATTCTCGTAACTCCACACATCCATCGCAATATTCTCATCTCTGCCACATGTAATCGTTTTTCATCCATCTTCTTAGCCCAACACTCAGCTCCATACAATACGACAGGCCTTATAACCGCCTTATATGTATATGCGTCCCTTGAATTTCAAAGGCATTTTAGGATCGCATATTGTGCCCGAGACCTGTCGCCATTTCATCCATCCTGAGTTGATCCTTTGCCAAACATCTCGGTCAATTTCGCCGTCGTGTTGCAGGAGTGAACCGAGATAGCGAAAGTCGGAGCATACCGGTAGGGGTATACCGCCGAGTGTAACCGGGCTTGGACTAGAGAGGCCGCCAAAGTCACAGAACATGTATTCAGTTTTGGTTCTGCTTATCCTAAGGCCTACGTTCTCCAGTCTGCCGCCACTCCTCCAGGTTGCTCTGCACCTCCTGTCCACTTTCTGCTACCAGGACGATGTAGTCGGCAAACAGCATGCACCAGGGTGCCTCTTCCTGTATGTCCGATGATATGGCATCCATAATCAACAAGAAGATGTAAGGACTAAGAGCCGACCCTTGGTGCAAGCCTACAGCCACATCGAATCTGGCTGTGATTCCAGCTACGGACCGGACTTGCGTGTGGCATGAATGCCACACGCAAGTCCGGTCCATGCTGAAGCATACATAGCTTGGATCAACTTCAGGTACTTTTCAGGCACTCCTTTCTTCTTGAGGGCCCACCACAAGATTTCACGCGGTACCCGGTCATAAGCCTTTTCGAGGTCAACGAATACCATATGCAGATTTTTATGCGCCTCCCTGTATTTTTCACAAATTTGGGAAGTGCAAAAAATGGCATCCACCGTACCTCGACCAGGCATAAAACCGAATTGGTTACGTGAAATCTCACTCTCTGCTCGCAAACGTAGCTCAATTACTCTCTCCTATACTTTCATACTATGAGGCATTAACTTTATTCCCCGATAATTGTTGCATTCTTGGACATCTCCCTTATTTTAAAAAATGGGCACTAGGTAACTGCTGCACCATTCCTTGGGTACTGTCTCCTCATGCAACATCTTATTGAAGAATAAAGTCAGCCACACCCATCCATCCTCCCCTAACACCTTCCATGCTTCTGCTGGTATCCCATCTGGTCCTAATGCTTTCCCATTCTTCATTCCACTCACAGCCCGTCTTACCTCATCCTTACTTATTGCATTCACAGTTCACTAGTCCAATATTCTTCGCCTTGTTCTCAAGCATTTTGCACCAATCATTCTCTTCATTCATTAATTTTTCAAAATATGTTCTCCATCTTTCTTTAATCCTATCATCATCCGTAAGAACCACTCCTGTTTCATCTTTCATACACTTGATATGGGATACATCCCTCGCCTTTTTCTCTCTAGCCTTAGCCAGTCGGTATAAATACTTTTGGCCCTCCGGCTTCTCAATTAATCCGTATATATCGTTAAGGGCTTTTGCTCTAGCTAAGGCAACGGCTTTTTTGTCTCTTTTCTTACATTCATCATACTTCTTTTTCTTACTCTCTTTCAACGAGTCATTACCTTCTTTCATCAGCTGCCATTCCTTAAACCTTGCTTTCTTTTCCTTGAGCACACTCTGTACTTCCTCTGTCCACCACCAAGATAAGGATATCTTTCATACGTTTTCCTTTCGATTCTTCTAAAACATCTTTTGCCACGCACTTCATACATTTGCTCATCTCCTCCCAACTCTTATTCACGCTGCAATCCTTCATATCGCCCATCTCAATCATTTTATCTAGCACTCTATGTCTGAACTCTACTGCACATTCATTCTTCTCTAACATATGCCATTTTACTTTTGCGGGTAGCTGCTCCTTGGTTCTTTTCGAGCTCAGCCGAATTTTTAATTCGACCACCAGGAAACTGTGCTGTGAGACTAAGCCTTCTCCCGGTACCACCTTACAGTCTTTGACCCAGTTGACACGTTTACGCCTTAGCAGAAAATAATCAATCTGGGTCATATGGTGGCCACTGTTGTAGGTTACCAGGTGTTGCTCTTCTTTTTGGAACCAAGTATTAGAGATCAAAGGCGGCAGCAGCTTGGAGAATTGCTTCTCCCTCGCTATTTCGGCTGCCGCAACCCCAGCCTCCATGTACTCTTCCATACTCTCCACTTGTTCATCCCACATGACCATTAAAATCTCCTCCCACAATTATCTCTTCATTCCCCGGAATATCCGTCATCATGCTATCGAAATCCATCCAAAACTTCTCTTTCTCACAATCATCACATCCTACCTGAGGGGCATACACACTTATCACATTCAGAATAATATCTTGCAATATCACTTAAACAGCAATCAATCTGTCATTAATTCTATTTACACATATCACAACATCTTTCAGATTTTCGTCTAACACAATTCCCACACCATTTCTTTTCCCATCACTTCCACAATAATAAAACTTGTATCCTTCGCCGATCTCCCTAGCTTTCGTACCTTTCCATCTTGTTTCCTGCAGACATGCCACATTTATTCGTCTTCTTTTCAAAACATCAGCTAACTCTCTTGCCTTTCCAGTCATCGTACCTACATTCAAACTTGCATACCTCACCCTTACGTTACAGGCTCGCTTCTTACGTTGCACTCGCCCGGAGTAGTGCAACAACCCTTGCATACTTCTCGCAGGTGCCGGGTGCTGCCCCTGCGCGTCGCCTGCGGGGAACGCCCTAACCCTATCGCACTCCTTAACATATGTGGCCATATGGCAAATAGGTTTTGGCATGGATTTTACTAGCCGGCCGCCTGCCTGTCGCCAACCCTCTTTGGGAATGTTATCGTTATAAAGGAGGAGGGATAGGAGAAACGGGGTAGATGGATAGGATGTATGATGAGGAAGAAGGGGTTTGTAGGTGGGGGTACTGTAGTCACTGGAAGGATATAGGGTAGTGACTACAGTAGCTCTGAGAGCCGGGAGCGCGTACGAAGCCCTGTCTATAATAGTCGGACAGACCAATAGACAGAAGCACTCCTTGACTTAATACGTTTATAGTGAAACTTGTGTCACGATAATGTCATCTATACAGTATTTTATATTTATTCTCTTGCTACACCTGCGTCTCAACGCGTCAATTTGCCCTTTCAATCTAGGCGACAACGTTTCAACGCGTTAAATTACTAATGGTTAATGCTCCTACTACACCTGCGTCTTAACGCGTTAATTTGGGCGCTGCGTAGATGTGGCCAAGGTTTTAACACGTTAAAGTACTAATTTCCAACGCATGTTGTTACGTTAACGCAGGTGTAGCAGAAGCGTAAAGTGCATTTTTAACGCGTTAATTAACGCGTAGTTGGCCATTGCTATTGACGCTAATGCTACAGCTATACCTGCGTTAGCGTGAGCGTTAATGGCAATGGCCAACTATGCGTTAATTAAAGCATTAAAAATGCGCTTTAGCCATTAGTAATTTAACGCGTTGAAACGTTGGAAATTAGTAATTTAACGCGTTAAAACGTTGGCCACATCTACGCAGCGCCCAAATTAACGCGTTAAGACGCAGGTGTAGTAGGAGCATTAACCATTAGTAATTTAACGCGTTGAAACGTTGTCGCCTAGATTGAAAGGGCAAATTGACGCGTTGAGACGCAGTTCGTTCGTTCTGCCGCCTTTGATCTCTAATACTTGGTTCCAAAAAGAAGAGCAACACCTGGTAACCTACAACAGTGGCCACCATATGACCCAGATTGATTATTTTCTGCTAAGGCGTAAACGTATCAACTGGGTCAAAGACTGTAAGGTGGTACCGGGAGAAGGCTTAGTCTCACAGCACAGTCTCCTGGTGGTCGAATTAAAAATTCGGCTGAGCTCGAAAAGAACCAAGGAGCAGCTACCCGCAAAAGTAAAATGGCATATGTTAGAGAAGAATGAATGTGCAGTAGAGTTCAGACATAGAGTGCTAGATAAAATGATTGAGATGGGCGATATGAAGGATTGCAGCGTGAATGAGGGTTGGGAGGAGATGAGCAAATGTATGAAGTGCGTGGCAAAAGATGTGTAGCAGAAGCGTAAAGTGCATTTTTAACGCGTTAATTAACGCGTAGTTGGCCATTGCTATTGACGCTAATGCTACAGCTAAACCTGCGTTAGCGTGAGCGTTAATGGCAATGGCCAACTATGCGTTAATTAAAGCATTAAAAATGCGCTTTAGCCATTAGTAATTTAACGCGTTGAAACGTTGGAAATTAGTAATTTAACGCGTTAAAACGTTGGCCACATCTACGTAGCGCCTAAATTAACGCTCTAATTGACGCATTAAGATGCAGGTGTAGCAGGAGCATGACGCTAACGCAGGTGTAGCAGTCGCATTATACAAACAGTCGCAACAGTCGAATCATGTCTACAAGCCTCGAGTTCGGTCTACAGTTGGTACCGACATACGTACTGAGCTCGAAGCACGTAGGTATAAGTAGTAGTACTCGAGGACGCGGCTTTTGGTCCAGTGCCTACTGAAAAGGCGTCACTTCTAGAGTCATCATCCAAATACCAAGTCAATACGGCCTGAAGGCCCTTACCTTAATGCTCCTGCTACACCTGCGTCTTAACGCGTTAATTAGCGCGTTAGTTTAGGCGCTTTTGGGTTTGCACTGCTACACCTGTGTTAGCGTTACCGTTAATGGCAATGGCCAATAACGCGTTAGTTAACGCGTTAAAAAAGTCGCATTGGAAATTAGTATTTTAACGCGTTAAAACGTGGGCCACATCTACGTAGCGCCTAAATTAACGCGCTAATTGACGCGTTTAGATGCAGGTGTAGCAGGAGAATTACATTTATGCTACTGCTACACCTGCGTTAACGTTAGCATTAATGGCAATGGCCAACTACGCGTTAATTAACGTGTTAAAAATGCGCATTGGCTACATTAAGGTTACAATGGCGTTAAGCGTTAAAGGTCACAGCTCATTAGAACCACCCGGCACCCACTCCGCACCGCCTGCCTCGCCTCGTGCGGTTAGTATTCTTCATATGGACTTGTATGGGTATGCGGTCACTACATCAACTCCGTAGCGTCACCGGATCGCCTCTGTCGTAAGCCCTCCACGCGTGGACGGCGGGTGGACAATTCGGTGACAACTTGCTGCTCGCATGCTTGCCTTGCGTTGACTGCGCATCGCCAACGCGCGGGTCCGAAGCGGACCGCGCGCTGCCCGCAAATGATTTTTTGTTGCGTCTTTCATTTTCTTCTTCATCAAGCGCGACAGCTATGAGTGCCAATTCAAGGTTTGTAAAATTTGACATTACGAAACACACGTGTAGACATAGTGCCAATTGTTAACAGACTACTCGAAAATTCGTGGACCAAGCGACATCCACTCGTTGACCACGCGGCGTTTACTCGTTGACGGCGCGGGGTCCGCTGGTTGACTGTGCGACGTTTTGGTGATAATGCGGCGTCCACCCGTGGACCACCTGTCGACAACGAGTGGACGCCGTACGACGAGGCGGTGCGGGGTGGGTGCCGGGTGGCTCTAATGAGCTGTGACCTTAATTCCTCGTGAATTTACGCGTTAACACACGTTAAGGAGGTTTATATTCCAAAGCCACGGCTCTGGTTGTAATAGTTCAAAAAATTAAAGCTTTCTCATTCAACCACTCCATAGTCGTTCTCGTAAATGCAATTTACACCTGAAACAATGTACACTCGTCATTTTTGTGAGCGTGCGTCCTGTGGAATAAGACGGCGCTAATGTAGCCAAAATCACTTAGCGTGCTAAACTACGCGCTAAAACCCTTGGATGTGTCCAAAAATCCGACACCCGAGCTATCGCTTAACGTTTAACGCCATTAGTAATGCCATTATGCTACTGCTACACCTGCGATAGTATTAACGTTAATGGTAATGGCCATAATAACGCGCTAGTTAACGCGTTTATAAATTCGCATTGGAAAAACGTTGGCCACATCTACGCAGCGCCTAAATTAACGCGCTAATTAACGAGTTAAGACGCAGATGTAGCAGGAGCATTAGTAATTTAACGCGTTAAAACGTTGGCCACATCTACGTAGCGCCTAAATTAACGCGCTAATTGATGCGTTAAGACGAAGGTATAGCAGTAGCATTAAAGTAAGGTTCATTAAGTAAGGTGCTAACATTAGTATTAACTTATTTCCACTTTTCGATCGATATCGTCGGATGCCGACACTACGTAGATATATGTTTTAAAAATATCTTTGAAGGTTTGACATGCAGGCCAAGGCCAAAACCTTTGAAATTAGAAAAAGGTGAATAATCTAGATTTCTAGAACATTGTAACTTACATTAGTTAAAGAGGAACATATAATAATATGTAGCTTATAGGTATGTATAGCAAAATACGGGAAAACATTTGGCAAACAATCTGAAGTACCCTACTGGGCTGGAAAGGGGTACTTTTGGTGTAAGTAGAAAACGGAGAATCACGGTTTCCGGAAAAACTCCTACAGAAAAATGTTAAATTGCTGAATTGTAGGTAGTACAAACATCTTTTTATAAGTTTTTATTAATTATCCTAATTTCACGTATCTTCAAAATATCCACGAATTGTTATACCCGAAAATAATTCTTCAAAGGAAATTCTTCACCGAATTGGTTGGCAACTTACCTTCTTATGTCCCAAACAGTGCTTATATAGGTAGGTAAGTGTATATTTTTAATTAGGCTATTAATTTTTACCCCTTATTTTAAACTTGAATTAATAAAGTAACCTCATTTTCATTCAGAAATATTTTACTCTAGTCAAAAAAGTAAGATAAGGGACGACATAAGCTTCATTTAAAAACTGGTCTACTGCTTCATACAGAGGCTACATATAAGAACAATTATCGCACAATACTCCAATTGCTGGTTTTCTGTAATAATATCTTAGTACAAGAAACTTGTCAAGTAGCAATTGAATCTCATACAGTTCTATGTAATGAGAACTTATGACGCACGATGCATTATTGATCGGGGCGGGGTGTTCCATCCCTTTACGTCAGCAAGTCACCTACTTTGCAACTGTATGTGCATAACTAATTGCACACATGCGACTTCTCTACCCGTATCCAATTATAACTGTATTAGAAGTAATTCTCACAATGTTTTTAAATACCGTTTTCTCGTCAAAAGTAGGGAATGCAAATCTTGCGAGATTTGGGCTCAAGCGAGATCTCGCGAGTTTATGAATAACAAGACTGCGAGATCTCGCCAATTTCGAGATCTCGCGAGATTGGCAGTTTTGTATGTTTTTTTTTGTAAATACCTAATGGCAATATTTGAATAAATTAGGGAAAGTAATAACCATTTTAAGTATTATCAGATAAACATTTACTTTCACGAATTTTTCAATAGACTTTTATGCATCAAACCACAAACATTGTTTGACGGACGGAACTTTTACGTACGGGTAGCTATCAAATAACAAATGGAAGAAACAACTAGTCTTCGCTTCTAATATCAAACAAAAATCTGTTAGTAATAAATAATTTTCCTTCTCTTACAGTGCTGTTCTCTGCATAATATGCTCCCTGTCGGCTCTTACGACACCCATGAGATGCTATGGGGTGGTGACCACACAAAATTACAGATTAATCAACAGAATATACCAATCAAATGAAAGATTTGCTCAGTTCAAATCACAAGCCATTATTACGAATTATTTTGAAAGTAGCTCCTTCAGAAGCTCAAAATGTCCAAAGAATCGTCTGCTAAACGGCTTCATTTTTATTGGCTAGAAAACCATCCGCTGAGAAGGCCTTTTCGGATTCAATGCTAATTGGAACCGCAGATCTCAGATCCACGAACTGTACAAGTTTGCCTTTTTTTGGCCCGAACTCGTATAAATTCATTATTTTTTTTATTAATGCCGATACCAAGAGATTGTAACTCCGTCCGTGTCAGTCCGCGCTTCGAATAAGACGTTTTTATGCTCGAGTGCAATCTCGTTAATCTCGCGAGATCTCGGCCTTTTTAGCGCGATTGATCTCGGTAAAAAAAAGGCCGAGATCTCGCGAGAACGAGATTGCATTCCCTCGTCAAAAGGGGTACTGCACCAAATTTGATAATCGATATGATCATAGAAATTATATTAGACTTTGAAGACGGACTTAGGTTTCAGAAATAAAACCCGAAGAGGCTGAAACAGAAGCTGTTTGTTTGTTACTACGCTGGTGATTAAATAAGGCATTTCTATTTTTATTTCTTAGAAATAATGTTAAAACCTTTCATCCGCGTGCGAAGCTGCATGAAAAATATGGTTAGGCTTTATCATAATATCTTTTTTCTAATGTAATATAATTTTATCTTTTTATTTATATAATATATATATTAGTCATCTCATCGTAGACCCCAAACTATGTTTGGATAGCAGGCTTCTTTTGTGACCGATTTAGGGATTGGCCAATAATAATCATAGACAGGTTTCTTAATATGCTATTTGGTGCATTGAACGAAATAAGGCGGAAACGGAGCGATTGAAAGATTGTTCGAAAAGCCGCTTATTTCAGAGCGTAAATCCTGGCAACATCCAGGTCTTGTATATGAATGTATAATAATCTAAGTGGGTATTTGAATGTTTGGACCGAGTATATAAATAGTTTTTAGCTGTTGTTAAAATAACAAAACATCCGCCACATTATCGCGGTATTCAATCTATACTAAAAGTATTTATATTGTTTCAGAGTAAAATACTACACAAAACCTTGGTACAATGTGGCATGACGGTCATAGTGCCCGACCAGCAACAGTACAGTACAGCCAAGCTATTTCCTCCAGACGTGCTTTTTACAGGTGAGCACACATATCATTGTCATGCACAAGTACCTAATAAATTGGCCTCTTTATCGTTATAGGGGCCAATTTACTAGGTACTTGCGTAATATGAGGTTATTTTCCGATGCTTTTTTGGTCCACTGAAGTGTTTATTGTCTGTCATATTATTGCTGGTTTTATTTTGAGTAAGTTATGCGATTGAAAATGCGGTAGTCTTGCGGGGAGAAAAACGACGACAGATTACGCAGAGGGCTTAAACCCGTGGTGCGTACCATTGACTTTTCAAAGTCATGTGCGTGTAAAATTGTTAATTGCTTGCTCAACGATGAAGGAATACATAGTGAGGTAAAATATGTGTGAGAGTTCTCCACAATGTTTTCGGAAGATAATATGTGAAGTGGGCAAACCCGCTAGGTTTATGAACAGGACTGATATTATTAAGAAAAGCAAAAATTCTCAAATATAAATTGAGAATTTAATTGTTTAAGTGCAATCAATAACAAATCGTGTCGTTATTTTACTGTGTTTTAGTTGTATAATGTTCCTTTATATTCTTTCAGGCCGGGAGTTCTTTGTTGGCATATCTGAATCTACAAACGAGGCCGGTGCCTGTATTATCGCGGAAACGTTTCCCGAGTTCCCCTGCACTCCAATTAAGGTACCTACCTCCCTATATAGCATACGTAACTAGTAATTTTATATTATTAATTAAGTCCGTCATTTATTAATAACTAAAACGAGGTATTCCACGAAGCACACCCAAACGAAGCACACCCAGACGAAGCACACCTAAAGTATTCCACTTAGCACACCCGTTAGGTGGGCTTCAAATAAACATTTAAAATAATTAATTTCCTATTCCACGAAGCACACCTACGAATATCACTCGCATAGTGCGGGGACTAAGAAATAAAAATGTCGATAGAACAAAATATTTATTATTTAAAAGTCTAACTTAAATTTAACACCGAGCTGCGTTCTAGAACAGACATCAAGATGTGGGAAGAAAGGCTGCCAGTCTGAAATGGAACTGGGCGGGATACGTCAGCCTTATACACGAGGGTCGTTGGGCAAGAATATCAACTCTGTGGGTGACAGAAGATAGAAGACGTCGCCGAGGCCAGCCCCGAAAGAGGTGGCGGGATGACTTAGATGCCTACCACCTGAACAGGCCTGAGATTGCGTGCGACAAGCAAGCCTGGAAAGATTTGGGGGAGGCCTTTGCCCAGCAGTGGGACAGTGTCGGCTACTAAAAAAAAAAACTTAAATTTCTGACATCATTCAGTTTTAACGATTACATTGTAACTCAGTGGCTCGAACATAAGTTATGGCACGACAAATGCAAATGCGATTATAACGTAAAAAATAAAACTAATAATTATACAGAGTCTCATTACTCTGAAATAAATAAAATGTTCAATAAAAATTGGGCAAGTGCGAGTCGGACTCGCGCACAAAGGGTTCCGTACCATCATCTATAAAATAAAATCACGTTCGTTGTATGTATACTTAAATACTTTATAAGTTTCTACCTGTTTATTAAGATCGAGTAACAAATTGCTTAAAAATTACGTTTGTTGTATGGGAGCCCCCCTTTATTATTTACTTTTTTTAAATTTAATTATTTATTTTGAAAGGTAATATACAACTACATATTCTGTAAAAATTTAAAGCGTCTACCTGTAACAGTTAGTAATTTTGAGCAAAATATACGAAAAAAAACACGTTTTTTGTATGGGACCCCCCCTTAATTTTTTTTTTTTTTTTATTTCTAGTATTTGTTGTTATAGCGGCAACCGAAATACATAATTTGTGAAAATTTCAGCTATCTAGCTATCATGGTTTATGAGATACAGCCTGGTGACAGACAGACAGACAGACAGACAGACAGACAGACAGACAGACAGACAGACGACGGAGGCTTAGTAATAGGGTTCCGTTTTTTACCTTTTAGGTACGGAACCCTAAAAACAGAGCCATAGATCTGGCAAAACTTTTAGATTACTTCCAAAAAAATGCTATAATTATGCCGAAAACTCAATAAAAGATTATAATTTTTTTTTAAATTTCAGTTGGACATTGTCTAGAGAAATTAAGATTATTAATAATTTATTTAATTGATAAGTTTAGATACTAAATTGCCCATTCCTTCAAGATTATTTAAAAATCTTAAAGATTGTGATTTGTGATTTTAAACAGTCAGTGATTTTACATAAAACTAGAGTATTTTATTATTAGTTAAAAGGTAGGTATAAGATAACATCAACATAGATCTCTATTGAAAACTATATTTACAATACTTTTTATATTTGTCCAAGTTTTTATTGTAATTATGAAACAATCTGTGATTTTTGATAAGATTTTGTGATAAGAAAACTTCAACACAAATCTCTATATAAAACAATATTTACAATGTTTTTTGATATTTGTCCAAGTTTTTATTGCGATTATGAAACAATCTGTGATTTTTTATGTTAAATTAAGGTAAAAGCACTAATGCTTGACATGATATTTTCACAAAAAAACGTTTCTAATAAGAAAACTAATCATTTAAATAACATTGTTAGTGATGTTAAAGATACCTAGTGCTATCTTTGATACATATTCAAAAGCTTGTGTACATCACTTGTCTCATGTTCACTTAAATAAATAAATAAAGTAAAATAAAATATTCAGAAGCAAATTTCAAAATTGCATCAGTTTATAACAAACAATGTGAGTAGGTCGGCATGTTGCGCGTAATTCTTAGCATTTTACGTAAGGCAACTGACTTTTTACAGTTATGATTCTTCTTATATTCATGATTATACGCTATTCTTAGTTTCAATATTAAAACTGTATGAAATGGTTGATTTATTAGGACCAATTCCTTGTTATTTTGGCTTGTTTTGATATAATAAAATGAGACAAAACCTAAAATATGACACATATAATGTCATCTACTAGGGTTACATTAAACTTATTTTTATATATAGTATTAGGCGGCAAACGAGCGATAGCCGAGTGGATATACCAACAGACTGCCATGCAGAGGGTATCAGGTTCGAATCCACGGCGCGCACCAATGACTTTTCGGAGTTATGTGCGTATTGAATTGTTAATTATCGCTTGTCCCGTGCCTCGGAGAGCACGTTAAGCCGTCGGTCCCGGTTGTCATGAAGATCTTTGACAATCGTTACAGGGCGTCAGTACCCTCTAACATAAACTGACACTAGTCTAAACCATGGAATATAGCTATCCCTTCGGGTTGCGGAGGTCAGACAGGCAGTCGCTCCGTGGAAAAGTTAATATTCAGCCAAATCCGGTTAGACTAGTAAGCGGACCCCAGATTGAAACTGGGATAACGCTAAGAGAAAGAAGATTAGGCGGCAAACGAGCAGACGGATCGCCTGATGGTAAGCAATTACCCCCGCCCATGGACACAAGCAGCACCACAGGAGTCACAAGTGCGTTGCCGCCCCTTGGGGTTGGGAAAAGCGATAGGATGAAGAATGGGATGACGGAGAAGGAATAGGGGATAGGGCCTCCGGCACTCTCACTCACCGAACGAAACGCAACAGTTTAGGTACTGTTACTTTACGTCGATTTTCTATGAGAGGGTAGTACTTCCTCGGTCGAGCCGGCCCATTCATGCTGAAATCAGCAAGGCTCTACTACCTTATGAAACTGAATTTGTTAGCTTATTTTAAGCAAATTTAGCCTTATGTTGTAACATTAAAGTTCCTATCTGAGTTTCATTGACAGACAGTGTCAACTATTCGGCTATACTAGATGTCAACTATTAGTATTTAGTGTCAACTATTGGGGTATAATAGATGTCAACTATTAGTATCTATGAATACCAATGCAGATCCCCATCCACGTCACAACTTTGACAAAGTCTCTTGCATAATTATGGGTAAAGTCATGTCTACTATTAGTGCCAATTGATGTCTATTATTGGTGGATTTAGTGTTTACAACAAACCTAAGAAAATTGAGATGTTTATTGAAACTACAACAGCTTTAAAATAATTTATATGAAAAAGTTAATCACTGAATGTTCCTCTAATTGTAAAAATATTTGCAACTGTAATTAATTGATAAATACATTTTATATTTGAGAATGAAGTCTGATTTGTCCTTAATGTGTCAAGCATTAGTGCTTTTACCTTAAGGTATTTTTATTATTCACTAAACAGGTAGCCATAAGAAAATTTCAACATAATTATGTACTCGTAGATCTCTATGTAAAACAATATTTTTGATATTTGTCCAAGTTTTTATTGCATAATTCTGAAACAATCTGTGATTTTAGATAGTAAGATTATAAAAATGACATAATTTTGTGAATGATGTTAGAAATTTAAGTTAGTCTTTTAAATAATAAATATTTTCTTCTATCGACATTTTTATTTCTTAGTGTGTGCTTCGTGGAATAGGAAATAAATTATTTTAAATTTTTATTTGAAGCCCACCTAACGGGTTTGCTAAGTGGAATACTTTAGATGTGCTTCGTCTGGGTGTGCTTCGTTTGGGTGTGCTTCGTGGAATACCTCACTAAAACAATCACGAACGTCATTGGTAAGCTCATTAAATAATGATCAAATACGAATCAAAATTGAGTCACAATTTTTTCTAGCAATGTTCTTGAAAATGATCTGAACTGATAACAATATGTAAATCCTAGCATTTTTTAAATAATGAATCTTGAAGATATAAATGAAGAATTGAAGGACTGTCGAGCGATATGTTTCTTTGTTTTCGTGCCTATTGTCTTAGTATAACTCTCATAATACTAAGAAAGCATAGTATTTATGAGCCAGTATGATGTCTTCGAAATCTGGCTATATTCCACTAAAAGCAAAAGCATAAGACAGGCAAGTGCCTTGTGTTGTGTGTGTACAGTGCTACACAATAGGTATCTGTTAAATGTATACCTATCTTCTTAAACAAAAAATATTTTAAATATTCTCGTATCTGAAATGAGGGCTATAAGTTCGAAATACCATAAACTGGCCCGAATTGCACGTGGTCAAACATATCTTCTCGTCTTCCATGGAGCTTTCGAAATTTTTATTGTTTACGTTCATAAGAGCTCATTCTCCATCGGGATGGCAACGACCTTGTTCGATTTATTGTTTAAAATTATACAACTGTATTCTTTTTCTCAGATGCCTAGTCACGCCTCTTCTTTGAAGAGATACATCACAGTGGCAGGCCAGGATGTCCTTAGCGTGTGTGACAATGAAGTGGGCCAGGCGCTAATTCGCAAGTTGGAGCGAGAGGCGAGCTTCAATTATCAGACCTTGACAGTCCCCATAACTGAGGCGGCAAATTGTGTCTACGTGAATAACACGCTGCTGCATAAGGGGATTGAAGATATTGGAGACGCCTGTTTCAAGGTATTTGTACACTTATTAAACAATTCATACACCTATGAGTTAACACAACAAAAGATTGTACAAGTCATTCATACTTTTCCCAATTTATTTTGGGACGTCGTAGTATGTCCTTCCCTTTTATACATCTCCGTCGCCTCTCCAAACATTTACCACTTTCTCTTTTATATCCATCCTCACACAGTTCGTGCACCTTTTCCTTGGCCCCCTTTTCTCTTTTCGTCCTTCCACTTTCTTATTCATCACTTATTTACCTACATGGGATATGATCGCTTCGCGTAACATGCCCAAATCAAGCTAAAGGACTCACACAAGTATGTAAAGAAAAATCTTCTAGAGTCTAGACCAGTGGTTCCCAAAGTTGTTTGAGCTTCGTAACATCAAATAAAAATTCCAATATTGAGACCCATCACAAGCTATCTAAGAAATAAGGAGGACCTTAAATATTAGTAAAATGCAAGTAACGGCACCACTTAAAGCCTAATTAGAATCGGCATCGCAGGACACTAAACAGTCAGGAACTATGGGTCAAGACCCACCTGTGGGTCTTGTACGCGATCATTCACCACACATGTCAATAAATTGACCACTTACTGTGTCTATTGGATCACACTAATCTGACACCGAATTCAGGTGACTAGGCTAGGTTGTGACTGCTTAAGCACTTGGCTCTATATAGCCATTACGAAGTTCTTGAGAAAAAATATCCGCTTATGCAAACAATGTAACACAAAATCTCAAAACAACATGTCCAGCTATTGTCTTAAAAGATTACGGGCAGTGTACCACACCTGAAATATTAAAAGGACGTCGAAATATTAGTCATCAATTCGTTTGACCTCTAGAGAGCGCGGCACCATGACGCCATTTTCAAATATGGTCGGCAGCTTATAGCATTAAACACTTTGATGGATAATTTCGTCTGGCTCGACACGTATCGTCTAGGTCAAGGTTAGGTAGCTGTTATATAAATTGGCGCTCGGTAAAGGACGCACTGGCCGAATTTGAAGTTTAGTTGGCCATATATCTTCAAGACGCAGGTGAATAGGTAACTTCTAGATAAGTGTGCTCCATGCTCGGCCGTATGTTTACTTTGCATCAGAGAGATCTCGACCAAAGCATGGCCTCTGCTATTGATAAACATCATCATCATCATTGGCCTAATATATACTGTCCCACTGCTAAGCACGGGCCTCTTGTCCCTATGAGAAGGGTAAGGCCATAAGGCCGCTATTGATAATAAAAAAGAAAATGTCTTGGCCTTATGACCCTTGTCCTGAAACAAGAATCGGCTCCGGATGACATTATAAATCCTCCGAATCATGCTCGGACGGAACCAATCACTATGCCATTAGTGGCATAGTAATAGGCAATCACCCATTCAACCTTTCAATCCTTTGCAAACCTTGCTTAACTTAGCCGATCTATTACGAACGGCAAGTCAAGTCGCGCTGTGATGTTACCATTATCGCAGAGAGTCGATTCAATTAAATACCATCTATTATGTTATACACTAAAAACTACTATACAAACCGGCTAAGTCAGCGAAGCGAGAGAGCACTGTTGTTTTAATAGTTGTTTATTACGTCATTTCACAATAAAAAAATAAAAATAGTTTCCCTATATACGATCATAGCTGATTACTGTGGAGCGATAATAGTTAAATTGACTATATTGTCACAGCTATTCATAGCTACTCTACAGAGAGTACTGTGACCTTGTGAGTTGTGAGGTATGTCTATAAATTTGAATAAGTTAGTGAATAGACAGTTTCTCCAAATTTCAATGTCGTATGTATTTTGGATCAGTTATGAAGCAAGTCTATACGCACATTAGTAATGATTATTATTAAAGGACATCACCCAATTTCGGCTAATTTTTATTTTGCCGGCCAATCAATAAAATTGTGTTATTTTAATAGAACACACTATTTTAAACATTTTTTACTATTACACCAGACTTCTAAGTCAATTCTCCTAGAAAATATTTAGGTTTGAATGTATGTTCGTGTGGTGTCGGATTAAGAATACGGATTGTCACCACCCCATATCATCCCATGGGTGTCCCATCACAGAGGGAGCATATTATGCAGAGAACAGCACTGTAAGAGAAGGAAAACTTGATACAAATCCTATACCAACCCGTTTGGCCAGCGTGGTATAGCAGGCCAATTCCTCCTTTCAAAGGAGAGGCCCAGTCCAGCAGTGGACTGGGCCTAAAGGCTGATGATGTATGTCTCAAAGTACCTTAGAGCAGTTTTATTTTGTCAAAATTTATAAATCAAAGATGTGTAAAGGTGATCAACTATACGTTTTCAGCCTCACGTGAAATACGTTAGCCTTAAAATGCAGTGGAATCATAAAAAAATAAGAATATTTCTTTAAATACTCCTGACCAAATATAAAAATATCGTCTAAACTTTAGGAATATCTATGATAGGCAGATGGCTTATATATATATTCCACTATAGTGGCGATAATTCCTATCAGGGAAAGGCCAGGAGGAAACTCCTGGCCTTTCCCTGACCCTGGCCCTTTCTTGACCTTGTCGAAGAAATGACGCTGCAAGAGTCGAAATGCCCCGCTTAGGCGTTCCATCGCCGTGAAATCATCACCTTCTTAAGCCGTTCTCGACCATTTTGGTGTAGACCTCTTCAACAACTTCCATTCCGTTCTGTTTTGGGCAGTCTTCAACCAATTACTGCCCGCTAACTTTATGATGTCATCTTTCCATCCCATTTGCGGTATTCCAGCTGGTTTACATTCGTTTACAATCCCACGGTCTTCACTTCAATATTTGCTTGCACCATGTTTCGGGTTTTCTGGCTACATGTCCGGCTATTTTAGCTTCGCTACTCTTTTGACAACATCTGATGCTCGACTTTCTGTTTCTTAGTGTCACTCCTACCAGTTTTTTCTCCATTTCCCTTTGAGCTACTTCAAGTTTCTGGAGTAACCCAAGTTTAGGCTCTGCACTGGCTGCTGGATCTGCTTCGTAAAAGCAAATGCCACGTTGCCGAAAGCGGCCCAACGCAAACGGATACGTCTATCAATCTTGTTCACCTGGTTTGCTTTGCCCATCTTTATCTCTTGCCCTAGGTATATACAGGGTGGGCCATAAGGATGTTGGCGGTTTATATATTCGATTTCTCGGTAACGCGCGGCGCGGGGTGGCGGGGGGATATGTTGTTCGCTGCGCCGCTTCCTGGAAATTTAGTCGCCATGGAGCCGTACACCGTGCACCGTGCATTTTGTGTCCGAGCGTATTACGAAAACAATAAATCAGTGATTACTTACTGCACGACGTTTGTATCGGCTTGAACACGGTTTACGCGATTTAAGTGAAGTTCCAAGCGCCAATGTGTTACGAAAATAGATCAGAATGTTTGAAACAACCGGCTCAACAGTACCAATTACGGCTCGTGGTCGCCCAGTTTCTGCAAGATCAGCCGACATTGTGGAGCGTGTTCGTGTTTCAGTTCAGCGAAATCCGCAACAGTCAACACGTAAGAGAAGTCAGTCTTTGGACGTCAAAAGAACAACTTTGCGACGAATTTTGAAACGTGATCTGCATTTGAAGGCTTATAAGATTCAGATAGTCCAAGAATTAAAACCCAATGATGCCAATAACCGACTTAACTTTGTCAATTTGATGCTCGAGCGGTTCAACAATTTCAACAACGTGATTTTTAGTGATGAGGCTAATTTTCACCTTAATGGCCATGTGAACAAGCAAAATTGTCGGTTCTGGTCCGAGACTAATCCCCGACGCTTGCATGAACGTCCACTTCACAGCCCTAAGCTTGTCGTGTGGGCTGGGATAACGTCAACCGGTATTATTGGGCCATACTTTTTTGAGGACGAAAGAGGGCAAGCGATGACGATTAGAGCTAACAATTATTGCAACATGATAACAGACTTTTTGGTGCCAGCTTTGCAAGAACTTCAAGGCAATACCTCGAGGATGTGGTTTCAACAGGATGGGGCCACATGTTATACGGCTAGGGTATCCATAGAGCTGCTGAAAAATGTTTTTCCCGGCAAACTCATCTCGAAAAGGGGGGATATTGAATGGCCCCCACGTAGCCCCGATCTTTCTCCATGCGATTATTTTCTATGGGGCTACCTCAAATCGGTAGTTTACGAGAATAATCCGACCAATTTAGAGCAGCTGAAGAGGAATATTATTCAGGAAAGTAACAAAATACCGAGAACAACTTTTCAACGAGTTTTCTAAAATTTGCGACTTCGGTTCCAAGAGTGCCAAGCAGCCGAGGGAAGCTATTTGGACAACATTATTATTAAGTCTTAAAAATTCCTATGCTTCTACTTTTTAACAATACAAATATATTTGTGTTATGTTTCGTAGTTTTTTTAAATCGAATATTTAAACCGCCAACACCCTTATGGCCCACCCTGTATATATTTATTGATGAATTCCAATGGGGTACCTCCTACTGCAATTGTTATTCCGCTGTAGTTTTCACTGGTCATGTTTCTAATTAACCGTGATTCGGTCGCGGCAATTGTTAGTCGTACCTTCGCCATTTAAATTGCGACTTGCACATTATTTTAGGCAAAAATAACAATAATTAGGATTTATTTCACTAACAGAACAGATTCTTTGAGCTCGAATATTATCTCACAGACTGCACTTAGAACTTTAGTGTAGTAATAAAAAGTGTTTATTTCGTACTATTCTAAAATATTTTTAAATTTATTTTAGTTGGCCGGCACTTTTAGAATTAGCCCAAATTTGTATGGTGATCTCCTTTCTCAGCATGGTATTACCATCTCCCCTTGCTTATAGGGGTAAACCCTTGAACCCCATAGAACTTTTTGGAAAACTCACAAATAGGAGAGACAGGTGACGGACAGGTCGTGAGGAAACCCATGCAATGCAAACCTGCATTTGGCCGGCGTGTTGGATTGTGGGCTAGACGTTCTCATAATGAGAAGAGGCCTATGCCAAGCAGTGTGACAGATTAGAAATAAGGCTGATGTGGGGCAATTACGTCACACATATACGGGAAGGTAAGGGGTCCACGAAATGTGTCCTTGTATGATAAATGGCGTCGACAAGCAGTAGTGACAAGGACGGGTGAGGTTAATAACCGGTGGCTTCTGATTATGACAGTACCATGCTGGGAATTAGCCATTTGCCCTTCTAATGTCTCAGGGGAGGAAAGGAAGAAAGAGATATATATACATGGCCGATATGAAATTGCTACACAAATATATACGAGGGTCAAACTGAAAGTTCTTAGAACTGGCCACTTATAAACAATATAATAAAAAAAATATTCTAAAATTTGAAAATAGAACTCTTTGCCAATATTACTGAGTATATATTTCATTCATTTGTCATTTGTTTTACGATTTGGCGGCAAATTGAAAATTGTCTGTGTCACGTCAACATGAATTTAACACGAGAAAATTTTCGTGCAATGATTTTTTATGACTTTCGATGTCATTTAAGTCAACAAGAAAGTTATGATAGACTACGATTGGCCTTTCACGATGAAGCCCCATCTCGTGCGACTGTTTACAACTGGTTTAATGAGTTTAAACGTGGTCGCACTAATCTCACTGATGATGTACGTGAGGGACGGCCTTCTACGGCGACGACTGAAAATAACATCTGTGTTGTGCGGCGTATGATAGAGACTGACAAAAGAGTGACCTATCAGCAGATTCGGACAAGCTTAGGCATCGGTATGAGTCAAGTGCACAAAATCCTCCACGAACATTTAGCGGTCAGGAAGCTTTGCGCCCGGTGGATACCTCATAATTTGACTAAGGCTCAAAAACTCCATCGTGTGGATTGGTGCCGTAAAATGATTGAAAGATTTAACGGAGGTGACTCAAATGCTGTGTTCGACATACTAACAGGTGACGAAAGCTGGATTTACTGTCACGATCCTGAAACCAAAAGACAATCTGCTCAGTGGGTGTTTCCTTTCGAGGAGTTGCCAACTAAAGTGAAGAGAGATCGAAGTGCGGGAAAAAAAATGGTGGCCTCGTTCTTTGGAAGGATAGGTTATTTCGCAACAATTGTGTTAGAGGATCAAAAAACAGTTTCTGCAGAATGGTACACTACCAATTGTTTGCCACTTGTCTTGGAAAAAGTTCGAGAGAAACGACCTCGCAGTAGGATCCTCCTTCACCACGACAACGCCTCGTCGCACACCGCCAAGCGAACGATCGACTATTTGGCGACATCAAACGTTGAATTACTGGGTCACCCGCCGTATAGCCCCGACCTCGCGCCGTGTGATTTTTATTTATTTCCAAAAATTAAAGAAAAACTTAAAGGAAAGCGGTTTATGAATGCTGAAGAAGCGGTGGCTGCGTATCGCGATGCCATTGAAGAGACCCCTAAGGACGAGTGGGCAAAGTGCTTTTCCCAGTGGTTCCATCGCATGCAGCGGTGTATGGACGTCAATGGACAATATTTTGAAAAGATATAATAAAACTAATAACTGGCTAATGTAATCAGTTTTTGATTTTCTAAGAACTTTCAGTTTGACCCTCGTATGTAGTGTTCGACGTTGTAAATAAGCTTCTCGGTATAACCTATTCAGTTATGACTATCGCATTAATCCCAACTATTTCCTGCGTTGTTTTCCTACTAATACTTATCGTCGTAAAGCATAATTGCAATACCGGCTTGTGTAATATGAGTTGATATTCAACATCCTTTTCTATAAAACTCTAAATATAGCTCAGAAACATAATAACGGCTACATTATTATATGGTATGTGAGTTGTTGTTTGCGTTATAGTCACGTTTGAGAGTCGCATTTCAACTGCATGTACGAGTTTGCCGTCGTTCGTCTTCATTACAATATATTTTTGCTGTGGAACTATAACTTTATAACTTGTGCGTTTACGTTATTTTTTTTTACAGTGTACAAGAGGATGTAGGGATTTCTTTTTTCTACCTTATTTTCTAAATTAAGTAATTTCTAAGGGTCCGCGTGGTGATGGATTAAGAATACAAAGTATCACTACCTTTAATTTAATTTCTCGGGTGTCGTTAGAGGCGACTAAGGAAAATACAGAAAGCGAATAGTATCTCTTAGAAGAGGCAAAAAACTTAACATCTAACTCTATTGTCCGCCATAATTAGGGAATGCAAATCTCGCGAGATTTGGGCTCAAGCGAGATCTCGCGAGATTATGAAGCCAATCTCGCGAGATCTCGCCAATTTCGAGAACTCGCGAGATTGACAGTTTTCTATGTGTTTTTGTAAATAATCGCAATATTTGAATAAATTTGGACATAAATAATAACCATTGTAAGTATTATAAGATAAACATTAGGTACTTTTGACGAACTTTCCCATAGACTTTTATGCTTCAAAAATTGTTTGACGTACCTGTCTATAATTTTTTAATAAACTTTTATGAAGTACACTTTTACGGACGGATCTGTCAAATAAGAAGTGAAAGAAACAACAAGTCTTCGCTTCTAATATCAAACAAAAATCGTTTAGTAATACTTAAAACTTTTCTTTTATAATAAACAAAACACCGAGAGGTCAAAAAACAATTTACTTATCATCTATGTTGTTAAACTGAGGTATTATTATCAATTAGGTAAATAAAACTATATCTACTCTGTAGACTTTTTAGATATTACAGATTAATTAACAAAATATACCAATCAGGCAGACTATTAGAAATTACAGAATCTAATTAACAAAATATACCAATCAAAGGGACGATTGGTTGAGTTCAAATTACAAGCCATTATTACGAATTATTATCAAAGGAGCTCCTTCAGAAGCACAAAATGTCCAAAGAATCGTCTGCTAACAGCTTCCTTTCTGTTGGCCAGATAACCAGCCGCTGAGAAGGCCCTTTCGGATTTAACGCGAATTGAAACCGTAGTTCTCAAGCAGACATCCACGAACTGCAAAAATTTGCCTTTTGACCCCCCGGACTCGTATAAATTAATTTCATTTTTTATTAATGCCGATACCGACAGATTGCGATCCGTCCGTGTCAGTTCGCGCTTCGAATAAGACGTTGTTATGCTCGAGTGCAATCTCGTAAATCTCGCGAGATCTCGCCCATTTTTCGACCGAGATTAATCTCGCTAAAAAAGGCCGGGATTACGAACGAGATTGCATTCCCTAGCCAAAATATATATCTATATATCTTCAAATCGCAGGTGGCCGTGTGGCCATCTTGTTATAGTCAAATCTTTCCAATTGCGTCTTAATGCTATTGTGAAGCAAATTAAGGGAGGCCTATGTCCAGTAGTGGCCAGAAAGCTGATGATGATGATCTTCTAAATGCCAGAAAAGATTTGAGGTATCGTTGGTATCCTTATACCATTCCTAGTGCAGTGCTTGTTGCGGCATTATCGAATAAGATACAGTCGTTTCTATTAGTTATAGTTTTATCAGGAGTAAAAGCCGAAAATATTACTCTCAGTTTGGTTAGCATTACTTGGTAACAACGCATTATTCTATAAAGCGTGTAGTGCACGTCCATGCCGAAATGGTCATTATAATTATCTTAATTTGTCATTGCTTGGCGATAAATCTCGCTACTCCGGTGTATAAGTTTGGTCTGAGACAAGTCACCCACTCATGTCAATGCAGATCCATAAATCGTTTTATACAGACTAGCTAGTCCACTTAGTCGGACTATAATCCTACTAGCTGTCCCAGCGAACTCCGTATCGCCTTTTTAAGAGATTTTATTTAATTCCCTTTTTTCCAAGCCCCTTTTCCAAAGTTACCATTGACTTAGCGCTTAATCTCTTATCATTTCAGAGTCTATAATTAATGATGAACAAATAAACATAGATTTTTATATAATATTGAATTCCCCATACTTTAAAATATCGGAGACGATACCCATATCGACTTTAAAAAAAGATCCCGGCCGCCATCTTTGATTTCTATCCGCCATCTTTGATCACGAACTAGATGTTGTATTTGGATACAACATCCCTTAAATCATCAGAGAGGATATCCATATTGATTTTTTTAAATTTTCCCATCCGCCATCTTGAATCACGAAATAGATGTTGTATTTGGATTCCCCATCCCTTTAAACATCGGAGACAACGACAACACAGCCTACTAGACACCTAATGTTTTCATTTCTACAAACAAAAAATTCTGGTGAGGTATGCGTGGCAAGGGGGGGCGACAAAAATGCATTCTAATTGGCCGTTTCAAATTTGCGGCACGTCATAATTCATATCTAGTGTTGGGATTGGTCCAAATTGGTCTTATATAAGACGTATAAGTCTACTGTGTTATCCGAAAGTGTTCGCCTTACGTGCGGCGTCTAGTAGGTTGGGTTGTCGTTGATCGGAGACGATACCCATTTTTATTTTATAAAAAAATCCCATCCGCCATCTTTGATCATGAAATAGATGGTGTTTTTTTAATTCCCCATTCCTTAAAATATCGGAGACGATACCCATATCGACTTTAAAAAAAATCCCGTCCGCCATCTTTGATTTCCTATCCGCCATCTTTGATCACGAAATAGATGTTGTATTTGGATTCTCCATCCCTTAAATCATCAGAGACGATAACCATATTAATTTTTAAAATTTTCTCATCCGCCATCTTTGATTTCCCGTCCGCCATTTTGGATTACTAAATAAATTTCATATTATTAATCAGCGTCCCGAAAATCTGGTAAACCATACCCATATAGATTGTATCCTATTCGATTAGCCTTTTTTTGCCTTTGACCCAACCCTCCCCGTTCTCGTTTGACCATTTTATTATTTTTGTCTGGCCCCTAAAAGTTGTGGCGTAATTTTATATAGCCTATAGCCCTATAGCCTTTCGGAATAATTGGGCTATCATAGGAAATAACAATTTTTAAAATCCGACTGCTAGTTCCTGAAATTAGCCGGCATTATCTTTTAGCCTTTTTAGCCTTTTGCCCGGCCCCAAAGGGTTGAAGCGTTATGTTATATAGCCTATAGCCTTCCGGAATAACTGGGCTATCGTATACAAAAATAATTTTTCAGATCCGACCGGTAGTTCCTGAGATTAGCGCGTTCAAACAAACAAACTCTTCCGCTTTATTATATTAGTATAGATGTAAATAATTTATGGATATAATTGCATGGATTGGGATGCGTCCAAAGGGGCGGGTGAGGGACAGTTCTTCTGTCACTCGCAGTCGGGTGCGGTCGCGGGAGGAGAGGCGTGTCGGTGTTGCGTTGCCGCGCGCCCTATCTCCCGCGACCAAATGGGGGCGCACCATCGTTGCGTCGCGGTGGGGCCGCAGAGGAAGAGGAGATGCGGTGTTGCGTTGCCGTCCTCCCTATCCTCTGCGGCCGCTGGGTGTTTTGGCGGCGGAGCCCAACACCTTCATCCGCCGCCAAGGGGGTTTCGTTCGGGGCCCGCCTGACCATCTGGCGGGCCAATACCCGTCGGGGGGTAGCGAGGAATGCTTTGGTGAAACCCTACCCTCCGACACATGGGTACATGAGGAGCACGGGTTGGTTTTTAGTCAGTAAGAGTCTGACAGTCCCCTTCATCCTTCCCCCCCAGGGCGAAGGGACTCCATGAGGATTTTCCAACCCGACACTAAAAAAAAAAAAAAAGTGAACGGTAAGCAAATACGACAGAGAGGGTCAGACACGACACGTCGGAGAAATGTGAACGCGGCTTGATGCTTTATGACAGATACTGAAGCGTGCATATTTGTCTGAAGTGTCGTGTCGCGCGCTGTACCGACCCCCACACTCCACCCTCTTTGTCGCAGACCGGGATATCGCCTGTCGCAACACCTCAGACGCCGGCACGACAGATTGCATTAGATAAATGTGCACGCTCTCATATAAAATGTGTGAAAACATAAATTACTCTCTGTCGCGTTACGACAGGTCACGTCAGATAAATGTGAACGCGGCTTAAGGAAAGAAACCCGACGAATGCTTGTCACGTTATTTGGTGGGCTATTTATTTGTTGTCGTATTTCCTAGCTAGTTCTTTTTAGCAATGTGACTGGATCATTGGTGTCCAATTGTTTTTATTGATATGCATTTACCGGAGTTGTTGTCGACTGCTGATCATATTCGCGCTGAATAGTTATTTGTTTACGTACAGTTAGCCCAAATGTGGTCCACCATTCTGCTGTCTCAATTTATTTGCATTAAACGACAAGGTTGATTTTCGTTTAAAACAATAATCTGACAGGTCTAACCTGAATTGTGAAATTGTCAATTAGGGTTTGGAAATTCCCGACAGTTTCAAAGTCCCGGGACACGAGACAGCCTACAGTCACATTCCCGGGTATTCCCGGGAATTCGACGCTTTTCAGAAAAGAATCTTATTTCAAATGTTTGCCAATTTTTTTAAGTGATTTAAGCCTTTGTTAAAGCATTTCGAGTTACGTTGTGGTAAAACATTTTAAAAATGAAACATTTTTGTAAAAATCAACATTTATTAAACATAAAATTATAATATCTTCATAACTTAGGTTAATCTCAGTCTTAATAATTACTTTGTTTCTTTTTTAAATCACATACTGATTCATTTCTAAGTAGGTAAATCTTATAGTAATAAAATAATCTTAGTAAATAAATTACTTTACCTTTACTATTATCTAAAATCCTAGTATCTAATCATTGATCGTAATCACAAAATTGTTAATTCTCATAATCACAGTTCTGTTTCATAGTTTAATAATCTAAATAAAATTAATAAAACGTAATTATAAATCAGTCTTTTAAAGAAGCAACTAACACATTAATTAGACATCTTTGCTGATTTAATAAAATAGGCTTTTAAAAAAATCAGAGCGCCAACAGCTTTGTCCGATAATCTGTTTCAGATTTTTGTAATAATACCACCAGACAAGGAGAAGACTCTCTCGTTTTCAACTGACGTCGGTTTTATTGTGCTTAAGGCTTTATACAGTAACTCCAAACTTTCTGTACGTTTTCCGGTTACTTCAAACAGCTGAAACTCTTTCTTTAATGCTGCTCTTGTTTTGTTTTCCAAAATCTCGGGTACAATTTCTTGGATATTTTTTATTGCTTGTTCTATTAGATTGACAAAAGACTTGTCAGGCTTATTCTGTACTTGAAAGCTATTGGTACTAGGTTCAGCACCCATTATTTCCACTTCTGTTGTGCGGATACTAGGGACATTTTCGAAAAGCCTGCAATACAGTTCTTCTGCAAATTCTTTGGAATCAAAAATCAATTACATAACAATTTCGATAATCTTGTCTCGTCTCGAGTCTCGACATGTAAGTCTCGGGACTCGAGACAGCTAAAATTACGAAATTTCCCGGGACTTCGAGACACGGGACGTCCCGGGACTTCGAGACACGGGACGTCCCGGGACCCAAACCCTATTGTCAATAGATCTTATCGATTTACGGGTTGTGTCTAAACAATAAGTAGTGTTACTGTACGCCAATGTCTTCTATATGTTCACTATTAAAGGTATGGGCATTTGGCAATTGAATGTACTGACGGTATAGGTAGGAGAGCCTTGCTGATTTCAGCATGAATGGACGAGATGGTCCTGGGAGGTACTACCCTCTCACGGAATATCGACATAAAGAAACAGTATCGATACTTAAGTGTTTCGTTCGGTGAATGAGTGCTGGAAACGACGTACCCTTGGCCTACTCCCTCCTTCTCTTAATTTTCCCATCCCGAACCTCACTTGTGACTCTTCTAATGTTGCGGGTGTCCATAGACGGCGTGTCCATCAGGCGATCCGCTTGCTTTTTTGCGGCCTTTCACATAAAAAACAATATGAATTTATTTATTTTACTAACCAAATAAATTTTCTTATTTTCCAGGTGTTCTGCGATAAAATCGACTTTCCGCGGCGATCACTCAAATTCACGGAGCTAGCGAAAATAAAGCTGGAGCCCAGTTCATGCGTTTTGTTGCTGAAGCTGATTTAAACTTGACGTCACAGGAATAAGCTTACCAGTGTGTTCAATCTGCTGCTACCCTCAAAAACCACAGAATACATTCCCTGTTATTTTCTTGTATGTCATGTATACTCTGCTTATAACGTTTAAAAATGTTGGTACTTACAGCTGTCATTGCAAATGCTTAGCGATTTATTCCAAAAGGCCGATTTTGTATAATTATAAAAAGCATAACTTAACACTTTTTTTACCATTACTGGCTGGCTCGATAAAACAAAATCGCACATGTTATTTGAGTATACCTGATGTATTACTTTGTGGCAATTTAATAAAAATACAAATCTCTATTAAAATACTAAATATAAAAAGAAAATCTCATAATTAGAGTAAGACAATAGTAAAACGGTTAAACCTTGAACATAAAGTACCATATGGAAATTTTATAAAAAATACAAATCTCTATTAAAAGACTAAATGTAAAAATAGAATCTCATAATTAGAGTAATACAATAGCAATACGGTCAAACCTTGATTGAAATCATCTTTAAGCTAAAAAACACAAGCTGTGCCAGGCATATTTTAATTGCATAAAAATACACGCGAAGTTTAATCTTTATCATTTGGGTATTCAGAATACCTCAAGCATCACATTGCAAACTACTTTCTATCTAAATGCATAGTCAAAGCTTTATGGCTTATACTGTCAACTTACACACATCAACAAAGTCTAGGGATATCTTAATCCTAAATTATTTACGAGTTTATAGTTTAGAACCTTGTTAGTTTCCACAAAAAGTTTATATACAGATTAAAACCTCTTTTATTCTATTTTCAAAATTTGAACATGGAAAGAAAAAAAACAAAATAATAAACAAAATATGGCGGCAAATTTGCTAGTAATTCGTTACATTAAAGAAAGTTAAAACTGTTTTATTATAATTATTAATGAAAAGGGTTTTTAATTGTTTTTCTTTTTTAATTTAACGTGACGTACGAACTTTAAAAGTCATGTCACGTCGTCATTTGAGTCGAGATGAAATGTTACGAGCCGTGGGCATGTTAGAAAATGGTGCAATTCAACGCGTCGTTGCTGAGGCCCTACATACCAGTCAAAATGTGATATCAAGGTTGTGGTCACGTTATCGCAGTACTGGAGATGTGGCCGAACAGCACACAGGTAGATATCGTGTTACTACGCAGAGACAGGATCGATTTCTCCAAATGACCGCCAGAAGACAACCCAATATCACAGCGCTGCAACTAGTGCAAAGGCTCCAGGAGGACCACCAGCTGCTGGTAAGCGACCAAACCGTGCGAAGAAGGTTACATGAAGTTGATCTTCATGCTCGAAGACCATTGCGTGTTCCAGCATTGCGACGTGGCAATCGCGGTCGGCGGCTTTCGTGGGCTCGGGAGCATTTACCATGGAGTGACGAACAATGGTCTTTGGTGCTGTTCACCGATGAGTCCCGGTTTGGGTTTCACCCGGATTCACGAAGAACACGCGTTTGGAGAGCTCCAGGGAGAGTTAGCCGTCTACGGCACCCTCAGGAGGTCCACCCATACCAAGGCGGGACAATCATGGTGTGGGCAGGAATTCGTCTTGGCGGACGAACCCAACTCGTTTGGATCCAAGGCAGCATGACTGCACAAAAATACCACGAGGAGGTAGTAGAGCCCGTTATTGTCCCACACAGAACTCAAATAGGCCATGAATTTCTACTCATGCACGATAATGCTCCTTGCCATACGGCGCGGCTGGTATCGACCGCTCTCCGAGAGCACGATATTCAAGTTTTGGATTGGCCTGCACAGTCGCCCGACTTAAATCCTATCGAGCATGCCTGGGACATGTTACAACGAAAAGCTTTGAGAGATTTTCCACCAAATTTGACGACTGAACAACAACTTTACGAACACTTGCAAAGGACATGGGACCTCATACCGCAGCAAGACATTGACAATTTAATTTTAAGTATTAACAATCGATGTCGATGTGTAATCAATGTAAGAGGTGGCAACACTGATTATTAATGATTAGATTTTACAAGATTTTTTCCATTTTTATTAAAATTAATAGTTTTTTAAGAAGAAATGTTTGTTGTTATCATACTAATTTTCCATGATGATTAAAAAAATTATTTTTTTTATTTAAAACAAAAAAAAACACGAAATGTTTTTTATTTTTATTAAAGACCTTAAAATAATCTATGATTCTTCTATTTACTGTATCAGAAAATTCTTCATAGATTTTTAGATATTTGATGAAATATAAAATATCCCTAGACTTTGTTGATGTGTGTATATGCAATTTTCTAGAGAGTTTATTACTTTTAGCTACCATGTACCTTTCAGTATCGCCTTGTAGTTACATATTCTTTATTTTAACTCTAATGAAACATATTTATCAATACTATACAATCATAAAATCATCTATTTCAATAATAGTCTCATATCTACATGTATCTGAGTACAATTTTAGCTGAACAAATTATGCGAAAGTTTATACGTATAATCTTTAGGGTATATGGACAGATTGATCAGCAGTTAACACTAAGCCAAATCAGAGCTCGGGATAAATAAAAAATTGGCCAAGTGCGAGTCGCACTCGCGCATGAAGGGTTCCGTACCATCATCTATAAAAGAAAATCACGTTTGTTGTATTTATACTTAAACATTTTTTAAGTTACTATCTGTTTATTAAGATCGAAAAAATTGCTTAAAAATTACGTTTGTCGTAAGTATGGGACTTTAATATTTACTTTATTTTTATTTAATTATTTATTTTGAAAGGTAATATACAACTACATATTCTGTGAAAATTTAAAGCGGGTACCTGTTACAGTTAGTAATATTGAGCAAAAAATACGGGAAAAACACGTTTATTGTATGGGACCGGGCCCTTTATTTTTAGTATTTGATAGATTCGATACGAAGATACATAATTTGTGAAAATTTCAGCTTTCTAGCTATCACGGTTTTTGAGATACAGCCTGGTGACAGTCAGACAGAGAGACAGACAGCGGAGGCTATAGGGTCCCCTTTTTTACCTTTTAGGTATGGAACCCTAAAAAACAAAACAAATCAATTTAATCTGATTCCAATCTAGACGGCCTGTGATATGGCAATCTGAAAATTGATAAACATAGGTACTTTTATATATTTATATTATAAACAAATTACACCTAGACACAGACCATTAGCACCTACTCACCACACAAAGATTTATCCTGGGTGGAAATCGAACCCAAGACCGTCTTAGCTCTCAGGGTTACTTACATTATACCAACAATCCAATCAGTAAATATTTAACTTAAATATCCTATAACTCCAGCAAAAGTTATAGAAGTATAGTCTACAAAATATAAAGTAAATGTTTCAAAAATATGACATGACATATTGGTATAGTATTAATTGTTGGTATATATCTAATTATGTGGTTGTAAAATTAAATAATATAAAAGTTTACATAAACGTTGTTACAATGTATTTAGAATGTCAGTAGGTTATTACTTATTATACAAAATATGTAAACAATTTCTTTATAAACGGATACCGCTTTAATGTATGTGGCGTCTTGCCTTTATACAAGTACAATGATTGTGTGACAAATACTTAATTTTATGTCTAGAATATAATCTTACTCAAATGTACCTTCCAGAGAATGTTTAAGTTTATTTAGAATTACGCCCTTTCATTTTTGTTATTATTTACTTATAGCAAACCTCTCAGGTATTATTCTAGTAGTTTATATATTTGAGTGTTCCAATTCCCGTACTTTTCTAACATTCCCTAAACCGAAGACTGATGAAAATTTAACAAGCTTCTAAAGCGTATCTGATTCTTCCTATGA
This sequence comes from Euclidia mi, assembly GCA_944739405.2. Taxonomy (NCBI): domain Eukaryota; kingdom Metazoa; phylum Arthropoda; class Insecta; order Lepidoptera; family Erebidae; genus Euclidia; species Euclidia mi. The sequence goes on from OX123199.2 coordinate 37,586,950, forward strand.
TTGAAATAAGCATCACACAATTTATAGTAATAAGCACCATTCCTTACCAAAAGTTTGCCAAGCTTTTGTGGTACATTTTACATGTATTTATAAAAGAAATGAACAAATTTGCATTTTCCAATACAAATATTCAATTCCTAGTATTTACATTCCTCTCATTGAAGTATTTATTTGTGTCCTTATGTTATACAATGCTTTTTGTTGTTTTTTTATTATTAAGAAAAAAGTTTGTATTGATGGGATAGAGCCCCAATGGCAGTGCACATGAGATGAGATATATTTTTGTTTGTGTTAACAATTTATAATACAAACAGGCATGGGATATTTTCCATCACAACTGTTTTAAATTTAATTCTCTCGCTGGCCCAAGTTCTTTGCATTTTTATTCTATAAACTATGATATTGGCATATTTCTCGTGGCTGTATTTAACGTTAAGTATATGTGTCGTGCCAAAAAATGATCAGAGTGATAATCACAAAAATGTTATTCAGTGTGTTATTAAAATTACATGACAAAATTATGCAGCCTTGAGAAAACTGTCTTAAGAGATCAATAAAAAAAAATATCCTTTACAAAATAATATATTATTGTTAATTTATATTTAATATGAATCTCCAGTTCGCTTATTCATTTAATTATTACTTATTGTCATTTATTGATTGTTATAGTTACTTTAAGATTGCACAATGTTTGGAAACAATTGTATGCACAAAATGCTAAAAGATATTAAGCCTTGTTTCAAAAGAGCGGGTAACTGAAGCATGTAGGAGATTTGCGTGGCCGCGTGGCTATGACTGTATTATGCTGCAAAATAGTATAACCACTGGGTCAGAGGCGCAGATACTGCAAGAAGCCTTCACCCTCTATTAACCAGATATTACCAGTAGAACAGTTTGGATACATGAAGACACATAGGATATATCAAGTAATTTATGATAAAATATGTACATAAAAGTTCTTGAAAAATGCCACAGAGTTATGGACTAATCCGTAAACCTGTTCCTATGTTAGAATTTGACACACGCTTGGTAACTACCCATTCTGTTTGAGGAAGGCTATTGTATCGCATTGTTTATTAATTAGTTATTACCTACTTCGCTGTTTTATATTTTGGCATGTTGGTAATGTATTCTCCTAAAAGTTTTGTGAAATATAAGTATTAATGTTTGTCGTAATATTATTCGACGTTTTCTTCTATTTAATTTGAGTATAACTCGTCTTTCTTATTCTTGGAAAATTATAAGCATAATAATAATAATATACTTATTAAAATTATTTTTGCATAATGTCGATGGTTAATTATTAAATTTTATTACAAATTCTATTCTTAATCTATCATCAATTTATATCAAAAACTATTAAATCATACCTTCTCAAAAATATATTAAACATTATATTAATGTTTCTTTCTTTTTCTTTTATTTTTCTGAACTATGTTGTTTCGTACTATGAACATATTTTGTATTTTTTTAATGCATTATAAAAGAGATTAGATGCAAAATTGGAACGACATGGTAATCATGATAATTATGATATTTAAGTTAAAATATTGCTTTTAGCACAGGCGCCCAGCATGACTTCGTGACATGGACACAATTTTCAATCAGTGTCCTGTTATTACTTTAAAGTTCTGGAACTTTGAAACCAATTTTGATGCATCACATCGCCTAGTGAGGCATTACCTTTAAAACTATTATTCTAATAATATTCTGGTTGGTTCGCACAAACGTTGAAAGCTAATGTGTTTATTTATATTCGATGCACAAGCATTCCCCCGTCTCTCTGGTATTATAACATTGAAATTAATATATTGTTTATACATAATATTATATAATAATAAGCATTTATTGTATTACTATGGTAGTGATCAACTTGTTTGAAGAATGTAAGGTATTTAGTAAGAACAAAAAAAAGAACATGTAAAAAAACATTAGCCAACAAGTTTTTCGCTTCATGTGCAATCCCCTATTTAGACAGTTTAAGTGAGTGTTATCTATTTATTCTTGAAATATAATACGATTGCGTGTTAGACAGAAATAAATGATGTTCTTTAAAAGTAATGCATTTCATTTCTAAGAGTCTTTTTTAATGTAATCTTATTTTATATCTTTGGAGCCTAGCATTTGATTCGTTGTCATCCAACCTCTGTCAATCACTCAATGGTCTGCACAGAAGTGAGAGGATCACCAGAGCTAAAAACATTCCAGAGCTCTAGGGAAGTATTATCCGTCGTCGTAGAAGAATATGCGCCCCGTTGGCGAGCTAACTCAGGTTCTAGGCTTGAGGCAACCACCTCGCATGATCATAATCACCATCACACCGTCAGGCTCTACCACAGAGTATATTGGTATATATACGGGAACAAAGCTCTGTCATTATGTTTGACGCCCATGATGTTTGGGGCCTAGTCTGAGTTAGCATACAGATATTTGAGTACATAGCAACCTTCATAGTGTAAAATATTGTCAATAGATGTCCCTGCAAATGCCACCTAGTAACAAATCGTCGTAATCATTATCTAAACTGTAATTCCTCTAAGTTATGAAGTTTACAGAAAGTACACTACATGGGACATCTCTAGTAGTGAGGTAGTTCGAAAAAAGTAATAGATGGAGTTAAGGTAAAAGTAATAATTTTTTGAAAAGTATTAAAACATCGGTATTGCATGTATTTGGCACACAGACGTAGCACACAGTTCTTGTGTTTACTTGTTACTACACTTTTAATTAATTTACGGTAACTATTGTCTTGAATTTTTGCATTATGACAGCCATACTGCCGCCATCTAACGGTTAGACCTTATAACTACCTTCAGTCTTCTGTAGTGTAGTAATTTTATTCATAACTAATAGATGTCCGTGCAAGTGCCATCTAGTTTTAAACTGTTACAATAATAAAGAGTGGTTCTAATAAATAAGTGTAGTTGTTTTCAGTTTATATACTAGAAAGCGCCTATTTATTAGTGGAAAGAAGGTGTAATAGTTCCTCGAAGTGACGCTAGATAGAGTTACGACATATGCTACAAAATCAAGTACTAGCTTGGAATTTTGATCTTTCAGTTAGACAGAGCTTCCCTGTGTTGTACAGTAGGTCAACGATTTTCTAGAAATTTCACTAGATAGAGCTGCCATTCTACTGAGAAAGATGGTGTAGCAGTTTCTGGCAGTGACGCTAGGTAGAGTTAGGTACATAAAAATCTGCTGTGTAACAAAAACTACCACAAGATCGGCTTTTTCTGCTTCAAATTTGATTGAAGAGGTTGTTGTCTGTATATTTCCTAAGATGAAGCTTTAACAAAATGGTATTGGTTGAGCATTAAGTAGGTACAAGTATATAATTATAATTATAAAACGGTACACAGAGAAACGTAGGTTCAGTGCCGGTAATACCATTATTTTCACCAGGTGCGAGAATAGCATCAATCATTGCGTCTTTGAAATTTTAATTAAGTATGTGTTATTTGGGCCTCCTGTGCGCCGCCCCAGGGTCTGCGTTTGGGTATAGTAACATTATAGTAAGCACGTTTAGCACAGCTGCCAAGCCGAAGTCACGGCACAGCATACATTTCTAATAAACACACAAAACTCACAAAATTCATAAAATAAGATAGAGGTAAGTAGTGACCGCCTGTGTAGCATTTCCATCAAGGCACAAGGCACTCGTGTTCCGGAGGGCACGAAAAGTTGATGGTCCCGTTCTTGTCTCAGGAATGCTCAGGATATCTTTACGTCACGCAGAGGGCCTTCGAACAGGCAAATAACCTAGATCACATCCGTACAACACTAATAGGTAGGCACTAGGCACTCGTATTCACAACACGCCCAAACAGTAAGGATGTTCCTTTTTAATATGAAATGTTAAGGAAACGCGCTAGGCTTTCATCTATGATTATTTTAATTTTATGGTGACGCGGTGGAAACTCTAACCTAGCCGTTTCGTCCTCATGTGTGTGCGCAACCGAGTCGAGCAGGGCGGAAGATATTCGCGCACTATCACGGTGCCGTCTACGTTTCTTGACGGCGGGCCATAAGAATTGCAGTTGGCATACTTTGCTGCGACCCCATCACGTTTTGGTGCGCCGTTTGAATCTGGCAGGCCCCGTTATATTATCTCATTTATCTTGTATAGCAGTGCTCGTGTTCACGGTGCAACCTCCTCGGTCTAGAAGCAGGCGTCGAGCGGTCTCTGGGCTAACCTTCTGCAGCTTCACATATTATGGTGGCTAAAGGTCGGCGCAATCGCGGCGCCTTCGGCGCTCGGATCTGCGGTTACGCGAGCTTCCTATATCATTCCGCAGTCTTCTTGATAAGCATATAAACTACCTACCAACTCCGGATCAAGGACAGGACCAGTGAGAGGAGCCGTGACTAGGTCACGGTGCTGAGCCCATTCTAGGCATTTCGGCAAGTATGCAGCACATTGTTGTCGTCACGGTGCTGCACATTTTGAATGGCCCAGATGTCCTCCCGGCCTATCCGCCTCTGGAACCGGGCAAAACAATCAGTCACTCTTCTAAAATGATATTTACCTACCGCCACAACGATGGCATGTCCAATACATCTTGGATCCTAATTAAAGGAGTAATTCGACAATTCTCCCCAAATATGTGAGTTTCTTAATTCATTTATTCATTCGTGGTGGCGCAGCGACCCAAAGTGAGTCTTGACATGAGATCTCTCCAATCAAGATTGACATCCGAATCCATAATGTCCTCAGATGCTCAACAGCTTTACATAAGGTGTGTTAGCAATAATTAATACTTAACTAGATATTATTTATTTCATTTATATAACATAGAGCTAAACTTGTTATATTATCTGTGGCAAAGGTCTTGGTTTACGGGATTTACAGTGGTATTTTGATTATCTGTGTTAACGCATCGACCCGACTGGCCAATCAGAATCTTTAAAAGGATGCGCGGGAATGCGCGGGAATATGAAAATGCGTTTTTCGTTTGTTTGGTAGTCGTATCGGTGCGGATACATAATATGAAAAGCAATTGACGAAGATAGTCACCAGACCTATAAAAGTATATAAACCCTTTTGTAAAATCGTTGTATAAAATTCCCTGATGACGAAAAAATAGAATAAGTATGTAAGTACAAGAAGTCATTGTGTCTTTTCTATCCACAATAGTATTTGCCCATATAAATTTGCATGATATTAAAATTGATTGCAGTAGTCATCCTGACAATATCTAACATCTCAGAAGTGGTATAGTGATCCTACGTAGGTATGCGATACTTGTAGCGCCTTAATAATTTTATTGGAAAACCCATTTCAATTTGTTGTGCCCGTAATTTAATGTATTTTTTTTTTCTTTTTCCTTACGATTCGGTAACCATAGTTCCATTGATGTAGGCACATGAGTGTGATAGTAAATTTTAACAGAATACGTTTTGTTCGAAGTTTTAACAAAATACGTATTATACCTAACATAAATATTTTTATGTGCGAAGTACATGGTGTAAAGCGATCGCAGCGCTTGCCGTGGCAGTAATTCGCAAGAATTCGGGAAAGTAAGTAAAGTCAATTTGGACGAAGTTCGTAAAAAATGCTTAATAATAGATGTGGTTGTGTTGTGAACTGCAAATATAACGGCAAAAATAGTAATAAGTTCTATATATGTATTTCCTACATCGGACTGGAAATTAAATCAAAGAAATAAAGGAATAGATATGTTATAAAAAAGAATAAGTAAGCGAAATAACCTTTAATTATGATCAATTTTATTTGCGCTATATTTTATGTGATATTAATTATTCTTTTTATTATTTTTGTGTTGATGGGTCGCCATGGTATCCCAAACCTGACGACATAATTTGTAGTGAAAATTTTATGGGAAACAAAAAATCAGACGAGGAAGAAAGTCCGAAGTTATGCTCCCACGATATTCCCTGAAATATATCAGAGGAAGGTTAATGATTCACAGGTCCTAGCTAGATATACACGCTTGACAAAACGAAGAACCACAAAAGTCTCAGATACCACATCAAGTCAAATAATAATTGAAGAAGGAAGTGAATTTAATCAATCTCAACTTCTTGTGGTCGATCAAGGATGTCAAGTCAATATGTTTTCTGAATCGAAATTAAGAGATACAACCTTTATTTGTCATACAAAATAATTGAGTGGGTCTAAATCGCGTAAACTTAACTTATTTAATAAGGTATAAATACCTATTTGTATAATAATAACCGCTAATATACCGCTAAATTATTTTGTATCATTATACAAATCACGAAATTTTAAACCTTTATTAGTCTTGGATTCATTTACAGTGATCACCGTGATGCTAAAATCCAAGTGGATATAGCAACAAGATCAATAATTGTAATAACAAATATCGTATGAGGATCAATCTACCGAAACAAAAAGCCAATAATTTGTTGGTATTTCATGAATAAAAAATGATCAAGAACTCCTAGATCTTGCTGGTGTGTCATTTAGCAATTTTGAGTTTTAATTAGCAAAATTAACTATGTTAAAGATGTAGGCACAGTTCAAAAAAAATAATTCGACGTACAGGGTTGAGAACCTCCCTATTCTAAGAGGTTTTGGTAATTCAGTCATCCAATGTATTGGCAAGCAACAGGTTCAAATCGTTATTGACAGTGTAGAAGCTGAGCTCGAATTATTGATAGTTGCGGATGAGGCGATGCACGTGCCTCTTTTGATAGGACAAACTTTCACAGAACAACCCCACATAATTATACGAAAAACCAGCGATACCTTAGAAATTACTGAACTTAATTACCAATGCATAACATCTAACAACAAAATAGATTTGTTTTGCAAAGATGCTGTGGAACTTGAGAGTGTAACTGTTGTAGATGTGTACACAACTCCACCATTTAAGGGCGATATTCTAGTCGAAGGTGATGTACGTTTTCAAGGTTGTGTTGGATATTTTGTAGCTTCCGGATTATTTCAGATAGGAGAAACTGGAACGGGACAGATTGTTATTAATAATTTATCAGCGACACTAATAACGTTTTCGAAAGATTTTCTTATAGCTCGTGGGCGTATAGCTCGTGAGGATTCTACGGCCGCGAGTATTAAACGTTTCAACTATGAATGAAATGATCTGAGAACTATTTCCATAGCTGACTTAAATTTAGATAATGAACTTTCAACATACATACATACATAAACTCACGCCTTTTTCCCGTCGGGGTAGGCAGAGACAACGGAACGCCACTTGCATCTATCCTTACAAACCTCACGCGCTTCCTCTACATTCATTACTCTGTTCATACATGCTCGCCGGTTCCGGGTGCTTAGGACCTTCCCGTTTTCTTGAACTTTCAACAGAACACAAAATTCAATTGCTCAATCTACTTAATAGATATCGGTCTAGTTTTGCTTTTGATCTATCGGAGTTGGGTAACACTACCGCTGGAGAAATGACCATATCTCTACACGATGATGTACCGGTCATCTATAGGCCTTATCGTTTATCGATTAATAAAAATGAAAAAGTGAGGGATATGATTAGGGAGTTGTTAGACAATGACATTGTAAGACCATCAACGTCTCCTTACGCTAGTCCTATTGTACTGGTTAGGAAGAAATCTGGTGAATTGCGTCTATGCATTGACTACCGGTCTCTTAACAAGAAAACTGTTCGGGAACTATCCCATGCCCTAAATTGACGATCAACTTGATGTTCTCTCTGGAAATCAATATTATACCACTTTAGATCTTGCGTCAGGCTATTGACAAGTACCCATTCGAGAAGCGGATCGCTTCAAAACAGGATTCGTAACATCTGATGGCAACTATGAGTTTAACCGAATGCCCTTTGGCCTTGCACATGCGCCAGCTACCTTTCAACGGATAATGAATCAAGTTCTGGGATCACTGCGTCATAAAGAAGCTCTGGCTTATCTGGATGACGTAATTATTCCGTCAAAGGACATTAACGAAGGAATGAGAAGACTAGAAACAGTATTACACCTGTTCGCTAGTGCAGGCCTTACTCTCAAACTACCCAAATGCTTCTTCTTCCGCAGTAATGTTGAGTATTTAGGATTTGAGGTCTCTGCTCAAGGTATTCGCCCAGGTGAGAAGAAGATAGAGGCTGTGAAATGTTTCCCAGTTCCTCAGTCCGTACATAATGTACGTCAGATTTTAGGGTTGGCTAGTTTTTTTCGTAGATTTGTTCCTAATTTCTCGGTTATTGCCAAACTTCATACCCAGCTCCTGAAGAAGGATACTAAATGGTCATGGAATGCAGAACAGGTAACCGCATTTCGTCGTCTGCAAAAAGAGCTTCTGCAACGTCCCACGTTAGCTTTATACGATCCCAGGGCAGAAACCCAATTACACACGGACGCTTGTAAAGTCGGTGTAGCTGGTATATTGTTGCAAAAGGGAAAAGATGATTTATTCAAACCGATTGCCTATTTTAGTAGACAAACAACACCCGAGGAGCAGAATTACTCATCATACGATTTAGAAACTCTAGCCGTAGTGTCCTCGTTACAAAAGTTTCGTGTTTATCTAGTTGGTATCCCTTTTAAAACTGTCACAGACTGCAACTCGTTGCGTGCTACCTTTGAAAAAAAAGACATGCTTCCACGAGTAGCTAGGTGGTGGGAACAGATGCAGGAATTCAATTTCTGCATAGAGTATAGATCTGGTCAACGTATGGCTCACGTCGATGCATTTAATCGGAATCCTATGCCAAAAGAATATGGGGTACTGGTAGTCAGTGAGTCCGAGTGGTTGGCCACAGTTCAAGGCACAGATTGTGAAATTCAAAGGATAGTAGGTATTCTTAAAGATCCTCAATTTGACGATATAGTCGATTTAAAGACCAATTTCAGATTAAAAAATAATAGGCTTTATAGAATTACCAGTGATGGTGATAGGTGGGTCGTGGCAAAAGGTGTGCGATGGCAGATTGTTAAACCATATCACGACGATATCGGTCACTTTGCACTTGATAAGACTCTCGAACGCATCAAAGCGACGTATTGGTTTGCCAAAATGCGCAATTTTGTAAAAAAATAAATTGATTCTTGCTTAGAGTGTGCTTATTCGAAATCCGCTGGAGGTAAGAAATCTGGATCCTTACATCCTATACCGAAAATCGATATTCCGTTCGATACTATTCATGCAGATCATGTAGGTCCTTTCGTTCGCAGTGCAAGAAGCACTAATTGACGCTTTTACACGTTATATATTTTTAAAGCCAGTTAGAAATACAAAAACTTCTACGTCAATAAAAGTTTTTCGCGAATATTTCGGCATATTTGGTGTACCTAGGAGGATTATTAAAGATAAGGGAACCTCGTTTAACAGTGTTAGCTTTAAGCAATTTGTAAATGATAGGAATATCAAACACGTCATGAATGCCGTATCAACTCCTAGAGGTAACGGGCAAGTAGAACGATATAACCGAACCCTTATTGACTCCTTGACGGCAAAATGTATTGACTCTCCTGATAATAAATGGGATGAGCATCTACCCGAAGTACAGTGGGGTATGAATAATACCTTAAATAAGGGTATTAATAAAACACCGTCAGAGGCTCTATTCGGTATAAGACCATCAGGTCTTAGTGACTGTAAAATTGTTTCCGAACTGTCTGATGAAACTCGAGCTTCGCATGAAAATGACTTATTAAAAATAAGAGACGAAATAAATGTTCATGTTCACGATTACCAAGAATCTCAAAAACAGGCTTACGACGTGAAGCACTGTCCAGGGCCAAAATTAAAGGTAGGAGATCTTGTTAGAGTAGAACGTCAAGTTCCGGCTACAGGAAATAGCAAAAAACTTGTCCCTAAATTTCAGGGACCATACAGAATACCAAAGTTTACGACTTTGATAGGTATGAAATAGAGGACACTCCACTCACGCGAAAATCTAATCGATTCTATTCAACTGTAGTTGCAAGTGATAAAATTAAAGCTTGTCTAAATTTCAATAGACCCCATGGCGACGAGACTTCTGGCAACGTGAGCGAGTGACTCGTCTAGACCATGGAATAATATAGTGGCAACATGCATAGTAATTAATTTAAAGTAATGAATGACCTCTTATTTCTATTTTTGCATGCAATAATTGTGTACATAACAAATCATATTTTTTTCAGTTACTAATACTTGTTTTTCAGTATATAGGTCATAAAGACCGCAAAGTAATGACATCGTATTTATGGGCCATGAAAGAATGCCCTTATTTATTTTATTTGTGGGCCATGAAAGATTGCCCTTATATATTTTATTTGTGGGCAATGAAAGATTGCCCTTATATGTTTTATTTGTGGGCCATGAAAGAATGCCCTTATATATTATATTTGTGGGCCATGAAAGAATGCCCTTATATACACTGGCGAGCAAAAAGATCGAATCACTTCATACTTTCGCACTCAGTGTTCTAATTTTAAAATTAAGACCTAAATCTTAATTTAGGTCTTAAATTCTTTAATTTCTAGATGTTAGCTTTAAACAAAATAACAATTACTACAGTGTTAACTTTTAGATATTGTCACAACATTCGAGGAACAGTAACTGTATGATTTCGTACTCGTTAACTCATTTAGCATTGCGCGACCTTAGGGCGTATAAAAGGTGACGTAACCCTTTACCCTTATCAGTTGACCGTGAAACAGCAGGTATACATCTCGTCAATCTCCAAGCAAGAAAATTTCCCGGAAATGGATACAACAGCGGAAGCAGCGGCTCAAGCAGTTATCCTATTGCAACAGGGCCTGAGTCAACGTCAAGTGGCTCGTACTTTGCAGATGAGCCAGTCAGCGGTATCAAGAATATACCGAAGGCACCGGGAGACTGGTGGCTTTCACCGACGAAGAGGTACCGGTAGAAATCGGTCCACTTCAGAGGCAGACGATCGCTTTATCGTCCGTACTTCGCTGAGGAATCGTTCTCTCATTGGGGTCCAAGTTCAACGGGAGCTCCGAGAAACACGTGGGGTAGCTGTAAGTTCTTGGACAGTGAGAAGAAGACTCAAGGCAGCAACCCTCACTCCAAGAAGACCAGCAACGGGTCCCAAATTGAGTTCAGGTCATCGAGCAACCCGGCTACGTTTTGCAAGAGAACACGTCGATTGGACTGAGGATCAATGGCGCTCTGTTCTCTTCTCGGATGAAAGCAGAGTATGCCTACATGGTAGCGACAGAAGGAGAAGGGTGTACAGAAGGCCGGGAGAGCGATACGCACAATGCTGCATAGCAGAAACTGTTGCGTACGGAGGAGGTTCCTGCATGGTGTGGGCTGGCATGTCAATGGAAGCAAAAACTGAACTGGTTTTCATTGAAACTGGCCGCCATGCGGGGGGGTTGACCGCACATCGGTATATTGAAGATATCTTGGAAGACCACGTCATCTCATACGCTGGTTTTATTGGAGAAAACTTCATCCTGATGCAGGATAATGCCCGTCCACACAGCGCAAATGTCGTGCGGCAGTACCTACGAGAAGTGGGTATCGCTGTTATGGACTGGCCAGCTCGTAGTCACAAGACAGAGTGAAGCACCTCATTGGGTCAATTAGGAACCGTTTAGAAGCTGTCATCAGAGCAAGAGGGGGTAACATTCGTTATTAAAGTGGTAATCATTATGTAATAAAGTTTATTTAAAATGTTATGATGTCTTTTATTTTAGATTATTTACCCTTAATTTTGCAAGTTTTAGTACTCGCAAAGTTTAAAAGCATTTATTGTTCAAGATAATGAGTACAAGTTAAGAGTATTTGTACTCATTTTAAAGCCAACATCTAGAACTTAAAGAATTTAAGACCTAAGTTAAGATTTAGGTCTTACTTTTAAAACTAGAGCACTTTGAGTGCGAAAGTATGAAGTGAGTCGATTTTTTTGCTCGCCAGTGTATTTTATTTGTGGGCCATGAAATAAAGCCCTTAATGTTTGTTTTTCGACCATGATATAATGCTCTTTGTTTTGTATGTGGGCCATGAAATAATGCACTTAAATGTTTGTTTTTGGACCATGAAATGCTCTTTGTTTTGTATGTGAGCCATGAAATAATGCCCTTAAATGTTTGTTTTCGGACCATGAAATAATGCTCTTTGTTTTGTATGTGGGCCATGAATTAATGCCCTTATGTGTTTTGTTTTGGGTGACGAAATAATGCCCCTATTTGTTTTGTATATGGGCCATGAAATAATGCACTTATATGTTTTGATTGTATGATGATAATATAATAATGTAAACTTAATATTATCTTGTCTATAGGTGATACAGTTCAACGTCTCAAATGCTCAATTTACATAATTATTGTAATGATTGTTTACTAAGTTTTAGTGATAATAATGCTAATGTTTTCTTTTTAATTTTACTGTAATACACTCGCACGAGGTCGTGCGTTTTTCTTTGGATGGCCGACTGTTAGCAATCATTAATAACAAGATATTATTTATTTCATTTATATAACATATAGCTAAACTTGTTATATTATCTGTGGTAAAGGTCTTGGTTTACAATGGTATTATGATTATCTGTGTTATCGCACCGACCCGACTGGCCAATCAGAATCTTTAAAAGGATGCGCGGGAATGCGCGGGAATATGAAAATGCGTTTTTCGTTTGTTTAGTAGTCGTATCGGTGCGGATATATAATATGAAAAGCAATTGACGAAGATAGTCACCAGACCTATAAAAGTATACCTATAAAACCCTTTTGTAAAATCGTTGTGTAAAATTCCCTGATGACGGAAAAATACAATATGTTAGTACAAGTAGCCATTGTTACTTTTCTATATTATTTCTAAAATTGATTGCATTAGTCATCCTGACAATATCTAACAGGTGTTAGTGTCCAAACTTATAAGCAGGAAAACGAAGGTCAGAATCTACAAAACAGTCATTAGACCCATTCTGATGTACGGCTGTGCGGCGTGGGCACTGACACTTAAGGAAGAGAATAAACTGTTAGTGGCAGAAAGGAAGATCTTGTGGCAAATTCTGGGGCCAACTAGAAAAGAGTATGGGAGCTGGAGGATCCGAAAGAACCAGGAGATAGAAGACCTTGTGGCCGAACTAAATATTATCGGCGAGATTAAAGCGTCACGTCTTCGCTGGTTTGGTCACATGATGAGAATGGAAAAGGCCGTATCTGGGACGACTGCGGTCAACGCCCGGTGGGTCGTCCTAGATATCGCTGGAATGACGAAGTCCTAAAAGATTTAGCAGGATTTCGTAAACTGGACTGGAAGGAAAGCATCCACGACAGGAAAACATGAGTTTGTTATGACTAATGATACCAGGTCACTCAGAAAGTATTGCGAGAAAAAGTTTTTATGTATGTGAGACTGGCCAGTTATAATTTATTTAAAATTATGGTAAAAGTTTCGAAATACGTCGCCGTTTTTAGTTGTTGTAAGTGATTGGAAGGGGAGGGAGGAAGTCTCGGAACCCCCCTCCATAATTTTCACTTGCTGGAAATACCTGGTTTCCTCTGAAAAAAAAACTTTTCTCGCCAAATTCCACATCGTAAGCACCTCTTCTGTGTAGAGATGTCAATCGCGAAAGGGCCCGTCGTTCTCGAAAACTTCTTCATATACTGCCGATGCTCCACCAAGCCCCGAACTCGTAGACAGTCCCGGTTCCGGGTGTCCACTTCCACTACTTCCAAACGCCATTGCAAACTGCGATAGCAAACTGCGATAGCGTTATTTCAGTGTCCAGAAGTGAGAAAGCCGAGGTGGTACAGTAAAGCAATCCAAACAGAATCCAAGAACGAAGCCAAGACGTAAAAATATACAAATCAATACGGAAGAACACATTCACAATTCACTTAAGTATAGTCAAAAACAAAGAAATGACGCACAATTTCGACATTCGCTGTCAATATCAGCCATACAAGATGGCGGGTTGCGTTTCGTTTCACGTTTTTGACATAAAACCTAAATATCGGTTTTATTAATTCCACTAGTTTAGTAAACTGAGGTTGACTGAGCCCTGCTTCACAGGGCTCATATTTTCGGGTTAAGGGTGCAAAGAGAACCTAACACAACCTATTTAGTTACTTGAATTACAGCCGCACCTAACCCTAGGCACTCGAAAGCAAAGGAATGGGGCGCACAAATTTGACATTAGCTGTCAATATCATTTGGGTTGCGTTTCGTTTCACGTTTTTTACATAAAACCTAAAAATTACATTTGTAAAACTGTACTAAAGTATAAAAATTACGTCCCCTTTTTGCATAATTGCCGAAGTATTTAAGAATTTTTGGAAATTGTTTAAAAATATTTAGACGCAACTCCGGCAGCCAAAATTACTTTTAGGGGATTAAAACTAACTCCCTTAAGCCCCCTACACCACCAATACCCTCAAATTCAGGCGACTCGTTTCGAAACCCAACCCAAAATTATGATTACTTATAAGTAAAATTAGGTACGTTCTAATTTCAAAACTTCCTTCCACATTTTTTGCGAGCTAATTAAAAAAATAACCATGTCTCATTGAAATCTTATGTAATTATATAAAAGAAAGTCGTGTTAGTTACACTATTTATAACTCAAGAACGGCTGAACCAATTTGGCTGAAAATTGGTGGGGAGGTAGCACAGAAACAGGAAAAACACATAGGATACAATTAGTTGCTAAAAATAATCTGGGAGGGATTTTAGAGAGGGTCGAAGTTTGTAGGGACAAACCTACTACCTATTGACAGTAAGAACGCATGCGCTGTAAAAATTGAGTGCTGCGCATGTCCTATCTGTCAGTAGGTACTGTCTCATTATACATTGTCATATTGTGCAATGTCATTAGGTATAGATCGGTTCACGAAAGTTGACACAAATGGCGGCCGTCGCGAATATGTAAATTTGTGCACCAATGGCGTGGCTCTATTCTTGACGCATTTAGGGAATGCGTCAAGAACGGAGCCACGTCATTGGCATTCCGCCCGCGCCTCACCCCGCACCTCCACGGGGACCTACAAAATGATTTCTGCGCAAAAAAATAAAAAAAATTAAAAAGCCTTTATTTGACCTTTGCCACAATTTTTCTTAAATAGGTACTAAATTATTAACTTACTACTAATGCAAATTATTTTCTTCTACTGTAATAATATAATATAATATTTTATTTTTTAATACTTTGAATTTTATTGTTAGACAAGGTCCCCAGAATGGGTAAAGGCCTCCTCCAAGGATGACAATTTACCTTGTCTTGTGCTACTTGACACCAGTTTAAGCCAGCGACTTTTTTGATGTCGTCTCCCCATCGTATTGGGGGTCTTCCTCTAGCTCTTTTAGCTCGCTTACTTATATAAACTAATAATTATTAAGAAAATTACTATCGAACGATGAAGGAGTTTTCTGTTACCCCGAATTTAACGTGAGCGAAGCCGCAGGCAAAAGCTAGTAAATTAATAGTTTAAAAAACACTAGGAAAACACGCTTATAAATGCATATACGTAAAAACAAAAAATAAATTATGGATCGTTCAAGTTGTCTCTATTTCTGGACTGAAGTGTAAGCTCTGTGCTTTTAATTATAATATTTGATTATACAAGCGTGGGGCGCTGGAATAGGAAAGACCTTGTTTAACTTGTTCAAAAATCAAGTGAACAGATGTTACGAGAAGCAGGTTACACAGATTGGCGCTCTAACTGGAGTTGCAGCACAAGTAGCAGTCTGTTCAAAGTACAAGTTTGTCAAACTCAGACAAAACATGCGCCATCAGCGAGGAAGTCGACATTTACCGACATTTTTAACGCCTCTTCTTTCAAGATGTTAAGTACATAAGGGGAATGCGTCAACAGTGGCAACATGTAGAGTTCTTGTTCGTGGACGAGATGTCTTTGGTTGCCTTTGGTAACCCTTTGGCGGCATAAATGCTATGCTCTTGTGCGACCTCATGCAGCTTCCGCCAGGAAGGTAGTATTAGTATTTGTTAACAATACAGCGCTCTCAGCGTTCGAGCAGGCTGTAAACGATGTGTCTGCGGCGGACTGGGAAAAGTGTTTCGAAAACTGGTTCAGACGCATGAAACTTTGTATGGAGGCTGATGGAGAGTACCTTGAAAAGATGCAATAAAAATGTATTTACTTATAGAACATTTTTTTTAGTGTCGCAAAACTTTCTGAGTATCCCACGTATGTCGGGCTTTTCTTTACAAAAGCCATAGGTACTCGTTGGGATCAAGCCCTTCCGATGTTCTTTACTCAGCAGTGGAGTAAGAAAGAATATAGCTCCTCTTATTTCTGGTTTTGTCCTCACGATCGGCTGCAGCTTGTTTCCTTGAAATAACATCTACCTGTGAGCTGAGAGAAATAAAGGTAGGTATAACTTTCCATCAGGTAGCCTCATCTGACTTAAAATGATCTCTAATATTTTAAAACTAGTTCGACTCCAATAAAATAAAACATTGGAGTCTTGCTTAATTCATAATTATCTCTGGTAGTAGTGAGAACATTATGGAATACTCTCACGAACTTTCACCCAATTCTGACTATCAACAAAAAACTTTACTGCGAAATACTATTAACATTCAGATCAGATCCCTCAAAATTAAAACCCACTTAGTACTCAGTAAGGTACTGAGTCTGACTGTGAAAATCTCTCTGCCTGTTTGCCAGTAAATAAAAAACGGCCATTCCTTGCCGATAAAAATGTCGAAACAAATTGTACCTAAGCCTAAAGTTTACCAAGGTTAGCACAAGTAGGTAAAGAGAAAAATCCGAAGATTGTAGCTTTTAGCGTAATGAACTCTTTCTTAAATTTTGTACTTAACCCTTGGTGCGCGATTCAGTCTCGCGCTAATCGATTATTTTTGCAATTTACCCACATAATCCAACGTTTTTAGTGTAGATATTCCATAAGTGACGACTGTAGGATCACAAAGCAGATACAGAAGCAGATATATTCACTTCACTATAATATTTACAGCAGACGTTTAACATAGATGACATTCTTCGGTAGGTACAAGTGTAAAATGTTGGTCTGTACAATCTATACATATAAATAAAATTGAAGTGTCTGTCTGTGATTTCAAAATAACTATGGATTTTCAAGTGCATATAGTTAGTTACACGATTCTAAGTCCAACAAAACAACCCTTTTTAACATTTTTGTCTGTCTGTCTGTCTGTCTGTCTTTCTGTTTGTCCGGGGTAATCTCTGGAACGGCTGAACCGATTCAAATGAGACTTTCACTACCAGGTAGAGGACTTTATAGCGCTACATATAGGCTACAATTTGACCCGGTAGTTGGCGCTGTTATCGCCATAACAAGTCTTTACTTATTCAACTCATCTATACATATAAATAAAATTGAAGTGTCTGTCTGTGATTTCAAAATAACTATGGAATTTATAAGTGCATATAGTTAGTTACACGATTCTAAGTCCAAAACAACCCTTTTTAACATTTTTGTCTGTCTGTCTGTCTGTCTGTCTTTCTGTTTGTCCGGGGTAATCTCTGGAACGGCTGAACCGATTCAAATGAGACTTTCACTATCAGGTAGAGGACTTTATAGCGCTACATATAGGCTACAATTTGACCCGGTAGTTGGCGCTGTTATCGCGATAACAAGTCTTTACTTATTCAACTCATCTATACATATAAATAAAATTGAAGTGTCTGTCTGTGATTTCAAAATAACTATGGATTTTCAAGTGCATATAGTTAGTTACACGATTCTAAGTCCAAAACAACCCTTTTTAACATTTTTGTCTGTCTGTCTGTCTGTTGGTCCGGGGTAATCTCTGGAATAGCTGAACCGATTCAAATGAGACTTTAACTGGAAGGTAGAGCACTTTATAGCGCTACATATAGGCTCCAATTTGACCCGGTAGGTTGCGCTGTTGTCATGACACTTATTTTTGTATAAGGTGAAAAAGTCTGTACATTAAAAATATTTTGACGAAAATTAGCTAAAAAATCTAGGAAAATGCTAAAAAGCAATACTTGATAATTTTTAGAATTTATGTCTGTCTGTCTGTCCGACGTCTTTCTCTATGTTGCTAAAGATCTGTAAAGTGGCGAAATTATTTTCAATAAAACTTACACTCATGTACAAAGGATACTCAAACCTATAAAATAGTATATGTTACATCACAATCGGTTGAGTGGTTATCGGTGTACAGCTTGACCTCTCCTTTGTACGTAGTCTCAAACAAAACAGGGATCATCCAAAACTGGTTATTTAAATGTGTGGTGCCATCTATGATCATTATATATTTGTTAGTAAAAGTAAAGTTAGTCTAAATAGGTACCTTCAAAGCGTTTTATGGCTATTTACCCGACTTTAAAAAAGGAGGCGATTCTTAATTTCATCAGTATATTTTTACGTATTTTCGATAAATAAATTACTGAAACCGAGCAAATTTATAGTTATCCTTCCGACCGATGGATGTCACTATTTTCAAATAATTTTCTAGCAAAATAAATGTTTCTTGCAAAAAAGACAATAATTATGTGTCGGGTATCTTTCTGTTATTAAAAAAATAATAGAGAATAATATTCGGCACTTTCATAAACAAAAAGATTGTGGATTAGTCCATATTATTTTCTATCTCGGTCGGTTTGTATATGTAAACATAGATGGCGTTTTCTTAATGGCGATCATAGATTATACAGATAATGGCGATGTTAAGATTCGCCGTGGATTGAGTGGGTTCTCGGTTAATTTTCTTTCGTTTTCGTCGGATTGGTGTCTTAGTTGTTTATTTTGAATAATGAATGTGGATGTGTTTCTTTGATTTCTTGCGTTCGTTCGTGTTCTGTACTGAATTTGGTAATAATGAGACACCTGTATAGTGTCTCATTATTCCCGTGATTTCATTCCATTAATCCGTGGGTGGGAGACTGAGGCCTGAATTCAGATACCTCTTGAGTAACTCAACGGGGCTATCTTATTTTCGGCAGCAATTTTTACCAGCCCTGCCGAAAGTATTCGTAGCCCTGGGTGTATTTTCTAAATAAATCGCCGGGACAAACTTGAAACAGCTGGAATCGACCCCCGAACATGTTGTTTTTCACATGGTCAGTTATGTGTGGCATGTCCACGAGTAAGGGGTAAATATAATTTACATTTTCTATATGAAGGTGGTTTATTTATATTATTTATTTTATTTATCTATAGTCTCACGCCTGTATCCCCGAAGGGGTAGGCAGAGGTGTGATATTACACCCACATTTCGCCATGAATTTTTACGTCCCACGTAATAGGGGGCGAGCCTATTGCCGTATCGGGCACATTGTCAGACTCCCAAAACAATGAAAAACCCAATAACACTTTGTCCGACCCGGGAATCGAACCCGAGACCTCCCAATCCCACGCGCACATTTATGCCGCGAGACCAACGAGGCAGTCTGGTTTAAGGTGGTTTAACAGTTAGATAATATTGTGTATAAAGAAAGTCTCTTATGATATCCCTACTATCCCTACTTCCCTACTTAATATTATAAATTAGAAAGTATGTATGTAAGTATTTATGTATGTTCCGTTTTCACGCTAAAACGGCTGAACCGATTTTGTTGAAGTTTAATATAGAGATATATTGGACCATGGAGACGGACATAGGCTACTATAAGTTGCAAAAATTAAACTGGCAGGTATTGTAGGGAGGGTAGAAGTTTGTACGGCACAAAGGTCATTGGGCACCTGAGTATGGATACCATACCCATGGCGGACTCAAACGAAATATAGCAGAATGTATTCATCTATGGCTCTTATTTACTATGGCATTAGTCGCATTAATGTGAGCTACGGGAAACTCAAAAATTTCAAGTGTTATCTATGTATATATCCATACTCTTTATCTCTGAAGGTACTGATCCGATTTGAAAAAATCCTTTTGTGTATGATAGCCACATTCATGAGAAAGGTTATATTAAATATTCCCGCGGGATCACTGAATGAGGCCAAAAAAGCAGGCGTCCGCTAATTAATTGATTTAGGTAAGAAAAATAAAATACTAATTCATTAAAAAAATATATTCAATTTGATCCAAAGCAATCATAAGATCATTTAAAAAGGCAGCGGGTGCGTCTGTTGCTTCCTGGTGTATGGCCCAAGACAGATAATAAAGAATGCTAGCGATATGGGGGCAACTATTTAATGTGCGAAAAAAAACCTGTTCAATGTGCGAAAGAGACATCGTATAACATATTTCTAAACATTAGCTCATCCATGCACCACGCTGTACGGTTTCGATATTATTTTTATGCCTTTATAAGATGAAATAAAAACCTTTGATAGGTACCGTTTGTTTTCTTTAAAGGATCCTGTACATTTTTCTCCGACGATTTTTAATCAAATAATTGTATGCAATGAAAGTTCATATTATTCCCCTTTGTTTAAAACTATTTTGGTTAATGTCCGCCACTGTTCGCAAAGCGGGTCAGATATGCCCAATGACCTTTACCTCTGGGAAGTAAGAACGCATGCGCTAATAATTGAGTGCTGCGCATGTACTAATATTATAAATGCGTAAATGTTTATACACACTTATATATGGACATGTATTAGAACATGGCTTTGACATTTGAAGGTGATGTTACTTCGGTAGATAATGTCATGTATACTGACCGAGTTACTTTGTACCCTATAGAGTATCTGAAATCTTTAGAATAATCAGGAGTGCCTTCACACAACTTGAGACTGAAAGTAGATTTGTGTTACTCCGAATTTAACGCGCGCGAAGCGGCGGGCAAAAGCTAGTATCAAATAAAATAAGTAGTATCAAAAATATAAAACTGAAATCATTTTTCAGTCGTAATCGGTTTTCAGTTATTGAATTCCATCTTGTTTATAGTTGGCACCTTTGACCAAATAATAAGTGGCACCGTGTTAAGGCGAGGTTGCAGTGCAGGGCGTAGCTCGACCTCACCCCCCGCAAAAACAAAAACACGGCGGTGGCGTCAGCGAGTGAGCGGGGGGAGGGGAGGGGGGGTTTCGTGTGTGCGTGTGCCACAGCGCAGCGTAAAAAAAACCGTAGATGAGTTATGCGAACTTCAAAAGTGGCACATTAAAAACAGGCTAAATGTCTCATTTGGCTTTAGTCGCGTACGCGCTGCGGTCGGAAGCGCTCGCTCTTTGACTCGCGTGTGTGTACGTTACATTTGAAAATGCCGTCGTGTGTAATGAGATTTTGCACAAACTATAGTAGAAAAATGACTAAAAGTTATGGAATCACTTCTCATTCATGAGTATTACAATATTACAACGTTTTAGTTACAATTTATAATAAATTCAGTATCACAAATAATAGAGTGAATAATAAAATTGGCATTTAGCGAGTGTAAAAGAGAAGCAGTATTGTGCGTGTTCAAAGACTAAAAAACAAAGTATCCAGATGGGACATTCGTAATAATAAAATACTGATGTGTGTTTTTGTCAAGTAATAAAAGTGATTTGAGGCTGAATCAACACAATATATTATTATTATAGAAATACAAAATCAAACGTAAGTTACAAATATTGACGGATGATCAAAGTCCATTCACTTGTTCCTGTTTTTCTCCTTTTAGTATTAAAGAACTAAGTAGATTGTACTGCACAGTTTTCGCTGCCGACCCACCGTACCACCGTACCGGGTATGGTGGGTCTTTCAAAGCTTACTCCCAGATAATATTGTTGTGTAATAAGTTTATTAATTTCAGTTCGTTAATTTCAAGTTCTACTATTTTGTGGGATCATTCCCAGTAGCCCTATTGAACAGTTCTATGATAGAACTGTCCTAATTCTATTAGCACAACTTGATGAGGAGAATAAAACTAGTGGGATAAGTAATAGGAAATGTCCCAGTCTAGTTCTATGTATGTTTTTACAAGGATATTGAATACATACAGAAAGTGATCAGCTATCGATAGTGATTGCAGAAAACAGGTGCATGCGATTTTCAACCTAATTGACATTAGTCAGAATTTATAATTTTATTACCGTAATAATGCCAGAAAGCGAGAAAAAACAAAAAAAAAGTTTGTCATGAATTGTCAATAAGGTCGAAAATCGCATACACCTGTTTTTTGCAATCACTATCGATAGCTGATCACTTTCTGGTAGTCATTTGTTTTGTAGACGTTCATTTGTTTTGTAGACGTTCATTTGTTTTGTAGACGTTCATTAGTTTTGTAGACGTTCATTCGTTTAACACATTTTTATACATTTTATATATTTATTCGGATATGTGAGCGCGATGTTGTGACACTACCCTTGTAAAACATACATAGAATTAGAGGGAAATTTCCTATAAATGTTTCCCATTAGTTCTATTCTTCTCATCAAGTTGTGCTAATAGAACTAGTGGGACAAAAAGTATCACTAGTTCTATCATAGAACTGTTCAATAGAACTAGTGGGAATGATCCGACAGCGCTAGGATGATGATGATGACGGGTCTTCAACAGTACCACAGATTATACCTATAATATACAAAGCATTATAACCATTAGCAGTAATACCTAAACGTTTTATTCTCTAACTAGTACACGCCAGCGGCTTCGCACGCACATATTTTCAAATTTCCCGTTTTGCCCGATCCCGTGGGATTTTCGGGAAAGCCCGTCTTAGTGCACCCCTACAATCCCCAAGGAACATACATGCTAAATTTCAGCTTTTTGCGCCGAGTAGTTTCGGCTGCAGCGTGTCTGTCAGTCAGTCAGTAACGCAATGATTTTATATATTAAGATGTATCTCCTTGTTGCACTATATCATCGTACTAGCGCTTGTCTTCGCTTGTCTAAAAATACAAAAACGTAAGTAGTAAGTCATTATCATACGAGAAATAACACTGTTCAGTTTAATGTCCACGTAGCACGTTGGTACAACACTACGAGCATTTCAGCCAGGAGTTAAGCTTTAAAAGACCTACCATACCCCCAGGGGTATTGCCAGGGCTACGGTGGGTCCGCAGCGCACAGTTTTTATATTACCGTACTGTTTGAGGTTTCCATTGAATGAAATGAGAAGAATAAAATGTACTTTTTTAATAAATGTTATAAATAAATCACATCGATTTTTTATTTCCCTACCTTAAATGAATTAATCAAATTTATTTTGAGGCGAATTGGATTTACTCAAGACAGACAAAGTGATCATGTCGCATCTGAGTCAAATTATTGTTTGTGAAACGGTCAGCATGATGTCACAATGCGCGTCGGTCCAGAGAGTATATGTTTATCTCTATTTCGCGCTTGCGATTAGATGTGCTCTCTCACTTACACTTCTTATCTAATTCTTAGTGTGTCGTTTTGACATATTTATATTAGTGTGCGTACGCTTTTCGCGATGCGTGCCACTCATAAGCTCCGTCATGTTACCTTGTCAGTAACCTGGCTACGGTTTCTTACTAGTATGTCTATGGTTTGAACGATTGAATTTGGAATACGAATTACTTTGTACTTTTGCGAAAACGTACATGCGGGGGTGGAGGGGGATTTTGCGGAGCAACGACGTACGTCCGCCCTCAATCACGCCTAGACAGGCACTGATGAACGGCCGGCGAGCGATATAATGCCAACATTTTGACTATTTTTTTTCTTGGAGAAAAATGATAACGAAATTACGAAATCTGTTTTTACCATTTATTTTAAAATAAAGAGCTGTTTCTATTGATAATACTTTCATATAAATTCATTATGGAATCTCTAAGCAGTACACGTTTAAAATTGTGATTTAGTGCCATGTTTGACATTTTTTTTTATCGAGCCAATCATTCCAAATCGTGTTTCTATCTTTACGATTTACTAGAAGATATGTTCAACTTTTATACTTTAATTTTTATTCATTAAAAATATCATAGTTCATGGGACTTTCAGACGTTCAACAATCTTAAAAAGTACTGCAACCTCGCCTTAATAGTATTGTCAGCATTGCTGGTTTTTTTTCATCATGAAGATTTCTGAATATGTGAGTAACTTATTTTTAAATTTCCTTTGAATTATTGATAAGTACGTATAAAAGAAAGTCTTATTTGGCTTGCAAGCTTGCGTGGCTCCACATTACAGCATGTAATGTAAAATAGTGTTCTGCTCATTTCCTCGCGTTGCTCGCTTTCTTTATTGTGTATGGTTTATAACCAACTACGAACAAAGTGCTGAATGCTGGTGTTTTTTTATTCCCCAGCTCACGCTCTCCGCACATTCACAATACCTTGTTGGTTACAAAGACTCGTAATGAATTTAATCATAATGTATGCAGGATTTTTCGGAAGTGGCTTGCGGGCTGCGGTGCTCCTTCTAGCATTAACAATTTAATTATCATGTGATACATTCAAATATTTGTCACTTCCGTTACTATGCCGTAAATATTGTTGTTTTCATTTATATAATGATATGCTATATTCTTGAACTCAAATGGCAATGGCAAATGAAGGAATACCTTTGTTTGCGTCTGACAGCTGTCGCTCTGTGGGAAACCTGGTATTTTGCCAAATTTGGTTAGAAAAGAGTGACTGTGGCTCTACAAAGTGAAAATCTTGGTTAGCAACAGGAACCACTCTATAATATTATTTTCATCGTCCTAGCGTTATCGCGTTGCTTTCAAGACTTTTGCCTTGGATCTCGAAGCCTCGTTACTAGGTTAACCAGATTTGAGCAGAATTGATTTAGACTAACATCTGTAGTTATATTAGAGTTTACTGACTCTCTTTTACGAAGAGCTCTGCAGTCCGTAGCGCAGAGTTCTTCGTAAAAGATAGTCATGCCCGTAGCAAGCGACAGATTTAAGAATTTATTTCGCACATAATTTCGAAGAGTGAGTGGTGGCCACCGTGGGTTTGAACGCGATAGCCTCTGGATGGCATCCTGTTGGTATCTCCACTAGGCTATCGCTGCCTTATGGTAGGTACAACAATCATCATCATCCTAGCGTTATACAAGTTTCAACCTGGGGTCCGCTTACCAGTCTAACCGGATTTGGCTGAATATTTAGCTTCTCCACAGAGCGACTGCCTGTCTGACCTCTGCAACCCGAAGGGATAGCGATATTTCATGGTTTAGACTAGTGTCAGTTAATTTAGAAGGTACTGACGCCCTATAACGGCTGTCAAAGACCTTCATGACAACCGGAACCGACAGCTTAACGTGCTCTCCGAGGCACGGGACAAGCGATAATTAACAATTCAATACGCACATAACTCCGAAAAGTCATTGGTGCGCGCCGTGGATTCGAACCCGATACCTAAGTATTCAAGTCTGTTGGTAGGTATCTTCACTAGGCTCTCGCTGCCTTATGGTAGGTACAACAATATGATACTGATAAGAAATGGAAGGGACAGATGCACAAATCACAGCATCTCATGAAATAAAGTGAAGCTTTCACCGATTTTACCTCATTACTTTAAAACAAAAAAATAGGCCGCTCTTCGTGCATAATCATATTTACCTTTGATCTATTTTAAGTTAGTAAGTAAAATAGTAGGTATTGTGAATTCTCAGCGGGTATGTGGTATTAATTTTACATGCTATCGGCATTACGAATTTTTTTGTTAAACCTAAATCTATGATATTCTATGTCTAAATTAAGCTGTCCAATATGTTATCTAAAGGTATATCAAATTCTGAAAATTCCATGAAAATCGGTAGAGCTTAATTACAGGTTGTATTTAAATTATGTTGGTACATTAACGTGCATGTCACGTCCATCATTTTCAATTATTTTATGATAGCCGTTTTGCTGTTACAACACGTACGTTCGACATCTCATTTCCGACGCATAATTACGCTGTTTATACAACACAGAAAACTTGTCCCAACTTTGGTATATCTAACATAGTAGGTAATGCGTCCTAGAATGAAGTTGTAAATGCATGGCTTGTTCTGGCAAAGAGCAATTTCCGTCTGCGGAACAC
>OX123199.2:37612941-37792658 GCA_944739405.2 Euclidia mi
CAAATGGTATTTAAGACTAGCGGTAACAAAAACCGAACAAGATTTAGTATTTCAGCTCTCAACGACGGTTTTCTTACTTATTTACTAAAGTAAATTTAAGAAAGAAGGTCTGCACTGTAACCCAAAAAATTACAGGTAATATTATTATATAACGAAAATGACTAAATTCTGAGCAAAATTGCACGTCTTTTTTGCTTGTGCGGTTGAATACTCACTCGCCTTGGCAGACGCATGACACGTCACTTAGGTAAGTACCTAGAGTGTTTTCCTCTCATGCGTGTTTACCTACGCTCGTAAGTGAACTCGGTGGAATACAAACGTAGACAGACTAGATACCTGCAAGTACCGTACTTTAAACGCACATACCTACCTACCAGTGGCAACTTTCGATAGGAAGCGCTATTTTCACTTCGTAATCTGTAAACAATTATCTAGATAATGCCCGAATCCACCCAATATTTTATGTGCAAATTTGTGAATGTGCTTGATTGACTGCTGCTTGAATGCAATAATAGTTTTAAACTTGTGGCGCTTTTGAATGATCCTGATAAGATTTTGCAACAACGTTGTGTATAGTTCAGTAAATCAGTAGATAAGTACATTCATATTATTATCTAGAGGATAAGTAGACTGAAAAGCCTAAAATGAACAAGTGTGTTTCTATGGATCGTAGTGATCTTGTATAGCTATCTCAATACACAGTCTTCTCAACATCGCCATGGTAGTTTCTAAGACGCAAAAAAATAAAAGCAATTAATTACATAAATAAAATGCATAATATTTAAACAGCTACGGTTCAAATTAGACTAATCCATTATGATAGTTTCAAGCATGTCTCCTTACGGGTCTATAATATGTACATGACGCCCCCGCCCATGACGAGGAAACCAATATGGTTTTGGACATACATACCTCTGACACCAGACTGTCTGGAACGGTCTGCGGGGAGGGATTGCTATTCGTGTGAAGATAGGGTATCTTCTCTTAGCGCTCCTCTGCACTCCCCGAAAACATGCTTGAGAAAATGCAGTAGTTTCGACTGTGCGTTGTCTATTAGTTGATGCGTACGATACGCAATATAGATGCGGAAATATGGATGCTTAGCCGAAAATTAAAAAGGAAATCCATTTTAATGCGATGAGTCCGATATGTATACGATGCGAATATGTGGCACCTTATTATGGCAAAGGTTGATGGATGGCACGTGCGTTATGCGTAATACTGGTTGATCTCGTACCAACATAAAACTTGTTTTTAGGCGTATTATGTCGTCTTAAACTGCACGACACAATATGACTGTACAACCAGGTTCTGTAATATAACTAAAAAAATTAAGAATAAGAATATATTATTTTGCTTAATATATTAAAAAGTAGCTATAGCCTAGTGGAGACTGACTACGCAGAAGGTCTCGGATTCGAATCCACCGCGCGCAATCACTTTTCGGTGAAGGGAACCATCGAGAGGAAACTTGCATGTTGAAGAGTTTTCCATAATGTTTTCGAAATACATGTGAAGTCTGCCAACCCGCATTTGGCCTTACCCTTCTCATAGTGAGAACATGCCCGTGCCCAGCAGTGGGACAGTCTATTTACAGGGCCGATGATGATAGGTATATTAAATAGGACAAAATAAGTCTCTATCTGAAATAATTAAAAAGATACAATGTTCAAGTTCGAAACTTCAACTCACAAATAGCAAGAATCTAAATTCTAGAGCAACAAATAATATGTCGATGAATTTAGAAAATACATTATATATATATATATATATATATATATATATATATATATATATATATATATATATATATATATATATATATCCCCTTCATCACAATGTTGATCAAGCGTGCCATATAAGTAGTTTTTGTTTGATCCGTTTTCACTTGTTGATCCGGCCATGATTTCTTGATCCACCACCATCAGTATTCACCACGGAGGGCAGTCATTGGTTCTTGGTCACTTTTATGTATTATTATTCTGTATTTCTTATCAATTCTCATAACTTGCGGCATATCTTAAATTAACTTGGTTTCTTTGAGCATTTTTCCAGCACTTTTTTTTTACTTGGGAGTTTATGGTTAAATATTTGTAGTAGGTACTAGGTAGGTACATTACCTACAAGAGACCACTCGAATCTTTAAAAAATTCGCGAGGTAAAACGCGTTCGTCACCGTCTGGTTTATAGATGGGTCATCATCATCCGAGCGTTATCCCGGTTGCATCCAGGCCTTTGCCTTGGAGCCCGGCCGCCGCTGTCTAGTCTAACCAGATTTGACTGAATATTAGTTTTCCACAGAGCCACTGTTTTCTTACTATAACATGTATTACCATTTAATTTAGGGCACGGAGGGTGTGACTTTTTGTGGCTGGTCACCCATCTATAAACCAGACGGTGACGAACGCGTGTTACCTCGCAAATTTTTGCGAGGATTAACCTTGCGAATCGATAGATTCGAGCGGTCGCCACTTTGCCACGGGCTGCTCACTTTATACACCACATGTGCGTACTTTTTTTAATCCAAAACTTTTTAATATAGACCTGCTGGTCAATATTATGTGGCTGCAGGATTATGTTACTTGAGTATTTTTGTTTGAATACTTTAGCTTACTATTTAACGCATAATTGTGTACCATAATCTGTTTATTTATTTGGCTCCTTTAAGACATAGGTACATATACCCGTAAATCAATACTTAATGGTTTTACATTCCAATTATTTAAATTTTAGTTTTCCATACATAGGATGATCCAGTGAATTTATATTCATTACGTCCATGCATTGTCAAATCCGAAAGCATACTACAATATTAATCCGCTTTAAATATGAACTGATACTGATAATCTTATGCACAATAGCTTATATGAATATTACGTATGTACGCCACGCCATATCTGCGTACTTATATGAATTTGGGTCGTTTGGCTGATATGAAATATCATCATCATATCAGCGAAACGACGTCCACTGCTGGACATAGGGTGACCGGCCACAAAAGATCACATCTCTCCGTGCCTCGTAAAGCACGTAAAGCCATCGGTTTCGGTTATCATCTTTGACAGTCGTTAGGGCAATCAATGCCCTCGAATATCTGGTCTAAACCATAAAATATGCCCCCGCCTTCGGGTTGTAGAGGTCAGACGGCAGTCACTATGTGAAAAGCTAATATTCTGTCAAGTCTAGGCAATTATTATGAAAATGTTTCTGAAATTTCTTTCGAAACACAATACCCACGATGGAGTTCCTTCGGACATCTTTTTTTATTAATGTGAAACATTTACAGAATAGAAAATAATAGTTTATTTGTTGGAATACTGTTTACAAAGTTGTTTACTGTTTTTAGGTCCATAGTATTTTGCCGTCATCGGCGTACAAATGTTCCTTTTACATTAAATATAATTTTAAATACTATACTTAGTGCTATTACATAAGTCTTACTGTTCATCACACTGTATTACACACTGTATTACATATACAAATTTGCACGTCATAAGTTCTATTGAATAATATAGATATAGAGTACTAATATCATCATTTAAAAGTGATAGGAATTAAGTATTTGGTAGAAAATTGTGACTGGCAGAACTTGTAGCTTTGGTAGAAAATTTGGCAGAATCTGTGTTAGAAAAAAGTTACTTTAAAAGTAATGGTTATTTTGGAAGATATGGTTGTTTTTGTTTGATTAGTAGTTTTAATGGAAATTGTAGTTTTGGTAGAAATTGTAGGTTTGGTAGCAATAGTTGTTATGGCACAAATGGTTGGTTTGAGATAATGGTAGATTTGGTAGAAATGTTAGTAATGACGCAAAATGTTGACATGGTAGGTTTGGTAGTTTTAAAAGAAATTGATTTTGGTAGAAAACGGTAATAGTAGTCAACCAAAACTACCATATTACCGGAATAATGTTCTGAGAATGATGATTGGTAGTAGGTGGTTTATTATTATTACAATGTCCGCTATTGTATATAAACTTCTTTGGTGTCTAAATGTTGATCTGATAGTGTAGAAAAGTGGTCACAATAAATTGATGATGCCTTTTGCAGTCCAATAAAGGACTTAAGCCTCTCCACGTGGTAGTTTTGGTAGTAGGACAGTGAAGATAAAACAACGCGCTTATAATGTCTAGTTGGTGTTATTAGTATTACATGGCTATGATTAGCTGCTTACTATCAGGCGGGCAGACAGTAGCTCGTTTGCCACCTCTACTGTATAAAAGCGGTCAAGTGCATGTCGGGCCACGTTTTCACGTTATGTAGTGTACCCATGGGAGCTACCCGTATACATTACTTTTTTCAAAATAAGTTATTGTACAGTTTTGTCCGCGTGGTTACAATGCATAACCATGGCAAATTTCAGCTCTCTAGTGGTTATAGTTTTTTCGTAAAACTGCGGATGGACAGACGGACATGGTGCAACTATAAGGGTTCCTTGTAGTTTACTACGGAACCCTAAAAAAGATTTATAGCTATGTATTCATGACCAAATCCTTGTGTGATAAGCATAAACACAAGTGTTAGTTCTATATCTGGATGTAGTTTGTGCATAATTACTACTGCTGATCATGAGTTCCGGGTCGGGCTTGTTTCCTTGGTAGGGCTGACCAATTTTTGCTAAGATTCTTAATAATTAGTTTCGACCCCGATCGTCAGAAAAATAATTTCAAGTCATGGAACCCGAATGCCATGAAAATCTAAAGAAGTCATCATTTGAGGCCAGCTCAGCTAATTGAGAGTGCCTGATAAAAATTAGATTAGTGCCTTTCAACCTGCTTCTTTTCCCTCCTTCTCTTCCTCCTGGTAGGCAGCGAGTTGGATGTGTTTCTTAGCTATTTCTTTTGTAATGCTGAGAAAACACAGGCATATGTATGAGCCACAGATAGCTTACCATCAAGTAAACCGCTGACTCGTCAGCCACCGATGAATGCAATAAATAAAATTAACCAAGTCTACTAATAATCGTGCAATTAATGAACTTAATCCTGGAGCTTCGTAGTATTGATCGGTTGGTTAGATGGATAGCTGGTAGTATTATGACTGGATTTAAATAAGTATACAGATATAGCATGTAAAGTATAATGTGGAGCCACATCACATTGATTTGTTTTTATATAAGTTTACTGGATTCAAAAAAGTACGTACGATGGAGCATGTAATCAGAGTTAAATAATACGTAAATCTACAACATAATGCTAGCAAATAACTCCATGGCTGCTATAATTTCACTCGTGGATCTAACAATGCATGGTTATAATAAATATAATTCCTCTGGATCAACTTATGTATGGAAAATAGATAGGGATTTCATCTAATGATAATAAATATCTATGGGCCTTATCCGAAGGCGCAAGGTCACTCAGAGGGCAATAGAGAGAGCTAATCTTGGAGGTTTCCTGTGCGAGATCGAATCAGAAATGAGGAAATCCGCAGGAGAACCAAAGACATAGCTTTCCGGATAGTCAAGCTGAAGTGGCAGTGGTCAGGGCACATATCTCGAATTTGAGGCCGTGGAGGCAGAAAGGTTCTGAAGTGGTGGCCACATACCGGATGATGCCGCAGAGGAAATCCTCCAAGATGGATCGACGATCTCGTTAAGAACGCGGGAAGCGGTTGGATGCGGGCGGCTCAAGACTGGTATGTGTGGAGAACCTTGGGGGAGGCCTATGTCTAGTAGTGGACGTCGTTTGGCTGATATGATGATGAATTTATGATATTTCATCATACAAGCCAAACGACCCAAATTTATATAAGCACGCAGATATGGCGCGGCGTGTATAGTAATGTAGCCACATAATATCCATAAGCTTTTGTGCATAAGATTATCAGTATCAGTTCATAATATTTAAAGCGGATCAATATAGTATGCTTTCGGATTTGACAATGTATGGACGTATTGAATATAAATTCAATGGAACATCTTATGAATGGAAAACTAAAATTTAAATAATTGTAATGTGAAACCATTAAGTATTGATTGACGGGTATATGTATGTCTTAAAGGAGCCAAATAAATATACAGATTATGGTATACAATTATGCGTTAAATAGTAAGCTAAAATATTCAAACAAAAATACTCAACTAACATAATCCTGGAGCCACATAATGTAAACCAGCAGGTCTAATATAATATATAGTTTTGGATTCAAATAAGTACGCACATGTGGCGTATAAAGTGAGCGGCCCGTGGCAAAGTGGCGACCGCTTGAATCTATCGATTCACAAGGTTAAGCGGGTTCGTCACCGTCTGGTTTATAGATGGGTGACCGGCCACAAAAAGTCACACCTTCCGTGCCTCGGAGAGCACGTTAAGCCTCGGTTCCAGCTGTCATCAAAAAGATCCTTGACAATCGTTACGAGGAATTAGTACCCGCGAACATCCTGACTCTGGTCTAAACCATAGAATATGGCTATCCCATAGCGACGGCAGTCGCTCTGTGGAAATTCTGTCAAATCTGGTTAGAATAGAAAGCGGAGCCCGGGCTCCAACGCGAAGGCCTAGATGCAACTGGCATAACGCTCGGACCATGGTGATGATTTGGCTTAATTATTATACAGCATAAATGGAGCCAAATAGTATACAAGAAACGGAAAATATCGGACTTAAATAGTATTTCAATTATCAAGTAGAAATAGGATCATTATAGTGCTGGTAAGAATGTATAAAATGGTTAATTCATTTATAATTATTATTACACGGAGCAAGTACTGAAGTAACTTGTCCCTGGAACCACATAATGATAATGTCACGTCTGGATTCAAATAAGAACGCACGTATGGCATATAATTCGGAGCCAAAAAGTTGACGTCGGTCTGAGATATATGGCCGTTACGGATCCAGTTTTGTTCGGAACTTCAGCCAAATTCATCACAAATACATCAAAATTTTATTGAATATGTTTGGCAACGTCTTGCCATGAATGGCAACATTGTGAAAAAATCTAAAATATATTCCATAGAGCAAATTTTTACCGCGTGATCAACCAAGTCCGCAAACAGTCGTATATATATATATATATATATATATATATATGTATATATATATCTATATATATATATATATATATATATATATATATATATATATATATATATATATATATATATATATATATATATATATATATATATATATTACTTGGGTGCTAATAACAAATCAAGCGAACACATCATTCACATTCATGCAGATGATATTGATAAAACATTTTAGTATTAGATGGCTGCGTACCCCTAACAAGCAATGTGACGTATTTTTTGCAATATCGCCTCGTAAATCGTACGCCTCGTTGTCACGTCATTTTCCAAACGTGACGCTTTCAAGTATTAATGAGATGTGATCCATAAAACGGGTTTTTTGCGTCTGACGTGCATCTTCGCTACTCAAATATTTAATGAGTCTCTTACCTCGTTACCGTGATACGAAAAATCTAAATTCTCACGGCAAAATATGACTATGCATTGTCACGTTTTTGGGACCTTGAACAACCCTCCTCGGAAATAAGAGCGTGTCTACAATACGATTCTATATATGAGATTTATGAACGCATTTCTTTGTATCACTTAATTTGGAAATCATGACAGTGTCATATTTATGTTTTCCTGATTAATTGATTTCGACCACCTCTTCTTCGGCGTCTGATTGGTAGTCTAGAAATTGAGCGTTTACGGTAATCAATGCTCTGTATCGTGTTATATAGAACTGGCACGCCAACCATTAGCGGCAGTATATGTAGGAGCCCGCTTGTTATTCGCGAGGTATTTATATTAAAAACTATATACTCCAGTCCACACAAAGAACTTAAACCCGAACAAGTGAAATTGAAAAGTTTATGAACATTGATAGTCGACGTGTAGGTACAATTTGTTCGCAACGAATGAATCAGTGTATGACACATCATTTGTTTCTGCTTTTTGGATTGGTTGCCAAAGCTAGGATTAAAAACCCATTGTTTTGTACCTATACCTATACGAGTTTTACTCACGCCAGCGGCCCTAGCAAAGTAAGGGTAAACTTAGGTAAATGTATATTTTAAATGCAATGTAGGAACTATTTACTCATGTGGTAGGAACTGTCGACTTTGTCTGAGCAAGGTTATTAGACCAACCTTGTGGCATTTTAATTGACTAAATAGTTGGTAGATTGGAGTCCCCCATTGGCCAGGGACCGCCCTGTGGAATCTCCACCTTGTCGTGGTGGAAGGGCTCAGTAACCGTGGCTTGGACACCCACGGTGAAGGTAAGTGGGATCCCGGGAGTGGACGCTCCACGTGGGTTTGGGAGCCTGGCGCAGGATGCGTCCAAGGGTGCGGGTTCTGTCTGTCCCTCGCAGTCGGCCACGATCACGGGAGGAGAGGCGTATCGGTGTTGTGTTGTCGCGCGCCCTATCTCCCGCGACCAAATGGGCGCGCACCATTTGTTGCGTTGCGGTGGGCCGCAAAGAAAAAGTTCGATTGGACTGAGAAATATGTGTGCATTTGGATGAAAATGACACAATTCTTTTTCTTTGCGTCTGCAAGACTGTTGTCTTCTTCTGTGAGACTGTACTGCCGAGCAAGGCGATGGCGGCTGGCAGGGACGATCTCCGACTATTTCTGTGCGTACTGTTATACGGGATATCGTATTTAGGTTTTAAAAAAAAAACTATTTAATACACTGAAGATCACTATAATACTGAACTGGTAGATTAGGATACAGAGATATAATTTTAGGAGCTAGAAGTGGTCCGACCCGAACCGAGTTTTAAGAGCGACTGACTGGCTTCTAACCGTCCAGTCCTAGCTGAGTTAGTTGATTTGCTGACGCAGCAGCTAAAAATAGGAGTGTGTCATTTTTAGCGATTTCTTATACATTCTAAGGGTATAACAACCCCCCGCATAAGACTGAAATTCGGGGAAAACAACCGAAATTCAGAATCTAAGAATTATACTACTTCTCTCAATCTGGGTAATGGAACAGGGGAATCGGTGATATGCGGACTGTTGTCATTTTCGGAACGGGTCTGTCTTAAATTAGAGAGGTTAAATATTTTCTTATATTTTAGAATTAACTTAACAATTTTAAAAGATATATAGGAGATTACAATAATTGATATGATAACGGTAAGTGTCAAATAAGATGTCCCATATTTAGTCAAAATAGGTTTTTCTTCGATTATTTCATTTAAATCAGTAAATATTTTGTTATTTTCATTATTGACTACTAAATCATCTAGGTCGATATTTTGTAATGTTGTATGGGGTATCTTATTTAAATTCTTATGATCTAGTTTACAACATGAGTCGTTTATAATATTAAAATCTAAAATAACGCTAGGTGCACTTATATTAACGGGGTTATTTGACGATAATAACCGAGCACTTTTCGTATACACTATACACTGATTAGGAGTGTTTAATACACCCGTGCCGAACACTATTATTTCGCGTATTTCCGAAACACCGCACTCGATTGATATCTTGCTCGGACGAGATTGCACGAAAATCCACTTATTGTTTGTCAAGGGTTTCCAAATGTCTAATTCGCCGACTATAGTTTTAGTAACGCACTGTTCGGGAATAGCACTGATAGTTTTCGTCAACAGTTCACTTTCACATGTCGGGTTACCGCTTGACAACAGAACCATAGGTATATCGCATAGGTAGAACTCAGAGTTAATTATCTTACACTTATCTAAACTATCTAGATTACAGAAAGTAAGTTTATCCTTAGAAATAGCAGTATACAAACTAGAGGGTGAAATTAGGCTAAAAGTAGTTAGGTTTTCCTGAGGGGTAACATGAGGGGTAGGTAACGCTAAATTATGATACAAAACGAATTCATCGTTAGTGACTAAAGGTATTTGTAAAACGAATACGCGTTTATGATTAAAATAGTAACACGATACACTAGAAATACTTAAAATTAAATGTATGTTGTCTAAACTTAAAGAAATCGGTATCCCAGTGTCCCGAGGCATGTGCCTGTCGTTATCAGTGAGTTCTTTGTATAGTTGCGCCGGCGCCAGAATATTTGGGTGTAGGATATTTTGACTAGTGAGAACAATGGCGTTTGTTAAATCTTCGAGCTGGAACGACAATGTAAGTAAGGAGCTTTCGATGTTGGTAAGTATGGAGTGGACTTTTGATTCAATGATTAAATTATTAGAAATGTCTGTAATATTATTTAT
Source organism: Euclidia mi (assembly GCA_944739405.2). Taxonomy (NCBI): domain Eukaryota; kingdom Metazoa; phylum Arthropoda; class Insecta; order Lepidoptera; family Erebidae; genus Euclidia; species Euclidia mi. The sequence continues at coordinate 37,623,104 of OX123199.2, forward strand.
TTGGCTTAGTATTGAAGTTAATGATCTGTTAATAATTTCTTCATTATTAGTTAATTTAATCATTGTTTGTTTGAATTGTTTCAGGGTGGAGGTGGTGACCAAGATATTTTCTTTTATTAGGGTCGCTAATTTCTTCTGATTATTTTGAAGTGATTCTATGGCGGAGTCGTATTTTAGGGCATCGTCTTCGTCAGGAGTGCCGAAAATATGCTTGAATACTGTACCTATACCGCCAAACCACGGAGAGCGTTTATTGCGCTTAGAAATAAGGTGGGACATAGATTCGTATTCGCGTTGGATGTCCTTAAATCGCACTGATAAGGGTGATAGTATGTCTTCACATTGTGAGTGCTCGAATTGTTGGCAAGAAAATCTTAGGGAACTCATAGCTTCATTTAAATTAGTAATGTGAGGTTGTATGAACGAGATATCTACATAACTAACTATATTTAGGTTGCCTTTAATTATCTTAAGTTTGCCTAGATTGTCAAAGTAGATGCCAGAATTCGACGGATACGGCTTGATAAAGTCCGCTTGAGTATAGATCGAGGCGCTGAAAGAAATAAATAGGATAGCGTTAGTTTTTATGAACTGGTAGGGATTTCTGCGGGTTTGATTTCGTCGAAATGGTGCGTGACGTGACGTCTGTTAATAAGGAGCGTGACGGTATTATTGTTATGAACTTGTATGATTTTGTAGGGTCCCTTCCACAAGGGAGACAAGGCCTTTCTCAGTCTTAAATGGTTTTTTAAGTAGACTAAGTCACCGATTTTATATTTTGGAGGTGGCTTAGTGCGAATATCGTAATACGTTTTTGAGGATTCTTTTGATTTTATAATATTTTCAAGGGCCTTTTCTCTAGTAAATTTAAATTTATGTTGCAGCATCTTTATATAGTCTGAGTACGTGGTGTTAGGGCCGCTTTCATATAAAGAGTTTGGGATGAATGGTTTATGACCGAAAACTAGTTCGTATGGTGTGAATTTTGTGGTAGAGTGTATGGTTGTGTTGTAAGTGAGTATGGCTGTGTATACATAGGTGGGCCAGTTATCTTGATTATCATTAATAAAGGATTTAAGATATTCTTTGAGCGTTGAATGGCTACGTTCTAAAGCGCCTTGTGTCTGTGGGTGATAGGGAGAAGCCCATAGTTGTTTTATTTTTAGGAACTGACATGTGGTTTTGAATAGTTCGGAAGTAAAGTTTGTTCCTTGGTCGCTCAGTATTGATTTGGGAATGCCAAAGAGCGAAATAAAATGAATTAGGCAATCGGCTGTCTCTTCGGCCGTGGTACTTCGTAAGGGATAGGCAATAGAATATTTGGATAGGTCGTCCTGAAGGGTTAATATATACTTGAGTTTGGCGGTGCCGGATTCAGGCAAAGGGCCTACTATATCTAACGCGACTCTTTGGAAGGGGGCAGTAGATGTTGTTGTAATTTCCATAGGGGCTCGATTGAGTTTTCTTAATGCTTTATTTTCCTGACATGACTTACACTTCTTGACATAGTCTTCTATATCACTTCTCATTCCTTTCCAGTAAAATTGTTCTTTAATTCTACTGTACATTCGTGTTGAGCCTAGGTGTCCGGCTACCGGGATATCGTGGTTTTCTCTCAAGATCTTGGGTCTTTCGCTTAGAGTTGGATATACTATTTTGTTTAGGTAAACGTGTAAACAGATTTTAGTGTTGTGGAATATGTAGGTTAGGATATTGTAGATTTTAGTATAAGAGTGTTGGTCGAAGGGGTTCTTAAAATCAGAAATAGCAATATCTGTTATCGGGGTTAGTTGCAAGATATCGGTTCTTACTCTTTTCAGGGTATTATAGATCGCAGGGTAAGAAGCTTCGTCGAAGTGGTTTACTTTCGTAAAGATTAAGTAGATATCCTTTTCTTCAAATTTTACTTTCAAGAAAGAGTGTAGTTCCTTTTCGGCTTCGAGGATTTCATTTTCGTTAGTACTGTTGGATAAGATTTCTGAAACGTAGGGGTTGGATTCATCTAAGTCTATCGAGGTAGGAATAAGGATTATCTTGTAGGGACATTTTAGTAAACTTTCGTTGTGTTCTTTCAGTAGGGTGTTGGGACTGAATTCTTTGTTGGCTATGGATTTCAGGAATTTCGAGTAGTCATCGTTGTTTACATCAGGGACAGGTGAGTTATGGGAATCGATGGGTGAAGGAATTTCGATATTGTCGAAGTCGGGGTTAATGTCAGTACTTTTAGGACTTAGATCTAATGGGCCTAATTCAATTAGTTCTGGCAAAGGTTCTTCGTTTTGAGTTAAGGGAAAATCTGGAACGGTACTAGGTCCAGGAGTGGGATTTATGTAAGGATTTAGTGTGGAATCTAGGACAGGGTTTTGAATGGGCTCTTGGTTAATCATTTCGTTGTTGTCAAACGCAAATGGAATATGGGATGGTAATTCTAGTAAGGGATCTTCTAAAGGATTGTCGTATGTGTCATTAACATTCGGAAATAGGGAGTCGGGGTTTGGTAAATCTATTGGGTTGACGGGGAATCGAGACAGTGCGTCGGCGTTTGTATTGATTTTTCCTTTCTTATGGACGATATCATAATCAAATTCTTCTAATTTTAATCGCCATCTAACTAACCTTGAGCCAGGGTCTTTACAATTGAAAAGCCACTGTAGTGGTTTGTGATCAGTGACGATCATGAATTTTCGACCATAGAGATATGGTCGGAAGGCTTTGGTACCGAAGACTATGGCGAGGCATTCCTTTTCGGTGACGCTGTAATTACATTCTGCCTTATTAAGAGTGCGAGATGCAAAAGCTATGGGACGGTCCTTGCCGATTTGGCCTTGAGATAGAATTGCGGATACAGCAAAGTTTGAGGCGTCACACGTGAGTAAAAAGGGTTTAGAGAAATCGGGGTAGGCAAGGACAGGTGATGTAATAAGTTTGTTTTGTAGATTTTCGAATGAGAGCTGTTGCTCATTATTCCATTTGAATGGTGTATCCTTTTTCAGAAGAGATGTCAGAGGTTTAGCGAGTTTCGAAAAGTCCGGGATGAAACGTCTGTAATATGATACAAGACCTAGAAATGATTTTATGTCTTTTGGGCATTTAGGTATGGGGAATTCTGTGATTGCTTTTATTTTATCGGGGTTAGGTTTTACTCCGTCGCTATTGATAAGATGTCCGAGATAAGCGACCTCTTTACAAAGAAACTCGCATTTATCTGGCTGGAGTTTAAGGTTATAGTTACGGAGTCTTTCGAAGACGGCTGATAGGTTCTGGAGGTGAATTGGGAGGTCTGGCGAGTACACAACGATATCATCTAGGTACACAAAACAGCGTGAACCTTGAAGCCCTGATAGGCAGGTATTCATAAGATTTTGGAACGTCGAAGGTGCGTTTTTAAGTCCAAACGGCATTCTTGAAAATTGAAAATGTCCTTGTGGGACGGAAAATGCTGTTTTAGGTGCGTCAGAGGCTGAAACCGGGATCTGGTGAAACCCTGAGGCTAAATCTAATGTGGTGAAATATTGGCTTTTACCCAATTGGTCTAAGATTTCAGTGATGGTATGGTATGGGGTAGGTTAGGGTGGACTGTTGCTGGTTCTTCGGATGTGTTAACAATCGTTATATTAACACGGTTGTTTTCTTTGACTTTGACAATGCAGTTTGCGATTAGTAGAGATTCAGAGATGTGTTGGTCTAGAATAGTACCCTCTTGAATATGTGGGTTACTGACTGTGCATTCGATAACGGCTTCAGTGCGAGGGGGAATAGTATACAAGGGTTCAGAGAAATTGAGTTTTATCGATTCTTTACCTATGCGTAATACACCTTTGGAATAATCGACTTGGCATCCTAGTTCTTTCATGAGGTCATTGCCTATGATGCCATCATGACTTAGGCTAATGTCTTTTACGACATGGAATTCATGCATATAATATTTTAAAGAATTTTGAAATATATGCATTTTAAAGCTACCTGCCGTTGGTGTGACATCGTCATTAGGGTCAATTCCTTTTAACGTTATTATCACATCGCTTAAGCGCGGTACTCGAGACATAGAATCTAATTTTAACAGACTAACACAAGAACCAGTGTCAACTAGAAAGGAAAGAGGACGGTCTGCGACAGGAGTTTGGATCGTGATATGAGGTAAGTATCGCTTTTCTGTATTTCTATTGATTTTATAAACTCTAATATTTTGTGTATGTTTCAGGTTTTGCTTCAGGGACACGATTTTTGGAGATACAGGCTGCGGATTTGGTACGGTTTTAACACATTCAGAATATGTTTTTGTTCTGGATCTAGAATATATAGGCGCTTTGGTAAGTATTAGGGATTCAGGGTTTTCCTCGGCTACAGCGGATTTGGTAATCATTGGATTCAGGGATTTATCAGATTTGGTAAGTGACTTGGTACTGTGGTTCAGTGGGTTCAGAGGATGTGTTGGCTTCTGAGGACTCAGTGGATCCAGAGGATTCGGTGATTTCAGAGGATTCAGAGGATTCAGAGGATTCAGAGGATTCAGAGGATTAGGTTGACTATTCGATTCAGAGAATACAGTGTTTAAGGTATCGACTTTGATTCTGTGGTGGTAATTTCCCGCGCGATACGTATCGGGAAATTTTATTCGTTTAAATTATCTACTTCATCGTATCCGTCGTCTTGTGACTGACTAATGTGGTAGGTCCTACTAGACGGATCTTGTGCAGTAATATTCTGGCGACCGGAAGTAGAAGGTTGCGCGTTATACTGGTTGCGGCTATTGTTGTATTGGCGTTTGCGGCAGTTGTCTATGGTATGCCCTATATTTTTGCAGTATCGGCATATGAGGTCACCAGTATTGATTTTCTTTGGCGTATCTACTGTACGAGTGTTTTGCGCGGCTGGTAAGCGTGAGGTCTGGCTCTGGGGTTCGCGTCGCGGTAGAAATCTAGGTTTATCCGAGTTATAATAGGGTTGGAATGGTTTCCTGCTCGAGGTGCCGGAGAGTATTTTTTCTTCTGCGACAGCGAAATTCACCGCCGCATTGAGGGAATCGGGGTCGCGACATCTCACTATTTGTGAAAGTCGTGGTTGAAGGTTAACCATAAATGTATGGAGAGCTAGGTCTTCCATGGCTGCTACCCTGCCTGCTACTTCCGTTTTCCTTTTTGATGGGATGGATATTTTGATTTCCGTGAGTAATTTAGCTAGACACGTTTCTATTTTTAATGCGTACTGGTTAACGGACTCGTTAGGGGTTTGTTTGCAATCTTGCAGTTCGGAGAGAAGGTGTGTATAATGTTTCTTTTCTCCGAATTGTTGTTTGAGAAAATCTAGAAATTGTTCGAAATTGTCGAATTCTTTAATGCTACATGTCGTTTCGGCTCTACCGGTGAGTTGACTGAGAATGTACTTGAATAGAGTAGGTTTTTGTGATTTATTGGCGATGTTATAAGCGCTTTGACAGTTGGAAATAAAAGCATTTAATGTTTCTCGAGAGCCATCGAAAGGTTTGATAAATTTGAGTAGAACATTAAGTTCTACTTTCTCTTCTGATTCGGAGCGGGGCGCTGTGCCCTTAGAACCACTGGGAGCCTCCTCTTTAAGGTCAGCTTTGCTAGTCATTATTATAGTTTTAAAATATCAACTAATAACATAAAATCGAATAGAATATTGTATACAGGAAAGAAGCCGTCTCCACTATAGATTAGCTCGTACAAGTTCGATGTGGAGCAGCGAGTTTATCTAGAAGCGTGTAACAATAACAGATTCCGTTGTTCCGAATTAGTAGTACCACACATAAATATGACTATGATTAGTGGTGTTGTTTTCAGGATGACGAAAGAATTAAGAATATAGTACACGAGTTCTACAAAATGCGTTAATAAATTGCGTAAACTCTGAGTTCTGTGTTCTGAAGCGATGTCTGTGGACTTTTAGAAAGTTTGGCACTCACTGTAGTACAGCCAGGATCGGGATCAGTCTCAGGATCAGTCGCAGCATGACGTAAGTACCGTTAGGCCAACGGTAAGGGCCCAGGCAAGGCTCAGCAGTGGACACGGGCCTCCGTGTCACGATCACCAGGACGATGAACCGTTCTTCATTAATTCACCAAACAAGCACAGAATTTTTCGAAGACGTATTCGGGATATCGTTTTTCGTATCCCACCGCTGCCACCAAATGTTATACGGGATATCGTATTTAGGTTTTTAAAAAAAACTATTTAATACACTGAAGATCACTATAATACTGAACTGGTAGATTAGGATACAGAGATATAATTTTAGGAGCTAGAAGTGGTCCGACCCGAACCGAGTTTTAAGAGCGACTGACTGGCTTCTAACCAGTCCTAGCTGAGTTAGTTGATTTGCTGACGCAGCAGCTAAAAATAGGAGTGTGTCATTTTCAGCGATTTCTTATACATTCTAAGGGTATAACAGTACGTCTGGAAAATGAAGTTGGTTGTAGTACATACATAGTGTACGTCAATATTTTATATCCAGCTAACAGTTTCTTTAGATTTATCCAAATAATAGGGGTTAAAGTATGAAATTGCCGTTTTATTATAATAGGTACTTTGAATTGACATAGAATCTTCATGGTTTGAGGTTTTTGAATGAAACTTTTTTCACATGGTTTCTATGATGTTTTTCTTTTAAAAATGTGAAACATTTGAATATCGACTTCAACTGTTTTTATAATTCAACTTAGACAAGAAAGATGGATACTGCGAAAATTCGAGTCATTTTTTAATACGAGTTCCGACGCGGAAGTAACGCGGCAGAAACAGCCCGCAATATCAATGTTGCGTTTGGAGAGCGGTCTCCTAATGAACAAATAAAAATAAAATGGTTAAAACGCTTTCGCGGTCGAAACTTCGACTTGAAGAACGAGCCACGATGAAGACCGCCCACACAGGTGAATAACGATGAATTAAGAGAGATGGTGGAAGCTGATCCTGGTCAAACTACCCAGGAATTAGCGGCATGGTTTAACTTTACCTTACTCACAATATTGACTCATTTGCGTCAGATCAATAAAATAAAAAAAATACGAAAAATGGGTGCCTCAGGATTTGACTGATCTGCAGAAAGAAACGCGTGTTGAAACTTGTTCAATCGGTACAGAAATGAAGTGATATTGGATCGAATTGTGACATGTGATCAAAAGTGAATTCTTTATGATAACCGTAAAAGGAAAATGCAATGGCTGACCCCAGGTCAAACGCCACAACAAGTGTCCTAAAGCAAAGCTTACCAATAAAAAGGTAATGGTAACTGTTTGGTGGTCTCAGCATGGTGTTATTCACTATAGTTTTCTCCGATCTGGTCGAGCAATAACGGCAGATGTCTATTGTACCGAACTCCGAACAATGTTGGCAAAACTAGCAGTAAAACAGCCCCGACTCATGAATCGATCTTCACCATTATTGCTCCATGACAACGCGGGACATACAGCACGAAAAACCGTTTTGACCCTTCAGGAACTGCAGTTAGAAACAATTCGTCATCCTCCGTATTCTCCAGACCTTGCTCCAACAGACTACCATTTTTTCGTGATTTGGACAATTATCTACCTGACAAGAAGTTTTCTTCCCAGGAGGCAGTACAAAATGCGTTTACACAGTTTGTGCAGTCTAGATCCTCAGAGTTCTATCGCAAAGGCATAAATGACCTTCCTATTAGATGGCAGCAATATCTATACATATAATAAAATGGTAGGAAAGTCAAAACTGTACATTGATATTTTTTTTAAAGAATACTTGGGGTGTGATCTACTATCGATACCGAGGCCAAAAATATAGTTTTTAGAATTTTTGTCTGTTTATCTGTTTGTCCTTATATCCGGGATAAAGTAAAAAAGTACTGCATGGATTTACTTCAAATTTGGCACAAATATTATCAAAAAGTCGGGTCACCACATAGGCTACATATTATCACGCTATGACCTACAGGGAACGAGCAGAGAACCTTAATTTCTTCAACGCATTCTGTACCCAACAACGTGTAATGTAACAATGCATATTTGAATGTTGTTATTATGTTAACTATGCTATAAGCTAGCTTCACACTATAAAAATCACGCAATATAAGTAACTTAGGCTGATAAAAATAATTATTTGAATATAAGTAGAATAAAATTAAGACAATTTTAATGCAGCGCCGTCTAAGAGAGTTCAAAAAATCAAGTCGAATTACATGTGTAAGCCCTTTTTGGATATAAATAATTTAAATTTGAACATGTTGGCGACGTTAATAGTTGTTTTCAAAAGTCATAGATGGAGTTGTACATTTTCTTCTTAAAATTTTATTTTTAATTCGTTTCAGAGATGAGCAAGACTATTAGTTGAAGTTATTTAATTAATTAACTACACCATCGCCACACTTGATTGCTTACATCATTTCTGTCAGAATAAATAGTAATAGAGTTAGTACAAAATAAACATTTTGGTCACATTGGTGTAATTATTGCTTCTTAATTAATATATTTTCATGTCGCATGTAAACTTGCTTTAAATTGTCTTCCGGGATATACATATAGCACGTACCTTTGTTTGGATTAACTGTATATAAACATTAGTGAGATTTGGAACTAGCTAGATTATTTTTACTCATATACAGCCACATTTATTGTTACGTCTGAAGCGGTTTGGCGGATACTGGTGTTCTCTATACAAGAGAAGCATCCTACCGTAATGCATTTACACGACCGCCTAGAGAACGGCCAGCGCATATATTTTGATCCCGACAGCGTTGCTGAGCACTTGGAAAATCCGCGTCAAACAACTCTCTTGGCATTTTTCAGGCTCTGTAAAATCGATCAGTTTGGGAAGTCCCTTACGTATGACGAGATGCCTTCATATTACACGTACGACAAGCAAAAGGGTTTTTTTAACCGACGTTGACGAGGAGGTACTGTGGAAGGTTTCCCGGGAAGTTTCAAGGACACCACATTTTGTAGAGTTTATACCGTACACACAAATAATGTCGAATGCTATTTTCTGCGGTTGTTACTTCACACGGTCCGAAGCCCAACGTCTTTCGCCTTTCTGAGGACATTTGATGGCTTGGAGTATCCCACTTACCGCACAGCCTGCGTAGTACGTCACTTTCTCGACGGTGACCAATACTGGGATAACAATCTCGCGGAGGCGAGCGTCAGTGACAGTCCCAGCCGCATGCGTCATCTGTTTGACGTCATCTTGGTGTTTTGTGGAGTCGCGAACGCGGTAGCTTTCTGGGAGAAGTATCGCCATCATCTGTCTGAAGATTTTCTACCAGCTTTGAGGCGTGTTACTAGAGACGAAGTCGACGTAACTGATGACCGCGTGCTGAACACCTGTCTCAGTTCACTTCAAGACGTGGTCATTTCTATCAGCGGCAATCCACTGGTCAAATATTTGTTACCAGCTTCCCAATCATCACCGCATCAAGACCGTGAAAATTGGGAGTTTAACGCTGAGACAATTTGAAATGACCACCTTACGAATTTTACGATACCGTCCTTGAAAGCGTTGGGCAAAGCCAGGCTAAAATGTTTTTCTTGGATGCTCCTGGTGGAACAGGAAAACCATTTGTTACTACAGGCATACTTGCAGAGGTCAGGAGGCAAGGCAAAATTGTCATTGCTGTAGCGTCGCCGGCAATCGCTGCCACACACAGCACATACCATGTTTTAATTTCCCATCGATTTAAAGAGCGCCGTAATACCCGTTTGTGGTGTGTCACGTAACAGTGATAAGGGACACGTGCTCAAGGATTGCTCTCTGATCGTATGGGATGAGCGTACGATGGCCAATAGGAAGGCAGTTCAGGCCATGGACAGAACCCTGCAGGACATCCGCAGGAACGAGCATTTAATGGGTGGTTACAGTTCTGTTCAGTGACGATTCCCGACAAACGCTTCCCGTGGTGACGCAGGGATCGAGGGCTGACGAGGTGAGTCATTATCATCATCAGCCTTTAACAGTCCTCTGCTGGACTAGGCCTCTCTTTTGAAAGGAGGAATTGGCCTACTATACCACGCTGGCCAAACGGGTTGGTACAGGGTTTGTATCAAGTTTTCCTTCTCTTACAGTGCTGTTCTTGCTCCCTCTGTCGGCTCTTACGACACCCATGGGATGATATGGAGTGGTGACATTCCGTATTCTTAATCCGTCACCACACGGACAAGGTGAGTGCTTCGTTGAAATTATCTTTGTTGTGGTCACGAGTTCGTATGCTGCGCTTGACCATTAATATGAGAGCTCAGCTTGGCGTCAATGCACGTGCTCAACAATTCTAAGATGTCTTTCTAAGTCTTGGCGAAGACACTCTACCAGAGGAGAGAGGTGGACAGGTGGTGCTTCCAGAGTCTCTCAGTAGAGTTGGTATCCAGCTTAGAATTATACAGCTGTATACCGTAATAGCAGAATTCGTGAGTGTGTGAGTGGCCTATTTTGACGCCCAAAAATGATCAGGCTGTACCAATTAACGAACGCATTCTCTCGGAAATTGAGAGGAATGAAGTGGTCTACACCTCTATAAACACTGTCGTCGAGCAAGAAAATGCCACACATTATCCCGTGGAATTTCTGAACTCCCAGTCAGCAAGTGAAATTCCAGCGCATAGCATCAAGCTGAAGATCGGTGTCCCGATTATGCTTCTTCGAAACCTATCTCCTCCGAAGTTGTGTAACGTGACCCGCCTGAAAGTCATCTCGCTCCACAGACACACCATTTAGGAAATTCTTACGGGTTGTGGCGTCAGCGAGGCAGTATTTATACCACGCATTCCTCTCATACCTCATAATTCAAGCGCATACAGTTCCCCGTGAGTGTTTGCTTCTCGAAGACCATCAATAAGTCGCAGAGGCAGACATTCAGGGCAGCGGGTGTCCTGTATGTCACTTGCTCCCGCGTCACCAGTCCTGACTCTCTTTACATTTTGGCTGCGGAGAGCCAAACCACTTATGTTGTATATCGAGAAGTCCTATAAGTATGTATTTTACCCTATTATGTATTCCTTATTTTCTCCCTCTGCTTCAGTCAGAACTTATGACTTAATTCAGCAGAATCACCATAAGTCATTTATTCAAAGCAGGCTGAAAATCAGCACTTTTTGAAGGTCAATTTTACAAAAGATAGTCTCCCTCTGTTACTACACTTTCTGCAGGTATTAAATATAAAGAAGAAACGGGTAAATGAATGTTATATTAAAAGGTATATCTTCTTATATCTTCACGCCTTTTATCCCCGAAGGGGTAGGCAGAGGTGTATTACACACCCACACTTCGCCAGATATGTTTCGGTCCCAATGTAATAGGGGGCGAGCCTATTGCCATCTACCGGGCACATGGTTATGCGAGCGATAATTAATTAATATTTTTTTATAGCTGGGGTAGCTGGGGATCGAACCCAAGACCATCGTCTCGGCAGTCTGTTACATACACCACTGGGCTATCGCCACCGCGTATTTTTTAAAAGGTATAATCGTAGGTATTTATTTAATAGTTAGGTGCTGTATAGCGTTCACGCAGACGACGTCGCGGGCAGCAGCTAGTATAGATAATAATGGTAACAAACAGAAACTATTTTGATTAAATAAATATGTTATCAATAAAAAAATAAACAATTTTGATTTTCAGTATAAATCGGCAATTTCATACTTTAATCCCCAATAATACAAACATACAGTACTCACGCCTGTTTCCCCAAGGGGTAGGCAGAGACTACGTAACGCCATTTGCAAAAATCCTGACATATTATATCTCTTGCTTCATTCACTCTCAACAAATTTCTTATGCATGCTTTTCTGATTAGGGTACTTCTGACCTGTCCTTTTTTTAGGATGTCTCCTATCTGGTCAGAGAACGTCCGCTTAGGTCTTTCCTTTCGTCCTGTTCCATTTACACTTGTCTTATATAACGGAATGGTCATCAGTACAGGACGTCGATTGACTACGAAACGGAAGTGCGAAGGTGGCGCGCTTCGACAGAGTCTAGTGACGTTCGCTAGAGTTGAAGAGGGGGGTGACGGTTGACGTTCAACGGAGCAACGACAACTATCACTTCTCTTGGAGACTCCGGGCGGGCAACAAGTACCTAGAAACTGTTACTCGTTTCGTGTTCAGCAATACGAAATAGTTATAGTCAGTTTTGTTAAAATTTGATTTGGTGTAAACTTATAACAAACTGTGATGTGAAGTGTTGATACCGGCCAAGAATCAAGCAATCTGCCGTCATCAGAAGTGGTATCATGGACCAGCGCGACCACAAGGCGCGAGCGAGGGCGACTGCTAACACTGCTATATTGGTGAATCAGCTGAGCTGCCAACTGCAACTGTGGTGAGCGTATTAACCTTGGAAATGTCATAATCGTTGTGGTGATATCGCCATCACATCGTACCGGGTGTTGTAGGTTCGATTCCTACACCAGACAGTGAGTTGTTGAACCGTTTGACGGTGTCGTGGTTCCCATGGCATGGTCTCATGAATAATCTTCATTTTAATGGCTTAAAGAAGAATGACAAAAAAAATGTGGGTAGTAATGATTTAATTGTGACCTTTGCCGTATTTTAAGTTAGCGTATGGTTGTCTGACTACCACAGTGACAGCCATAGCGTAGATAGCGAACGGAGATTTTGAATTTGATACGCCAGTTAAAAAGAAAGCGATTATTTTTATTTTCTTCATGCGAGGCTGGCTCGCACTCACGAACCTTGTGATCATATTATGCTCGCTTGCAAATAGATTATCTTTTCTCGCTCTTACTTTATGGACTGTAATAGTAACGAGAGTGAGCGTACAGGCCGACTTGCATTGTTCCAAGCAAGTGCGTTTGAGTGAAACGTGCTAGTTATTGTTGTTGTGCAGTTGTAATATTGGTTTTAGAACCAACAGCCAGCTTTGGTTGGTTTTCTGCTAAATCTAGAACAATAACTCCGGTCTAGACTGTCCTTCGCAGGGCAGCGGCGCTAAAGTTGGTAAACTAATCGAATCGTACATACTAAGTTCATAGTGTAAGACTGCGGAGCTATTGCTTCTGATTTTGTGTAGAACAGCTTGTACCTTTTATTTCTTAAATAGACGTGTGAACTGCAGTGCTGTCTAGACGAGTGCGGTTGGTTGGTTAGTGTAACCTGACCATAGTCAAAAGATATTACTAGCGCCATTATTTTATCGACTCGTGGTGTTGATCGGTTTTCATTTAAACGTGATCAGAGCCTAAGTAAAAAGTACTCGTGTAATTCTAAGTTTTACAGACGATCTCGGTGTTGCAATTACACCTGCTTCTTTATGTGCATAAATTTTTAACATGGCACATTAAAATGTTTCTTACTCTGATTATTAGATGGCACCACTAGTAAAATTAAATTCAATTTTAAGATTTTACGCGTGAAAATTACCTACTGTGTTTTTTAAATTCATGTGATACGCTGGGAATTTTTATCAAGTGCCCCGAGTTCTCTGGCCAATTCCAAGTTATGCTTAGGACATTTAAGAGTGATAGTGTTTCTAGTAGAAGCTGTTAAACTCGATTGTCAGACGTAGAAGAAAATGATTGAGTTATCATCGTAGTGCGTTACGATAATCAGTTTCAGAGATTTTAATTTTCATTGTAAGTAGAACTAGGTTACTGATCGTAAGTGATGATTGTATGCTTAACCTTATTCTCATTAAATGGGTACTTTGTTAGTCGTTGCTGTGACAATCTTGTGGTACCCACGGTACTGTCAGTGTAGATTTGCATAAACAGGATAAGCCGTTTGTGAGGCTGCATGTTTAGCCATGCGTTGGCATTGGTTGGACCGGTAAAGTGCCTTTTTGGTTAGCCTAGTTTACCCTTGAGGTTTTGTGTTAGTCATAGTCTCCGTTGGTCAAACAAGACAGCCGTTAGTGTATCACAAACGTTGTCCATCGTCTTGAACGCGAAAGGTCCGTTGCTGTATCGCTAATGATTAGGTTAGGATAAGCCTCGTATTTAGACTATCCATGACAAAATTATAACGCTATAAAGACTGGTTGGATACTTGGTAGTAAACTTAACATCCAGAGCATCAGCCTAGTAAGATAATCTTATAGTCTGCTATGTGATAAGGAAAACCAAAGCAACATGTTCAACAAACCTACTTTAAGATTACTTTGTTAAACGCTGGAAATGATTATCCGGGTGGTGTTGTGTAACCGGATGGCGGTTTCATAGCGTGATGTTAAAGACCCGATGGATGTCATCATACACTGATGAGCAATGCAATATTTTAATGAGTTTCCTATTATTTTAACGAGTATGCGTGTTGTTCAACATGTCAGCTGCGAGAGATAGAATTAGTTGTGATTTTCATTAAAACCTGTAATGATTTTGATCAGAGTAGCTTTATTCCCCACCGACTTGGGTCAGGAATAGCCGAACGACTAGAATGAGTGTTGTGCGACAATTTTCTTTTATTCCTAGAGCCAAGTACATTAAAGTGTGGTCGTTGATTACAATCACGGATACCCTGCTACTCAAGTAGCTCTCATTTGATTTTTGATTGCTAAAATTATCTACCACTGGTTTCTGTATCGTATGACAAGAGCGTGTTGCGAGAATCTGAAAGTTCTCATAGACTGCCGATAGGTTATCTCAGAACTGTAGTCGTTGCCTCTATGTAGCCAAAGGAAATCAGTTTGTCCGAAAGTAGCTTTTCAGTTCTCGCCATGTTCGCATTTGGTTTTAGTTTTTGTCAGTGGTCAAATCCAGTTTTGACATAGCTCATTGAGAGTATGGACGGGAGTTACGTTCTGTGCAGTTGTGAAGTTGTAAACGAATTTGATAATCGCTTAAAATTTACGAAAAGCGGACGGCCAATTAGTCTGAAAGAACTGATACTCTATTTAGGGGGTATATAATGAAACGAATCTTTGAAATACTAATGGTAGATTTATTTCCTTTTTGGGTAATCCTGGTGGCTAGCGCGGCCTAATGGCCGGCGCGGCCTGGTAGCTGGCGCGGCCTGGTGGCGAGTGTGGCTTGGTGGCCAGCATAGCCTGTGTGGCGCGCGGCCCGTGTGTGGTGCGCGGCCCGTGTGTGGCGCGCGGCCCGTGTGGCGCGGGGCCTGTGTGAGGTCTGTATGTGGCCTTGAGGAGGTTGGTAACTGGTATAGCTAAAGCATATTGGCCGAAACTGGCAATGAAAGTGAAGGTGGTTTATTAAAGGAATTTGGTTAGAAGGTTTTGGTTAACTTGGTTTGAAATATCTTAAAGTATAAAGGCCCAATTGAGGTCACAGAAGTTCTTTACGATGATCGTTATAATCGCAAAGCCCATAATTCTAAGCGTAATTGTAAGTACGCCCTCGACAGGTTGCGACAAATGCCTGAAGGTCAAAGTACAACTGACGAAATTGAGGTAGAACAAAGTAGTTCTGATATTGAAGAAAGTGTTTAAGGTTACATGATGATCGGATCGGACCGTACCAGAGGCTGACGTGTAGCCGTAGCTTGGTAGAAATCGGCGTCTGCTAACTTAGTACTCCGTGAGTAGGCGGTATTGCAGTCAGCTCTGGTGGAGGTCGGGTTTCAGTGGCGTTCCCATGTGGGGTTCGCAGAAAGTAGAGTAACTGGAGGTTACTGGGCTATGCATAGCCATGATCGCATGTAGAGCTCAAATGTTATGGTTTACTTGGTTTAAAATAATATCTTGAGAGATACAGCGATAGTGAAATGTCAGTTTTACTTTGAGTTTCCTGATTATTGATTTTGATACTGAAACTTTGTGCCAGAGGATCGGAGCATAACTGACGATCTTAAAGAGAGCAAATTGTGAACCTTAATACTGACGAGACAGTAGAAAACTAGGCTTACATGTTGATTGGTTGTGTGATTAAATGTCAGAGGTTGATTTGTAGCCGTAATAGCCGTAAATCAGTACAAATCGGATTCAATACAACTGTGAAGGCAGTTGTCCGTGAGTACACGGTAGGTAGGCAGATGACTCTGGTGTTTGATTGGTTGTGTGATTCAATGTCAGGGGTTGATTTGTAGCCCCAAATCAGTACAGATCGGATTCAATACAACTGTGAAGGCAGTTGTCCGTGTGTACGCGGTAGGCAGACAACTCTGGTGTTGGGGGTTTCGTGGAAACCATAAAGTCCAGGAGGGACTTGGCGATCCTTATGAGGATGCGCAGAGAAATGGGTTTCGTAGGAAACCATAAGGTCCAGGAGGGACTTGGCGATCCTTGTGAGGATGCGCAGATAAATGGGTGGCAACCGAGTGACTGGTGTAAGTCCTGTTTTAGTAACTGGAGGTTACTGAATGGGGGCAACCGAGTGGCTGGTTGAGTGCCTGGTTTAGTAACTGGAGGTTACTGAACGGTTATGAATCACATGTAGAGCTTTAGTTATTTGATTTGATTATAACGTGAGTCTATGGTAATTGACTGTATTGTCAATGATGCTCTGAATCCAGCTCCTATAATAGTTAGGAATGTAATGTAGGAGATAATTTTGTAGAAAATTTGATTGGAATCATAACAGTTTTGATTCAACCCTTACCTGGGTTAAGTCAGGAGTGACCGAGCAATGTGATACTGTGCGTGTAAAATTTTGTAACAGATTAACACACAGGGACGTGTGTCTTATAGGATGGCCGTAACGGAATGGTCATCAGTACAAGACGTCGATTGACTACGAAACGGAAGTGCAAAGATGGCGCGCTTCGACAGAGTCTAGTGACGCTCGCTAGAGTTAAAGAGGGGGGATGACGGTTGACGTTCAACGGAGCAACGACAACTATCACTTGTCTTGGAGACTCCGGGCGGGCAATAAGTACCTAGAAACTGTCACTCGTTTTGTGTTCAGCAATACGAAATAGTTATAGTCAGTTTTGTTAAAATTTGATTTGGTGTAAACTTATAACAAACTGTGATGTGAAGTGTTGATACCGGCCAAGGATCAAGCAATCCGCCGTCGTATATATCTTTTTTGTTAATCTTTCGTCATTGAAATATTAATCAGTTAAACTAAAATAAGATCGTCGAAATAAACTACATACCTACATTCTAGTATATCGATGCCTACATTAGTTTTTAATGTTAGCTAACAAATTAATAAGTTTTTAATAATAGAGCGCCAAAGCAACCAAGAAAGTGAGAAAATAAAAACTGATAATTTATTTACGAGGCTCATCCAAAGTTTTCTATAGTTGGGGTTCAATATCAAGACAAGAGTATGTCTAGTATGTCCACTGAACCGTACGACGACTCTGCTCTCTATGGTTCCAAGGTCTGTCACCATGTTTGCCAGTGACCTGTATCTCAAGAACTCTAACAGATATAGTGTTAAAAATTCTAAGGAGATGTCTCGATTCCTATTTTAACAACAAATATTTATTTTTATTTTTTATTATATATAATTAGGCAGGTCTTTCCAAAATGAATCACAGTAGGTAGAGCCTTTCTGTATTCAACTAAACTAGAGAGTAGAGAGAAGTAGAAGTTAACGTTTTATTGCTTTAAGTCAATGGTACTTAGTTACGCCTCCATTCGTGTAGAATTTGTTTTATTCCTTGAAACTAGATTGTTAAGGGTTGATCCAGTACTTTAGGGACAGATAGACTCACGTCTTATTTATTTTATGAGCCTGGAGTAATAGCTTTATTTAGCTATATTGATACTTTTATGGTAGGCTGTAGAGAATATTATGAGCATATTATCAATAGAATCGATTGTTGAGACTTCATGTAAAATCTTTAGTAGTAACAAAGTTTAGCAATGTAGCGCTGTAGGCTAGCTGAAAGTCCTATGTTTAAGTATGTTCTTGACAACAATCCTGGCTGCTGCCGCAAGGTGGCACCCGCGTGAGCCCTCCTGGCCTATCACACAAAAATGGTGCAAAACAACCTTTGTTGGTCAGATACTGTACTATCTTGTCGATTTAGATCGCTACTATGATAGTACTTAGGTATTACCACATTTCTTAAAGTATCTTGCAACTGGGACAATGTTTTTGATATGTACACCTAGGTTTTAAGTGCCAAGACTTAGGATATATTTTTATATATTTTTATAGATTTACAACCTTATTACATACGCGTGTGATGTAGACTTATGATACTGTGTTATGTTGTGATACTATTATTTTGGAGTAATTCTCTACGTTCAGCAGTTGCTGATAGCAACAGCCTTATTGAATAAACTTATTAACTAATATCGTAAATCGATACGAAAAGTTTTTAGCGAGCGCCTCGATTCAGTACTCCGGTCTTTTCTAGACTCTCATATGTTTGTGTCAGACTTATAGAACTTTTATATATGGCCTATGTAATTAATATAATAATTACTGTAGCAACGTGTAAAATCGAAGCCTAATCTAAAAGTGCGTAATCGAAAACTATAAAACATAAGGGATTGGCGTTCGCCACAATTTTGTATAATAGCGTAGATTATACCAATAAAAGAGAATTGCTTTTGCGTTAGGGCCTCGAAGGCGCGGCATCGTTATTGGTCACAAAGTCTGTAATATTGTTACCGCTCCTGTTGACTCAGTGAAAGCTAATCGATGTGTCGCGTTATTACATTTTATCGTCTCTGCAGAAAAAAAGCGATTCTCTGCAAAAACATGTATACAATGTCTACTATAAAACATGCTCATTTTTCTTTAGATAAATAGGAAAAAATATTGGCAAAATACGTCGATCATACTACTATTAAGAAAAGTAGCGGGTGCTTATTGCATTATGTTGGATTAAACATTTTTTATGTGGTGTTTTTATTAGTGGAACGCGATAGTTCGTTTTCATAGGTTATATTAAGAAGGTGTTAGTTTTACGCGTTTAGACTTTTTGATCATACTATCTGTTAATGAATATTTAATTTTGTTACATCTGCTGCATATTTTATGGGTTGTAATTTATGTTGAAAGCAGAAAGAAAATGTAAAATAATGGCGATGTATGTTACACAATCAATTATGAACACATCGAAATGTAACAGCTGATGTCGTAGAAAATCTGCAATCACGAGCTACAAGATTTATGGAGACTACAAAAACAATGATCGAATCTGAAGTGACTTGAGCAGTAGTGAGCCTCCAGTTACTCCTGGGGTTTGAAGTCGATCCCACAGCGCACATTATTAGGGTCGATAATGATACTACGTACTTTAATGTCTGTTTCTGGTCTGATCTTCGTCTAGATCGTTGTTGGAGTTGAATTTGACCAGAACTGACTGGGTCGCATAAGATAAGAAGAATATTTGACCAGACTGACACTGGATCAGGTACGAACTGCTATCAACATTATACTATGGATCGATATAGATCCTTATTGGAAGTCGCTCAAAGGAAGCAAATATTCTGACTAAACCTGCATTGTATTTTCATAATGATCACGAGAAGATTCAAATTGTTTATCAACCTGCTTTAGTTCATCGAAGTGGTTAATGACCTAGACAAGCAGTCCGTTATCATAAGAAGAGGTTCTTATGATAATGGTCTGCTCCTCAGCAATGAGACAAGTTAAAAAGTTTTATTCATAGAAAAACAGGCAGTGTTTATCGTTGTGAGTTTGGTAAATGTCTCGCTATCGTCTTTATCCTTCGGTCCTGTGAAATTACATTTGTACATACATACATAGTCTCACGCCTATATCCCCGAAGAGGTAGGCAGAAGTATATTGCTACACCCACTTTTCGCCAGATTTATTTTAGTCCCACGTAATAGGAGGTGAGCCTATTGCCGTACCGGGCACATTACCAGACTCCGTGCTGCTACTGAGAATTTACTAACGGAAAAACCCAATAACACTTTGCCCGACCCGGGAATCGAACCCGAGACCTCTCAATCCCACGCGCACATTTATGCCGCGAGACCAACGAGGCAATCATTTGTTCGATGTCAAAGTAACATGATAACGAGACAACAGACTGACTTGTTGTTTTTATGGAATAGAGAAGAGTGGATGCACATTGCTGGACATCTCACTGGTTTCGGCGGTAACCAAACCGCGTTGTATAACCATCATATTATCGAAATACTCATTAGTAGTTCTGTGAATGTCTCTCAGTCAAAATACCAGGTGCTTGCAAATTAACGGTAGCTGCAGTACTTACTTGCTACATAGTCCAGAACAAGTGAATCGCTAAAAGTGTCAAGGGGCACATCGCCAAAGTGAAAACGTCAAACAAATCATAAATGCAGAACATTGATTTAAAGCTGGCACTAATCGCTGCATCTGGTTCATCCGCAGTTTCTCTCAACAGATCGCCAACACCCATGTTGTGTTAGAGGTGATTGAAAAACGGCAATAACACTTTTCAATGGGAAGAAGATTCGATATATCACCGAATTGCAATCCAGTGCTTGCAATAATGCAAAACGGCCTTTTTGCAGTTAAATTTCAATTTGCTGGTACCAGTCGTAACATACGGATTCATAATATAGTGCACACACAACACGATTGTAAGGCACATAAGGACATATGGTGGGATTTGAACGGATTTAATTCCACCTACTGATACAATTTCATTGATACCGTAAATGTCGTATGTGTGGAATATTTAAGAAGCACTATACTATACACATGGATGGATTTGAAAGAAACTACCTCGCATGCTGATACAGTTAGTGTAGTAGGAATAGTATGGGACACAGAAGATTTGAAACATTAGTAAAGGATAGGGTGGATTTGACATAACCTTTTTAACCAGAACCGTATTAAAGAAATGTGGCTGAGTTTAGAAGAATTTATCCACATTTAGTTGGAGATGGAGTTTGTGACCACTGCCACTAGTTCCATTGCAGCCGGTTCAAAACGAATTGAGGCAGTAGATATGTGGTAGCGCCATCTACCTTCCTATCTATAACTAATCGCATCAACATCAATCGTTCCACGTACAAGTGCGAGCGATACTGTATTTCCGTCCCTCTCTATCCCACTCCCTGGAAGAGGCACTGCCTTTCGCGGATTGGTTGCTGCGATCGTCGACGCGAGTGACAGTCCAGAACTTTCAAGAACATTCGATTCGCGATACGCGTCCGCTATACCGCATCACCGCGCCGCTCCCGTATAAGTTATTACCGCTTATAAAACCGCTCGCAAGTGGAAGTGACTGTGTAGTGAAGTGAAAACAAGCAGCTGCATCACGAAACCAGCAGGAGACTGCCCTTCGGAAACGAAGAAGATTGCCGTATAAGGTAAGTGCCCTCCATCCTTGAAATATCCTATACCCACTCACAATCACCTCTTCCCGTATCCACTCCTAGGCGGCTAAAAACCCGCTATCCTTTGTATACAGTCCATTTCCTTCTCCAAGTCGCCTATAACCTAATCGGTTTCGGTGTATCGCCGAACCAATATGTAAATACCAAAGAGCTTGATCGCGTTAATTCCCGTCTCGATAATACTATGAAAAAATGTGCTTTAATTAAATTTTAAAACTTTGGAAAGCATCGGTAGTTCGATCCACCTCGCTTAATAGTCACTATCACACAGATCCGTAGAAGAACGACCTTTACCAATCTGGTTATTTGATGAAAAGTTTTTCATATAAAATTTTGGATGTCAAAATATTTATCGCGAATGGGTTAGCAAAAAAAATCCGGTCCAGACTAGGAAAAGTAGAAAAAAATATATATTTGACTTTTCATTTAACATTGCATTTACGCGTTTAATGAATAAATTTAGTACTAACCGAATGTATGAACCCTAAAGGGTACGTTAACATAGGGTTGTCAATTTTTACTGGCGTATTTGGTAGGGTTGCCAGGTATAAACACTTCGACTATTAAGTTGATACTGGTTATATTTATGAATTATTTTAATAGACAAATCTTATATTAAAATGACCGCTACTTCACTGCGAACATGACGATATTGGGTTGCCTACGAAAAACCTGTCAGGAAAAGCGGTTGAAAATATTTTTTAGCCTGGACAGGATTTTTTTTACCAACCCTTCCGGGTTATATTTTTTAACATGTAACTTTTGATATAAAATACTTTTCATCCAATAAACAGATCGGTGAAGGTAGCTCTTCTACGGATCTTAGACTATTATGTAAGACCGGACAGTTGATAAACATACTTATCTATATATTCTTAAATACTTACATTACATTACAACGAACAAATAATCGTGCTGATCACATTAATTTAGTTGATTCATAAAGATTTGTTCTAGATGGAAATCGGATTATTTCGGCTTGTCGTGGCCATTGGTTTGCTTACCACCGACATACAAACTATTACCTAAAAGAAAATTACTCAAAAGTGGCTCATTATTTTAATTATGTACACACGAGACAGTTTAAAATGCAGTAGGTTATTTTCATTCCCTCACCGTTGGGTTCATTATTTTTAAAGTTATTAATATTGCTTATTATTTTAACAAAAAATGAAAATAACTAGATACTGCTTTGTAATTTATTGCGCGTTGAGAACAGAACGGCGAGGTACCAGCAGCCCTTGTAAATGGACTATATTAGGGGCTATAAAACAGCTGACATTTATATTTTGGTGATGTTATCTTGAGATCTGAAATATAATTGTAATGGAGCTCTGGTATGAGAGATATAATCTATGAAATAACTTATTACACTCACTTACTTTTATTAGTTACTTGCTATTGCACACAATTTCATAATACCAGCTTAAAAATCTTTTTCAAAAAGTTTTGTTCTACTCCCTTAGGAATGAAATTAATATTAAGAATTGGAGGAATGAAATTAGTGGACTAAATTTGAAGACTTCCTTTTGACATAGGCATCAATGCTTAAGGCGAGGTTGCAGTACTTTTTAAGATTTTTGAACGTCTGAAAGTCCCATGAACTATGATATTTTTAATGAATAAAAATTAAAGTATAAAAGTTGAACATATCTTCTAGTAAATCGTAAAGATAGAAACACGATTTGGAATGATTGGTTCGATAAAAAAAAATGTCAAACATGGCACTAAATCACAATTTTAAACGTGTACTGCTTAGAGATTCCATAATGAATTTATATGAAAGTACTATCAATAGAAACAGCTCTTTATTTTAAAATAAATGGTAAAAACAGATTTCGTAATTTCGTTATCATTTTTCTCCAAGAAAAAAAATAGTCAAAATGTTGGCATTATATCGCTCGCCGGCCGTTCATCAGTGCCTGTCTAGGCGTGATTGAGGGCGGACGTACGTCGTTGCTCCGCAAAATCCCCCTCCACCCCCGCATGTACGTTTTCGCAAAAGTACAAAGTAATTCGTATTCCAAACTCAATCGTTCAAACCATAGAGACATACTAGTAAGAAACCGTAGACAGGTTACTGACAAGGTAACATGACGGAGCTTACGAGTGGCACGCATCGCGAAAAGCGTACGCACACTAATATAAATATGTCAAAACGACACACTAAGAATTAGATAAGAAGTGTAAGTGAGATAGCACATCTAATCGCAAGCGCGAAATAGAGATAAACATATACTATCTGGACCGAAGCGCATTGTGACATCATGCTGACCGTTTCACAAACAATAATTTGACTCAAATGCGACATGATCACTTTGTCTGTCTTGAGTAAATTCAATTCGCCTCAAAGTAAATTTGATTAATTCATTTAAGGTAGGGAAATAAAAAGTCGATGTGATTTATTTATAACATTTATTAAAAAAGTACATTTCATTCAATAGAAACCTAAAACAGTACGTTAATATAAAAACTGTGCGCTGCGGACCCACCGTAGCCCTGGCAATACCCCTGGGGGTATGGTGGGTCTTTTAAAACTTATCCGTTCTCCTGGCTGAAATGCTCGTAGTGTTATACCAACGTGCTACGTGGACATTAAACTGAACAGTGTTATCTCTCGTATGATAATGACTTACTACTTACGTTTTTGTATTTTTAGACAAGCGAAGACAAGCGCTAGTACGATGATATAGTGCAACAAGGAGATAAATTAGAGAATAAAACGTTTAGGTATTACTGCTAATGGTTATAATGCTTTGTATATTATAGGTATAATCTGTGGTACTGTTGAAGACCCGTCATCATCATCATCCTTGCGCTGTCGAATCATTCCCACTAGTTCTATTGAACAGTTCTATGATAGAACTAGTGATACTTTTTTCCCCACTAGTTCTATTAGCACAACTTGATGAGAAGAATAGAAACAGTTATAGGAAATTTACCACTAGTTCTATGTATGTTTTACAAGGGTAGTGTCACAACATCGCGCTCACAAATCCGAATAAATATAAATATTTATAAAAATGTGTTAAACGAATGAACGTCTACAAAAAAATTGAACGTCTACAAAACAAATGAACGTCTACAAAACAAATGAACGTCTTCAAAACTAATGACTGCCAGAAAGTGATCAGCTATCGATAGTGATTGCAAAAAACAGGTGCATGCGATTTTCGACCTTATTGACAATTCATGACAAACTTTTTTTTTGTTTTTTTCTTGCTTTCTGGCAATATTAGGGTAATAAAATTATAAATTCTGACTAATGTCAATTAGGTTGAAAATCGCATGCACCTGTTTTCTGCAATCACTATCGATAGCTGATCACTTTCTGTAAGTCATTTGTTTTGTAGACGTTCATTTGTTTTGTAGGCGTTCATTTGTTTTGTAGACGTTCATTTGTTTTACACATTAAACAAATGAACGTCTACAAAACATATTTATTCGGATATATGAGCGCGATGTCGTGACACTACGGATCATTCCCAGTAGTTCTATTGAATACCCTTGTAAAAACATACATAGAACTAGACTGGGACATTTCCTATTACTTATCCCATTAGTTCTGTTCTCCTCATCAAGTTGTGCTTATAGAATTAGGACAGTTCTATCATAGAATTGTTCAATACTACTACTATACTGGGAATGATCCCACAAAATAGTAGAACTTGATATTAACGAACTGAAATTAATAAACTAATTAATTACACAACAATATTATCTGGGAGTACGGTTAAGCTTTGAAAGACCCACCAGGGGTACTGCCAGGGGTACGGTGGGTCGGCAGCGAAAACTGTGCAGTACAATCTACTTAGTTGTTTAGTACTAAAAGGAGAAAAACAAGAACAAATGAATGGACTTTGATCTTTCGTCAATGTTTGTAACTTACGTATGATTTTGTATTCTATAATAATAATATATTGTGTTGATTCAGCCTCAAATCACTTTTATTACTTGACAAAAATACACATCAGTATTTTATTATTACGAATGTCCCATCTGGATACTTTGTTTTTTAGTCTTTGAACACGCACAATACTGCTTCTCTTTTACACTCGCTAAATGCCAATTTATTATTCACTCTATTATTTGTGATACTGAATTTATTATAAATTGAAAATAAAACGTTGTAATATTGTAATACTCATGAATGAGAAGTGATTCCATAACTTTTAGTCATTTTCCTACTATAGTTTAACTACTTTAGCAAAATCTCATTACACACGACGGCATTTTCAAATGTAACGTACACACACGCGAGTAAAAGAGCGAGCGCTTCCGACCGCAGCGCGTACGCGACTAAAGCCAAATGAGACATTTAGAAAAAAAAAGTTTGTCATGAATTTGTCAGTTTTTAATGTGCCACTTTTGAAGTTCGCATAACTCACCTACGGTTTTTTTACGCTGCGCTGTGGCACACGCACACACGAAACCCCCCCTCCTCTCCCCCCGCTCACTCGCTGACGCCACCGCCGTGTTTTTGTTTTTGCGGGGGGTGAGGTCGAGCTACGCACTGTACTGCAACCTCGCCTTAAGTCATAAAAAGAATTTAGGCTCTGCGATGATGAATACTGACTTTACCTAAACAATGAGACGGTACTTTTTGAAATTGTGTTACGAATATATATTTAGAAGATTAACTACCAACCTTAATCCTTACTATTAAATTGAAATTGTAAATGTAAGTTTGTTAAGTATACTGACCATACATTTATTGTATTCATTTTTCAGGTTTAAAAAAGGGCATAACTTAACTTACTATCATGGCAGCATGGCACTTGGCAGCAAAGCCGCCAGCTAAAGCAGTAACTTATAAAGAATGAAGATGTTTATAAGTTGTCTTATAATATTTTTATTTGTTGTCCTGTAAAGACCATTTTTATCAAATATGAAATTTATATCAAATAGTCAAATCTACTGTCCCTTGAAGCTGTGATTAAGGCGCTGTTATACCTCTGAAGCCGTGAAACACCTAATTTTTCGTCGCGCATCTAGCCATAACGGTACATATTACAAACTAGCAAAAAATAGAGCTTAAAGTCAAAAGTCTGAACAAAAGACTTTTGAAAGAATTTTTTATGTATGTAAAATAGAATCACGGTAAAAAATCACAAAAACGAGGCAGAAAATAATCTTTCGTCTCACTGAATGAATATTAATATTATATTATATTATACGTGTATATTTTGTAAAATTAAATAAAATCTGCCAAACGTCTATGATTTTGACGCTCGGTAGATCCCATCAATATCAAACGCTTCAGCAATTTAAACCTTATTAGCATAAGCGGTGTACTGAGTGTCAGTTGCTAGTTTACGCCCCGCCCAGACCTCATCATTCGGCTATGAGCCCTGTGAGAGATAGGTCAAGTCGCTTGCGTCTCCGCTGCACGAAATTTTACGTAAACCTGTTTGTTATTATAATACGCCAATTTGAGTTCGTAATTTCATGTTTTATGTTATAGACTAATTTGAATCAAATAGGCTTTTCATGTAACTATGGGCACATATAATTAGGACCTAAGTTTATACTCTTGTTGCGTTTAATGTGTTATTGTTTCTGTGCTTATAAATATATAATTAGAAGAATAAAATATGGACAATTAGAGAAATGAAGTTCTACGAAGGATTTGTACAAGAAAGCGTCGAAATAAAATAGAAATTCCGGCCAAGTGATTATGAAATATGTAACGTTTTTACACAACTTATTTTCAGAAGAGTCTTTTATGACTAACTATGTTATAGATTATCGATTATGCATAATATAATTATATAAATTATTTTCACAATACATAGCTGCCACAGTTTTCAATTTTTGAAAGAGTAATAACATAAAATCGAATCATTTTATGTACCTATATTGCAAATTCATTAGCTTGTCAGAGCGCCTGCAGCGCTAAGATGCCGCCACGGTGGACAATAAACAGCGCTAATATGGCGCTCCGCAATCCGCACACAAGCGGTAATGAATGTTGTATTATTGTGTTGTGAACATAAACCTATGTAGGTACATCGGGTAAAACTTTGATTATTCATAAACTATTAGGTATGTCTCAGTACATCTAATATCTTTTTAATTTCTAAAATCAATCATTTATAACTAAGAAGGTGACTTCTCTGTTTGCTATAACACAAGATATAGTATTTTTTTAATAATAAAGTACGTAACTAATTATTTTTATTGTAATTACAGTGAAGTTAAAAATAACAGTTCTGCAACGTCCTACACACATTTGACTGCAGTCATTCCTAACACGATCTGTTCAAGAGCTAGCCAAGAAATGCCAAACATTTTTTTAACAAATTTGACTCAAATTCCGTAGTGATAAGCAAAAATTACAAGAGGGATAGCAGTGACTGGTTCGAATTGCGTAAGAATATGTTGACAGATTGAAATTTTGGTATAGTGGTAAAAAGAAGAGATAACAGCAGTAAAGCCAACTTAGTAAAAAATATTTTGTACAAATAAAATATTTGCAATGTACAATCAGTTGCGCATGGAATCTAAAATGAACTGGCGAACTGGCTTTGCAACAACTGGCGAAGCAAGAAAATCCGTTTATTAGTGCCATGCCAGATGGATTAATAGGTCCAAACACGATTGTGGAAATTTAATGTTCTATAGTTGCCTATAAGAATGGCCTGGAGAATAGTATAAGAGCAAATAAAATACAAATATGAAAACATGATAAAAAAGTGAACTGACTAGTCTAAACAAATATTGTAATTGTTATTACCAAATTCAGGGGCAACGCCAAGTTACACGCGAACAAAAGTGTTTATTTGCTGTGTGGAGTGGCGAAAGTATACCACTAAAAATAGAAATTATAGAAAGAGATGATGTTTACTGGGAGAAGAAAAGCTTGTGGCGTTTTATATGAATTGGCAGTTGCTTGAAATTGTTGATTCTCGTCAAGCTCAAGGGATGACATTGCGAGATCACGGAGAGGAAAAGGTTTCATCAGTGCTTGAAATTTCTACAATACCAAGCCGTAAAAGGAAAATAAACGAAACTGTGCCTCGTGAACAACAGCAAATAATAAGTATTGAAGCCTTATCACCTCACACACTGCCTTTAACATTCGATGAGAATAAATAAAACCTGCCGGGTTGTAGCAGACATCTAACGTTTGATGAGCTGTAAACTCTGTATTTCGTTAATAAATGATAAATGAATATCAATAAATATCTTTTAATATTTATTTTCCTTGAAACAACACATATTTGAAGCACAAGAAAATGTTTACAAACATGTATGAGGAGAGCTAACGAAAAAGCAGTAACTCAAATTCTAATTCTATAATTTTCTAAGCGACATAGCAGTATCTCATGAATAAGGTATATCCACATATATTTTTGATGTTTCATCTATTTTGAAAAATAATAATGGGTTGGGTTTCGAAACGAGTCGCCTGAATTTGAGGTTATTGGTAGTGTAGGGGGCTTAAGGGAGTTCGTTTTAATCCCCTAAAAGTAATTTTGGCTGCCGGAGTTGCGTCTAAATATTTTTAAACCATTTCCAAAATTTCATAAATACTTCGGCAATTATGCAAAACGGAACGTAGTTTTTATACTTTAGTACAGTTTACAAATGTCATGTTTAGGTTTTATGTGAAAAAACGTGAAACGAAACGCAAAACTGCCATCTTGGAATGATCATATTGACAGCTAATGTCAATTTTTTTGCGTCATTGCTTTCGAGTGCCTAGGGTTAGGTGCGACTGTAATAAGTAACTAAATAGGTTATGTTGGGTTCTCTTTTGACCTTTAATCCGAAAATAGGAGCCCTTTGCAGGGCTCCCTCAACCTTAGTTTATTAAACTAGTGTGATGAATGTCGAAGTTGGCAGTGCCATACACACCGATGTTTGGAGTTTTTTTTTTTCAGAGGAAACCAAGTATTTCCAGCAAGTGAAAATGGTGAGGGGGAATTCAAGACCTCCCCTCCTCCATCTCCAATCACTCCCAACCTCTAAAAACGGCGACGTATTTCGAAACCTTTACCATAATAATTATACCTACAATAACAACAAACATCCATAAATAAATAAAAGAAATCAACTTTTACTAAACTTCAATTATCTCGTAACTCGCTTTAGTTGAGATACGGCTTTTGCGCTTAGTAGAGCAGTATTGTGTTTTTAGGGTACTGTAGCCAAAAATTTAAAAAACGGAACCCTTATAGATTCGCAATGTCTGTCTGTCTGTCCGCCCGTATGTCACAGCCAATTTATTGCAAAACAGATTTGAAAACAGGCAGGAATGGAATTACATGTAGGTATTCTATGAACTGCTTCACTATTTTTATACAAAAACAAAACAAACATAATAATGGCCTCTCCATATGATACATGAAACTGACTTTTATCATCTTACATCACGTAGGTATTTACCTACTTTCGTCAACTATTAATACCTATAACGTCTAATGTAAACCAGTTTTGCTCATGGCTGCACTGAGAACAAAAATTGCGCTTTGCCTATATTGTACAAACAGATTGATGTATGTAATATAAATTTTAATATTAGTATCTCAATTCAATATGCTAAAACGTTTTGCTTGCGATTTTGAAATATTGGAATACGGATGTCGCCAGAATACGGCCGCACGCGACGAGAATGAAGGGGAGCGCCCCGCAGTAGACGGAGCTAAGCTCCCTTCACCTCCCCTGCTTCACCCCCTCATTCACCAAAACAGTCGCTTAGGAAAGCGCCTTAAATAAAACTTCTAAGCCAACGGAATCAAAAGATAAAGCCGTTTATGCTGAAAATTTCCGCAAATTTTCAAAACTCGCAAGGGAATCAAAACCTACAGGGTACTTCCCGTGAACTCAGATTCTTGAAACTTAGTACGAAGCAATGTCTTACAGCACAGATAAAGGGTAAATTGCGAAAACCGTAAATTTTTAGTTACATACTACAAAAAAATATTTGTATTAATTTTAAAGTTACTACCCCTTTTCTCATGAACGCGTTAAGGTATTAAATTGAAATTCATATCAAATACTCAAGTCTATTATGTCTATAATGCTGTGACAAAATTAAACTTCTAAGCCAACACAATTAACAGAAACAGCAATTTAAGGCGCTGTTATACCTCAGACGCCGTGAAACACCTAATTTTTCGTCGCGCATCTAGCCATAACGGTACATATTACAAACTAGCAAAAATTAGAGCTTAAAGTCAAAAGTTTGAACAAAAGACTTTTGAAAGAATTTTTCATGTACGTAAAATAGAATCACGGTAAAAAAATCACAAAATTGAGGCAGAAAATAATCTTTCGTCTCACAGTTTGCAATATTTTGATCGTAAGGTGTCATATTTTTTTTGATAATATTGTAGGAAATCTAATGAACTAAAGAATTACCCTATTTATTTTCATATTATACGTGTATATTTTGTAAAATTAAATAAAATCTGCCAAACGTCTATGATTTTGACGCTCGGTAGATCCCATCAATATCAAATGCTTCAGCAATTTAAACCTTATAAGCATAAGCGGTGTACTGAGTGTCAGTTGCTAGTGTACGCCCCGCCCAGACCTCATCATTCGGCTATGAGCCCTGTGAGAGATAGGTCATGTCGCTTGCGTCTCCGCTGCACGAAATTTTACGTAAACCTATTTGTTATTATAATACGCCGATTTGAGTTCGTAATTTCATGTTTTATGTTATAGACTGAATACTTTGAATCAAATAGGCTTTTCAATGTAACTATGGGCACATATAATTAGGACCTAAGTTTATACTCTTGTTGCGTTTAATGTGTTATTGTTTCTGTGCTTATAAATATATAATTAGAAGAATAAAATATGGACAGTTAGAGAAATGAAGTTCTACGAAGGATTTGTACAAGAAAGCGTCGTAATAAAATAGAAATTCATCCATTGCCAAGTGTAAAATGTGTAACATTTTTACACAAATTATTTTCATAAGAGTCTTTTATGACTAACTATGTTGCTTATATATTATCGATTATGCATAATATAATTATATAAATTATTCTCACAATACACAGCTGCCACAGTTTTCAATTTTTGAAAGAGTAATAACATAAAATCGAATCATTTTATGTACCTATATTTCAAATTCATTAGCTTGTCAGAGCGCCTGGAGCGCTAAGATGCCGCCACGGCGAACAATAATGATGACAGCGCTAATATGGCGCTCCGCAATCCGCACACAAGCGGTAACGAATGTTGTATTATTGTGTTTTGAACATAAACCTTTTTAGGTAAGTACATCGGGTAAAACTTTCATTATTCATAAACTATTAGGTATATCTCAGTACATCTAATATCTTTTTAATTTCTAAAATCAATAATTTATAAGTAAGAAGGTAACTTCTCTGTTTGCTATAACACAAGATATAGTATTTTTTTAATAATAAAGTACGTAACTAATTATCATTATTGTAATTACAGTGAAGTTAAAGATAACAGTTCTGCAACGTCTTACACACATTTGACTTCAGTCATTCCTAACACGATCTGTTCAAGAGCTAGCCAAGAAATGCCAAACAATTTTTTTAACAAATTTGACTCAAATTCCGTAGTAATAAGCAAAAATTACAAGAGGGATAGCAGTGACTGGTTCGAATTGCGTAAGAATATGTTGACAGATTGAAATTTTTGTATAGTGGTAAAAAGAAGAGATAACAGCAGTAAAGCCAACTTAGTAAATAATATTTTGTACAAATAAAATATTTGCAATGTAAAATCAGTTGCGCATGGAATCTAAGCTGAACAACTGGCTTTGCAACAACTGGCGAAGCAAGAAAATGTAACAATCGAGCCTTGTGGATTATCCGTTTATTGGTGCCACGCCAGATGGATTAATAGGTCCAAACACGATTGTGGAAATTTAATGTTCTATAGTTGCCTATAAGAATGGCCTGGAGAATAGTATAAGAGCAAATAAAATACAAATATTGAAACATGATAAAAAAGTGAACTAACTAGTCTAAGCAAATATTGTAATTGTTATTACCAAATTCAGGGGAAACGCCACGTTACACGCAAACAAAAGTGTTTATTTGCTGTGTGGAGTGGCGAAAGTATACCACTAAAAATAGAAATTGTAGAAAGAGATGATGTTTTCTGGGAGAAGCTTGTGGCGTTTTATATGAATTGGCAGTTGCCTGAAATTGTTGATTCTCGTCAAGCTCAAGGGATGGCATTGTGAGATCACGGAGAGGAAAATGTTTCATCAGTGCTTGAAATTTCTACAATACCAAGCCGTAAGAGGAAAGTAAATGAAACTGTGCCTCGTGAACAACAGCAAATAATAAGTATTGAAGCCTTATCATCTCACACACTGCCTTTAACATTCGATGAGAATAAAGAAAACCTGCCGGGTTGTAGCAGACAGCTAACTTTTGATGAGCTGTAAACTCTGTATTTCGTTAATAAATTATAAATGAATATAAATAAATATCTTTTAATATTTAATTTCTTTGAAACAACACATATTTGAAGCGAAAGAATTTTTTTATATTTTTCCATACAAACATGTATGACGAGAGCTAACGAAAAAGCAGTAACTCAAATTCTAATTCTATAATTTTTTAAGCGACATAGCAGTATCTCATGAATAAGGTATGTCTAGATATATTTTTGATGTTTCATCTATTTTGAAAAATAATAATGGGTTGGGTTTCGAAACGAGTCGCCTGAATTTGAGGGTATTGGTAGTGTAGGGTGCTTAAGGTAGTTCGTTTTAATCCCCTAAAAGTAATTTTGGCTGCCGGAGTTGCGTCTAAATATTTTTAAACAATTTCCAAAATTTCATAAATACTTCGGCAATTATGCAAAACGGAACATAGTTTTTATACTTTAGTACAGTTTTACAAATGTAATTTTTAGGTTTTATGTGAAAAACGTGAAACGAAACGCAAAACTGCCATCTTGGAATGATCATATTGACTAATAAGTAAATAAATAGGTTATGTTAGGTTCTCTTTTGACCCTTAATCCGAAAATAGAAGCCCTTCGCAGAGCTCCGACAACCTTAGTTTATTAAACTAGTGTGATGAATGTGGAAGTTGGCAGTGCCATACACACCGATGTTTGGAGAATTTTTTTTCAGTGGAAACCAAGTATTTCCGGCAAGTGAAAATGGTGAGGGGGGTTTCAAGACCTCCCCTGCTCCCTCTCCAATCACTCACAATCCTTAAAAACGGCGACGTATTTCGAAACCTTTGCCATAATAATTATACCTATAATAACAATAAACATCCATAAATAAATAAAAGAAATCAACTTTTACTAAACTTCAATTATCTCGTAACTCGCTTTAGTTGAGATACGACTTTTGCGCTTAGTAGGGCAGTATTGTGGTTTTTAGGGTACCGTAGCCAAAAATTGTAAAAACGGAACCCTTATAGATTCACCATGTCTGTCTGTCTGTCCGCCCGTATGTCACAGCCAGTTTATTGCAAAACAGATTTGAAAAGTGGCAGGAATGGAATTAGATGTAGGTATTCTATGAACTGCTTCACTATTTTTATACAAAAACAAAACAAACATAATAATGGCCTCTCCATACATGGAACTGACTTAATTATTTTTATCATCTTACGGCACGTAGGTATTTACCTACTTTCGTCAACATTTAATACCTATAACGTCTAATGTAAACCAGTTTTGCTCATGGCTGCACTGAGAACAAAAATTGCGCTATGCCTATATTGTACAAACAGATTGATGTATGTAATATAAATTTTAATATCAGTATCTCAATTCAATATGCTAAAACGTTTTGCTTGCGATTTTGAAATATTGGAATACGGATGTCGCCAGAATACGGCCGCACGCGACGAGAATGAAGGGGGGCGCCCCGCAGTAGACGGAGCTAAGCTCCCTTCACCTCCCCTGCTTCACCCCCTCATTTACCAAAACAGTCGCTTAGGACAGCGCCTTAAGCATATTTTCAAACTCACAACTACTCGCAAGGGGATCAAAACGTAAAGGGTACTTTTCGTGAACTCAGAATCTTTATATTTGGCACGAAGCAACGTCTTATAGCACAGATAAAGAAAAATTGCGAAAACCTTAAATTTTTAGTTACATCATATAATAAAAAAGAAAATTAATAACTTTAAAATTACTAGCCCTCTCCTTATGAATGCGTGAAGGTATTAAATATAAATTCATATCAACTACTCAAGTCCATAATATCTTTAAGCTGTAACAAAATTAAACTTCTAAGCCAACGCAATCAACAGAAATATTTTCAAACTCGCAATTACCCGCAAGAGAATCAAAACGTACAGGGTACTTTTCGTGAACTCAGAATCTTGAAATTAGGCACAAAGCAACGTCTTGTAGCACAGATAAAGGAAAAATCGCCAAACCCGTAAATTTTTATTTACATCATATAATAAGAAAGAAAATTAATAACTTTAAAGTTACTAGCCCCTTTCTTATTGGTATTAAATTGAAATTCATATCAAATACTCAAAGTAAAGTAAATATTTATTGCCATTGATTGAGTAAATACAGTTGGTCACAGATTTTAAATTGTAACATCAATCAGCCTTTTCAGGACATACAATAATTTTAAATAATTATAGCTTAGTACATTTACATAATATAGGGACACAGTAATGTAATTACACACATTTTCATTAGGATTTGTACACAAAAAACTCTTGGAGGGAGTAGACACATTGTTCTGTAAACCATTTCTGTAGCCGTAATGTGAACAGTCTTAAGGGTAATTCTCTTATACATTGGGGTATTTTATTATAAACTTTGACACACATATACATACAATGCTCTCCGGTAATGTGGACGATGCTATCATTGATATCTTGTATGGGGCCAACCTGTGCGCCCTTAACAAGAGAGATGGTGGCATCCGTCCCATTGCCGTGGGTTGCACTTATCGGCGTATAGCAGCTAAGGTATGCTGTAAATTTTACAGCAGGGAGCTATCTGATAAATTCCAACCTCTCCAACTAGGATTTGGTTCCAAGGGAGGTTGTGAGGCTGCTATACGTGCCCTTTCGACGTATCTTGGAAGTGGTGATGGGGAGGTCATTCTGAAGGTTGACTTGAAGAACGCCTTCAATTCAGTGAATAGGGACACTTTGTTGGCACAGGCAAAATTAGAAACCCCTAAAATTTACAAATATCTTTGGCAATGTTACAGGTATCCCACAAAATTACTATATCAGGACAATCTTTTGGAATCTGCAGTTGGATGCCAACAAGGTGACCCTCTTGGACCAGTCATTTTTAGCTTAGCTATACAACCCATTATTCGGCAAATAAATTCTAAATGACAATGGCAGATCTCCATACATCAAAATGTCTGAAATTAAATTGAAGCGTACAGTAATAAAAAATATATCAAAAAATTTGGCGTAAGTAACCGAGTCTATTAATGATTCTATTTCCTCTCAGGAAAGGTGGAAAAAGAAGATATCGGTGTTTGAATTTTTAGTTAAGAATGAACAATGTAGGTAAAAAGAAAGTTATAGTATGAAAGTTAAACAACGTGGGTAGGTACGTTTGAATTATCAAATGACATAATATCAAATTGACATCAAAACGCGGAAGTATTTTGTAGCATCTAACTGTCACAGCCAAAGACAAAAAGCAGAGCTGCACATTTTAAATCGATTTTATGTGAAATCGATACAACATTAAAACGATGCTGTGACGTTTTTATTTGATTTAAACGTTGTTTTGCTTCAAAAATATTAGCTTATTGATATAATGTTGATTAAATATTAAATAACTGCATTTTAAACCAAACCAATTCTATAAAGGTCGATCGTATCGATTACTTATTTAATAATCGATACGGATATAGCACTCACGTCTATTCCTGTCACACCATTGTCTACGGCAACAATCAAATAGTAAAGTATTCGTAATCAATTGGAATGCTTTTTATCACCATAAAATACTCCAGCTTTAACGAGACAAAGTGAAAATATTAAAAATCGTAGAAAAAAAAACAATTTGTTTTGTTCATATGAAGTTTAAGGTCGCCACAACAAACCTAGACCAAATTCTGCCATTGTTCTATAGGTTCATAGGAGGAGATCTAGACATTGTATTACAAGATTTAGCTTTTATTAAAAATAAATTCGCATCTATTGGCTTGGAACTAAATTCTAGTAAGTGTGAGTTGTTTATAAATACAACAGACTCTACAAAAAAACTTTCGATAGTATCTAAATTTAATCATTTGGCACCCAACATCAAAATTATTGACAAGAGTTCATTTCGCCTCCTAGGTTCGCCCGTATTTGAAGACGCTTTTGATTCTTTCTTGGAAGAAAAAATACAAAATTTTTGTGAAATTTCAGATCGTCTATTCAAAATTAATATATTTCAGATCGTCTATTCAAAATTAATATACATTCGGCTAATACTATTATTCGATATTGCCTTTTCGTCCCAAAATTTACTCATGCCTTAAGATCATCGCAACTTTGGAAAAAAATAACACTATTAGGACAAATCGACCAAATTATTCAAGTTACTTTAAAAAAAATATTAAATGTTGACTTGGACGACCGAGCCTGGCTACTAGCATCTTTACCCATACGTTTGGGTGGGCTCGGCGTTCGCAAAATTTCCAGTGTCAGTTTACCGGCGTTCCTGTCTTCGGTTCACAGCACGGAAGAGTTAACTAGGAAAATATTATCACCTACACTAGTTAACTCAGAAGTGCTGTGCAAAACCGAAGCTATAAACGCCTGGAAAGTGGCTTGTCCAAACACTGATTTGCCCACCAACCTATTCTCTCAAATACAGTGGGACGCGCCGCTTTGTAACATTGTGAGGAAAACTCTTTTGGATACATCTTTTAATGTTACAGAGCGTGCTCGTTTGCTGGCTGTGGGGGAATGGGAATCCGGTCTATGGCTTCAGGCACTACCATCGTCCAACACAGGAACCATGTTGGACGATGAGACGTTCCGTATCGCTACCTGTCTCCGTTTAGGTGCTCCGTGTGTTTCTCCGCATCGATGTCATTGTGGAGAGGACGTCGATAGCCTCGGACACCATAGGCTACCCTGCAGCAGAAGCGCTGGTAGGATTCCTCGTCATGCTCACCTAAATGACATAATCCGTCGTGCTTTTGTCGCGTCTGGTGTACCAGCTGTACTTGAACCATATGGTTTGGTAGGCGACGACGGGAAGAGACCTGACGGAATGTCACTGTTGCCATGGAAAATGGGTAGGCCTTTGGTGTGGGACGCAACCTGCGTAGACACCCTCGCGCCATCCCATGTTCCAAGCTCGGGAGGCCATGCTGGCGCTGCTGCTGCATCTGCGGAAACCCTCAAACGACGCAAATACAGTAATCTAGTAGCTAATTACGTATTTGAGCCGTTTGGGGTGGAAACGCTAGGCTCATGGGGTCCGAGCGCTCGTTCTTTATACCTAGAAATATCTAAACGGTAAGTCGACGTCTCACGTGACCAGAAGACTGGTTTATTCTTTGCTCAGAGAATCAGCATTGCCATCCAGCGTGGCAATGCTGCCAGCCTTCTGGGCACGTAACCCGATGATATTGATGCGGAGGCATTCTACGACGCCTAAACACACCTGTACATATGTATCTATTTTTACTCTTTATTTTTAGTTTTATGTACATATATATTCTTAGACAGTATGATTATTTAAGATAGTAATGTATATAGTTATAATTAATCATCTGCATTGTACCTAATTATGAAAATTTAACAAAATAAATATTTCAATTACATACAAGTTTTGTGATAAAGAGAAGTTTTACACTTAGGTACTACGAGTTTTGTTGTATCTCTTTGGCTATACAGGCTATTTTCACAACTTTTTTTAAATAGATGCGGATGTTTTCTCACAAATAGTCCGATTTCCAAGATATAAAGAGAACTCAAGGTTAATATCTTGGTTTTTCTAAAAAGTGGCCTGCAAGAATCTAGAGGTTTGGCATTGCATATAGCTCTTAGGCATTTCTTTTGAGATACAAAGACATCATTGATCAGACTTGAGTTTCCCCATAATATTAAGCCGTACCGCAGAACTGAGCCAACATATCCATGGTATGCTGTGATTGCTGTACCTTCTGTAGTTGATTCGCGTAGATTTTTCAATGCATAAACAAATTTATTCATTTTCGTGCATACATTATTTATGTGTGATTTCCAGTTGCAGTAGTTGTCGACTGATATGCCCAAGAATTTAATATCATTAGTGAAATCTATATTAACATTGTCATATTTTATTGATATACTATGTATTGTTGTTTTGTAGTTAGAAAATTGTATATACTTTGTTTTATTTAAGTTAGCGTTAAGGTCATTGTATGTTAGCCAATTTATTATACCCATTAATGTTCTATTTACCTCGACTTTGAAATTTTTTGTTATACGGTCAGTGTTTGTATGATTACACATATATCATCGCCAAATAATACGCATTAGTGGTTTGTAATATTAGGTAGGTCATTGATAATACAAAAGGAATAAAAGAGGTCCAATTATGCTTCCTTGTGGTACGCCAAGTCTATATTACCTTTAAGCTGTAACAAAATCAAACTTCTCAGCCAACGTAATCATAACATAAGGCTGTTTATGCCGCTAATTCTCGCTTTTCGAAACTCACAAGAGAATAAAAACCTACAGGGTACTTCCCGCAAACTTAGAATCTTGAAATTTGGTACGAGGCAACTTCTTATAGCACAGATTAAGGAAAATTTTCCAAAAATGTTAATGTTTAGTTACATCATATACTTAATAAAAACATTTTTTTTAAATTTAAAGTTAGTACTCCTTTCCTCATGAACGCGTAGAGTTATTAAATCGATATTTATATCAAATACTCTTGTAATCTATCTATAATATCTTTAAGCTGTAATAAAATCAAACTTCTAAGCCAACGCAATCAAAAGATACAGCTGTTTATGCCGCAAATTCTCGCAAATCTTCTAAACTCACAAGGGAATCAAAACCTACAGGGTATACTTCCCGTGAACTCAGAATCTTGAAATTTGGCACGAAGCAACGTCTTATAACACAGATAAAGGAAAAATTGCGACACCCGTAAATGAGTTACATCTTATAATTAAAATATTTTTAATAATTTTAAAGTCACCTTCCCCTTTCCTCATGAACCAGTAGAGGTATAACATTGAAATTCATATCAAATGCTCAAGTCAAAACTAAAGAGTACTTTCAGTCGATCTTGAATCTTGAAATTTGGCATAAAGCAACGTTTTATTTCGAAAACCTTAAATTTTTAGTTACATAACTTTTTTTTTTTAAATAATTATATAAACCTACAGGTTTGTACGGAACAAGCCGGTGCGCGAGTCCGACTCGCATTTGACCGGTTTTTATTATTTATCACAAAACACTGCTTGAACCTGGCCTCTAACAGTAATTAATTTCGAAAACAAAGTGTACTAAGTATCATCTAGTACGCAACCAAGTTGATGTTATTGGTCAAACTTTTCAATTTACCTACTACCTCAAGTTTGTTCTAAAGTCTGTAGAAACCAAAGAAAAGGGTAAGTAACTCTTAATTATACTGATAAACAAGATCCCTGAACTGGCGCGGTGTTCTTTCAATTTGACTAAGGTGTCTAAACTTTGTCGAATAAACCTGGTATCCTATTGGATTTTTGTTTATTGTCATAA
Source organism: Euclidia mi (assembly GCA_944739405.2). NCBI lineage: Eukaryota > Metazoa > Arthropoda > Insecta > Lepidoptera > Erebidae > Euclidia > Euclidia mi. The sequence continues at coordinate 37,662,897 of OX123199.2, forward strand.
GGAGTACTTTATTGTAATGTTTGTGTAAGATTTAGATTAAAATATATTAAAAGTATGCTGCAGTGTCTGGGATTATAAAACTAATATACTTAAGTATTTTCCGTGAAAGACTTGTTAAGGATTTCTTAATTTAAGCCGTTATACTGAACTACAAAATAGTAAGAAGTAAATTCAAGTATACTCTAATTACTGAAAGGGTAGTTATTATATTATAAGGCTTAGAAACGTTTTGTTTTTAAAAGGTTATATGAATATCTACAACATTTTTAACTTCGTACAAGTTCTTAATTAAATGCTTAGAATCATTTGGATAACTTTAAGTTTTATATTTACTCGGTTAATTACTTTTTTTTAAATCATAAATAAACCTCTGAACGTAACAACAAAGATGTTTAAAGTGACGTGGTACCGTTAGATTTTGAAATTATATTCGCGGTTTCCTTCATAAGAGACTACTGCTTCGCTAAAGCCTAAGGCTGGTTTCAGAGTGACGCGCGCGGCACACGCCGTCGGCCAGCGCGTCTCAAACAGCGCGTTTGGCGCGCGGGCCGCGCGGACCACTGTGAAACGAGTTCGCGTTTCTCTTTGCAATGTATGAAGCTTCGGCAGCGCCGGCCGACGGCGCGCGTCTCACACGCGGCGCGTTTGAACTGCGTGACTATGAAACGCTACTTCTAATCTAGTGTAATTGTAAGCGCGCGCGTGTGGCCGGCGCCAGTCAAACGCGTGGCTCTGAAACCAGCCTAAAGGAGCTCTTCACGATAAAAGCCATCGTAACAGCTTACCAACACAACAGATGATGGTAAACGGTGCATTAAAATCAACCGGTAATTGTTCATTGTGCCCGTGAATGAATGTTTGTAAGGTCCTTTGGCGACACAGGATTTCTTGCTTGTGCGGAAGATATCTTTTAAAAGAAAAGAAAATAATTCAAAACCTTGGATACAATATGCTTTACAAGTCATCTAGCTTACATCAACCTTGAACCAATTTTGTGTCACAGTTTGTGTACCGACCGGTACATATCTTTATTGTCTTTGATGTTATAAAATCAACATTCTGTTGCGGACGTCCGTGGTCGTGTGTATGTATACCTCTTCCTGTCCGTTCGTCCGCTCAAACTTGATTACAATATCGAAAAGCGACTTAGTTGCTGACACTTTTCCAGATCTGTATCAAAATTTTCGAACAAAGGGATAAATGCACCGTCAAAACATATTTGCTAGCTTGTGGTCATTAAAAATTAAACAATTTAAGATGGTTTTTACATATTTAAATGTCATAGACCTACGTTATAATGCAATTAATTTTATTAATTATGATCACTCCATTTCAATCCAAAATCGGTGGTCGTACAAAAAGATACATCCAAAGCATACTATAAGATGTTCTGTGCCGAAAGCGTACGATGCAACAATGATGCATAGGTACAGGGGTGTCGCGGTGTTTTGCACCTTACCTTTTGTTTCACCGTATAACGCAGAACATTGCAAATATTCCGTGATATTTCACGAGGTGTGAAAAATGGGCTTTCCCTTGAGGGCAGACAGCGATGTAAGATTGTCACATGATGTTTAGGTACCTTTCTGTACGAACGGTATGATTGTCAAAAAAGTTGTATACTGGTTATTAAACAGAATTTTAATCAAAGTATTAATTAGGTAGAATGAAGAACAATAACATGGCAAATAAGTACAATAAAATCGTTCAAATTTGGTCTCTTTGGTCGTAGCTCTACTGTACTAGGTAATTAGAGCCTTATTGTTTTCTGGCATGCGAAGAGCTATAATTTTCAGTGCCGTAAAGGTGACACTGTGCCAGTGCCGCTATTATAGCATTATCTCTGTTTTCGGTGAAATTTGGTAGTATGTTCCTTGGGGAGTGTAAAAGAGTACTAAGGTCTCCCTTACATTGGGCGTGCGCGTTCCACAAGCGTCCGTTCGGCATGCGCCTAGCGTAAAGGGATTTATGTCAATAATCACAAATTAGCAGTAATGAATTCTGAAAACTGCAAGTGTTTTATTTGTTGCAGTTACATAAGTATTGATATTGAAAGCTACTATACAGATATCTTGCCTTGCGGGAGGCCTATGTCCAGCAGTGGGTGCCTCTACGCATAAATGGTAATGATAAAAATATCCATGAATGTGGTCCACTTATTTAGAGTATTTTAAAAATAGCAAAGCAGGATAAAAACATGGAAATAATAACAATCATTGGATAAAAAGTTTGCCTGATATAACTTTAGGGAGTTCATGTTTAATGCATGCGACAGTAGGTGCTTTAGAAAATCGTTGGATGACTTCTGAAGTTTCCTATTTCATGTCTCACAGTTTTCCTTTTTTTTATGTTAACAGGTTTTAAGCGAAGTATTTAGTTTTTGTTCAATGTAAAAAGCATATCAAAATATATTATGTTAACGAAAATAATTATTTACGAATAATACGTTCTTTGACGGATATCTGTCTTGTGTTCTAAGAAAATGGATTAGCTATACGTACAATTTTTTCATCATATTAAATTACTGTTTCCTTATAAATATTTCTTGGAAGAACACAAAAGTCTCATATTAAAAAGTCGATGGTGTACGCGGAGTTGGTTCTTATTGCTATCTCATATTTCGTAGTAACTTGCAGATCTGCTATTGTCACCTCTGATACACTTAACGAAACCCGGCGGTAGGAATACTGCTTCGAAGAGAAAACGAAAAAAGAGCTTCTATGATTGGGAGAGCTCATGCGTACTGGAACCAGTAAGGCTCGTTCATTAGAGAATGAGTCTCATTGGTGGTAGTCCCAATAAAAACTTTAAGTACAAGCATAAAACGCATCAAATTCACCTATAATATAGGTCGGTTCACGAAATATGACCACTGCGCAGAAATCATTTTCTAGGTCCCCGTGGAGGTGCGGGGTGAGGCGCGGATGGAACGCCAATGGCGTGGCTCCGTTCTTGATGCATTCTCTAAATGCGTCAAGAATGGAGCCACGCCATTGGTGCACGAATGTACATATGCGCGACGGCCGCCATTTGTGGTCAACTTTCGTGAACCGACCTATACCAGTGAGTACGCTGATACTTTCGGAACATTTTATTCTTGTAATATATATATGATAACTACTTAATAAACTGACTTCAAGATACATTCTTACATGATGCACATGAATGATCCTTTTTATTAAAAATACACTCTTACATATTGTATTCCTTAATCGGCCAAAGTCAACAAAATAAACTTACCTAATGTTAAGATGTAGAGGAATATTCCCTAACATATTACCGCAAAAATGTAGATAATTATATTAGCGGTAAAATTGTAAGCGGTATATGTTCCATATACATGTATCTCGTGTATCAGATTTTTTTGTTTGTTGTTAGAAACAATTACAAAACATTCGAGGCACTAACGGCAGGGAGATGATTAATTAAATCCCAGTACCGAGTGCGTAACAGCGTCAAATTTTTGTTTTTAACTTTGTCGAAAATTTTACCCATCGTGTATTAAGGTAGATGGGGTTTAACGTTTTTATGCAGCGCGAATACCGTTGGTAGGCTTTCAATGTAAATAAAATTCACAGTTTATCAACCAGCCTTGCACTTAGGTGACTTTAGAAGGACTATTTAGTGGTGAACCATGTATGTAACTATATTAGCTAACATGTAAAGACCATAAGAAAATGGTTTTGGTATTTAAGGTTGACGATGATTTCTAGTCTTTGATGCTCCTTAGATAATTCTGAGACATTTCCATCGTCGATGAGTTCTTAGTACTTCATCACCCAGTGCATCTTTGCGGGTGTGTAGCCGTTACGCAAGCGAGTGCCTTACCCTTGAAGAGCCCTCTCTAAAAGGGCGCCGCGTCCGACTGTGGAGACATTTTGCTAACACTCGAGACTAGGAATTAAGTGCCTCTTATTAGAGGCTAGACGCTAGTACATTTTCTGTTACGCCTTAATATTTTGTCACAATAACATTTATTTTACAGTTACACGGTAACGAGTCACGCTAAGCCATTCAGCTACAGATCTAAGTGAGACAAACTATGTATTTATAGATCAGGGTCAGAATATTCACTAAAATTGCTAAGACGATAGGTAAGATGTTATACTAAGTACATAAATGTTGTAAAGTGGTTTTAATTCCATGAGCTATTTAGACGGCAGGATGTTGGTAACCAACTAGTTCATTGATCGGTCGTTTTAAACGGCAACTCTTTACAAATGATTCAGTACTATGATAAGGAACAGTATGAAATGATCTGACTGTTATACTGATACATATTTTTCGAAGATTACTTTTCGGGTTGGGATAACGCGTGGGTCGCGATGCCTTTCCAAACATCCAAACATTCAAACCTAGACTGGGAATAACTATTTGCGCATCACATAAATTTTCGTCCCGTTTGACCTTAGACCTTTCGGTTTCCTAGTCAGTTGTGGGCTATTTCGGAATGGTTATGGTAGGCGCATCGCTATTAAAAGGTGCTGGTGCTAAATGTTTTGGGTTTGACCCCACACTAGCATACATAAATACAGTTCCTTGCGAATTGTGGCGCCATTTGCGACGTAAAAACTTTATTTAGCACGGATATAGATAGAAAGCGTTCCTATGACTGTACTGATATGACACAACATACTATAAAATCTTGCAGGCAGGAATTTACTACTGTTATTTAGACTACGATTAGATTTTTCGATGAACCTTATGCTTCTAAACATTTTATAAGTAGGTATAGCAAATATAATTGGATTTATAGCTCTTTAAAATGGCATGCCATCATAGTTAAGTTATCGTAGTACATCATTTATGAGGTATGGGATATTACATTAAAATATAGAATAGCAATCTGTGGGTGTTACACACTCAATCCTAACACAATAAAGTCGAAATTGTGAATACGTTTATTTACTCTTCCCCAAGCGTGTCTAGTTGTTTAGTCTTCCGTCATCGGAAAAAGAAATACTTTCCAGGTACCTACATGCTGTTTGGGGTAAGCCTTATCTTGCTTCATAAGCCTGATTATGTTCCATTGTTAACCTTTCTAGTCATGATCTTATAATAAACGTTTATTGAATTTTCAAAGAGTTAACCATCCCTAATTGCTTAATTGAGTGAAAGGTCCATCTTCGGACCTTTTGTTAAATTTGTCTTAGTTAGGGAGTTATTTGGGACGGCAGAGAGTTACCTATGTCTCTCATTTATATGCAACATAATTATGTATATACAAAAAAGGCTCAACGCCTTTTCTTCCTATTTCGTTGTAGAGAATTTCTTAAAAGGATTATGTTTTATGTTTACCGAGTGAATATACAGATAACGTTTCGAGTTATTTCGTGTAATTTTAGTGACATTATTTATGTTTGCAGTTTCGGTGGTTTGTTATGTTTGTTTTCGTTTGGAGTTTTAATTTATGTGTATGTTGAAGTGAAGCATGTTGATATTAATTTGTTTATGAGTAATGTTTCAAATGGACGCGGTAACGGTGTATAATGAGTAGTAGTAGTAGTTTAGTTATATATCGTTTAGTCGGTATATTGCGATTTTGGTACAATGGTGATGGTGTAATAAGTAGTTATCGCGTATATACGCGATTAAGACCCGCTAATTTATTTTGTATGATTTATACAAATCGCAAAAGTTTAAAATCGATGATGATGATGTTAACAAGCTTTAGCATTTAGCACGAGCTTAGTTATTCCTAAATATATCAGAAAAGCAGAGATACTACGTAACCTTGAGTATGAAATGAAAATGATTGTATTCCCTCCGTCTCTTAACGTAATTACCAATTTACTATGGCAAATAGGCCTCTGGTGGCGATGAAAGTGCGGTCTGTAACTCAACCTAACTACGTACCTTCCTGTGCTTTCGTATTTCTTCGTTTCGTTTAAAACGTAATATTTATATATAATAAAATAGATAAATAATAATAGTATTCTATAACATTAATGTTTTCGGTGGACTCTAGTTTCCTTCACGTCACTCTACCTTCGTATTCATCACTTGTTTACCTACATACATATTATTATCTCTTTGCATAACATGTCCATACATGTGATGTTCCAGATATCCGTATCCGCGGATATCCGCGGAAGAAGAAAGATCCGTATCCGTATCCGTTACTTTTCTCGCGGATCTTTTACGGATCCTTCACCTTATTAATTTTCAATTGATAGGATGGAATGCTATAGGTGGTTAGGTAGAATTAAATAACTATTCAATTTCATTCAAAGTATTTTTAATATAATTTCAATACAAGTCGAAACATGATCTGTCTATTGTTCTGCCGGGCGTGCGTGACGTCAACTATCGTTTCAAGGTTGCGCCTACCGACATCGATTCAGTAAGAAAATGAAGATCCGTATCCGTATCCATATCCGCAGATCTTGAAAGCAAATGTCCGTATTCCGATCCGTATCCGCGGATATACATTTTGAACGATCCGGCACATCACTAGTCCATACCAAGCCAAACGATTTCGTTTCATATTCTCGTCTATGGGCGCCACTATCAAACTACCTCCAACAAAGTCACTCTTCATTATGTCCATTCTCGTCACTCCAAACACCTGTTTTAACATACTCTTCTCTGCTGCAGGGAATCATTTCTCATCCATCTTCAAATAGACTAATGCTCGCCACCACACAGTACGACAGGCTAACCATGTTCATATCACAAGATATCAACATTACTTTTTCAAGTACCTGTTTGGTTTATACAAATATTAAGAGAGTCACTTAAACGAATATGAATGACTTTACATTCTTGATACCAAATAAATTACAAACAAAATCGCAATAAACATCCAAAAGTACGCATTCATTTTAGGAAGTTTCGCCATGTCGGTCGCATTCGCATTTGAGCCGAGTGCCTACAAAGTTGATTCATGGCATTTTTATTCTGCAGCTGTTGCTGATTTGTTCATGTTAAGTTTTGTAAAATGTACCGCTTTTATCTCACTTGCTACTTACACTATAAATTAGATAGAAAAATACTATTAACGCTTAAGTATTAAGTAGTACGGAACACATAAATAACGAAAGCCTGCACTGCTTGTTGTGGGTTCGATCCTCATACGCGACAATACTTTATGTGACCCAGAAAATGTTTTTTCTAGTCTAGGTACTTTGTGGCCGTTATTTGGAAATGTTGTGGAAAGTCCCGCGTGATAAAGCAGCTATTGCTTTAAAGAGTCTTAAAAAAGGTAAATATTTCTGAGTGACAGTTCTATACGGGTCGTGGCCGTCTCTCAAACTAGTCAAATGTGGCCCCACTAGCATCATTTTCTGTTTATTTTTTGTTGGTGTAACGTTACAATGAAATAGAGTGATGAAGATAATATTTCTGCACTTTTGCTGCTGTCGCAAATATTATGTCAGTAAAACTCCTAGAATCGCCAAACTATACAGGTTACGGCCTCTGCTGATTTCCATTCATGTTCTTGTTGGGTAGAAATAATTACTTGTAATATCATTTACATTACATACACTCAAAGTGTTGATACTTGCGTTCATACTTAAAGCTCAACACTCACAAGCGGATTTTTCTAGATAACCGTCTCGTAAGGCGTGCTTCGCTCTGCCGAGCCAGTAGCCGCCAGTGGTGGTCTATACTAGGAAAAATTACAAACCAGTTACACATATTTCCGTTGCCTGTTCCATTAATACTAATAATTACATAGTCCTATATGAACTATGAACGGGAAAATGGCTGAAAACAGATTAGGTGCTGTGACGCTATTTCTATTGTCATAAATTAGAGCAAAGCTAGTTCCAGGCTGTTCGCAGTTGCAGTTCCAGGTACCGATAACTAGTAATAATTGGCACACTGTAACAGCAGCATATCTATTTTATGATACAATGTGTGGAACAGAAACGTGATTATGGGATATGGTGGAACAGTTTCATATTGTTTTGTAAAAACCTGTTCTTAAGTTGTTCTTATAAATACGCCTCACTCCTAGTTTCTAGTAGTCAGCACCTCGCGTTGTTCCATGGTATATCGTGGCAAGCTTCCGCGTCACGCTGGTACCATACTACTTCAAATTGTTAAAGGAGTGAGAGCTATTTCATCATCATCATCTTTAACAGTCCACTGCCGGACTAGGCCCCTCCTTTGAAAGGAGGAATTGGCCTGAATTGGCCACGCTGGCCAAACGGGTTGGTAAAGGGTTTGTATCAAGTTTTTCTTCTCTCACAGTGCTGTTCTATGCATAATATGCCCTCTCTATCGGCTCTTACGACACCCATGAGATGATATGCGGTGGTGACAATCCGTATTCTTAATCCGTCACCACACGGACATATTATTATGAGAGCTATTTATTATATTATTTATTTTACTGATCTGACCAACGCTCGCAAATCTCCATTATTTTGATTAACATAACAACCATATATTATTCTGATTGTTACTTTTTGATAGGACATGAGATGCAGGTTGCTAGGAGAACCTCTGTCGTCTGCGTGCCGTTTCGTACTCCGCCACAGTATCTCAGTCTTCTGTGAGCGCACAGCCTTAAGCGATAATAGGAATACTCTGTAAAAAATGCGTCTGAAATATTATTTTTATAATTTCAGCAGCTTTTCAGCGATACGTTCATTTATATTTTCGGAGGCAACAATTTCCAAAAGACACATGTTGTCACTGACAATAACACACCGACAACAATGCAGTTTAAAACTGCATTGTAACCTACACGATATTCGAAAAAGGAGAACTTATTGTAAAATTCAGTACATGGGTTTTAAAGAATTATTAGAGATATTTGTTTTTCGATTACAATTAAAAATAAATTATTGTAGTGACAGCACTCGGCATGTTTATTCGAATGTGTTTATAGTGGATTCGTAGTAGGCCTAAAATATGCTCGCTTTGTACGTTGAGTGTTGAGAATTGTTCAAACGTGAGTGCATATAAAAACAATCGGCGTCCAAACAATGAACCTATTGGCGTGAATATAGGTTCAGTCTGCAGCATGAATATAACAGGGCCGAAAGAAATCCAATTAAGTTAATGGTGACCGGGTATCGAACGCAGCCAAGTACACTATTACAGTGCGCTTGAAAGCTTTTACCAGCGGCAATTCACATAGATGATCTATATGAGCCTAAATAAAAGTATTGCTCTTTCATGTTCGCTATACTATTGTATTCGTTGTAATGGAGCTCAGTGTCGAAGTTAATGCCACGAAGGTCCTCGTGAAACGTATTTACTAGTAGTTTCCATGACTAAATTTGTCTATTTTTAACACGCTTTTATTAGGTCGCCGTGTATGTAACTATGTAATGGAATCTAAGGTAACTAATTTAACCATCTTCCAAGGGTCGTAGCGTAATGAAAATTGGCAGCTGTATGTAGTTCAGATGATAATTTAATAATATGGTACTTCCGAACTGACCTGGTGAAGGAGTCGGAAGATATGACCTGGAACTTCATGATGGAAAAACGTATCATAGCTGGTTTGGATTTCTTATAAAAGTCTTGTAATGAACTTTGACTACAATTAGGTTTCAAGGTCTGATGATGAAGCCGGAAGATAGGCTCTGGCATTTCATAGTGGAATATCGTATCATAGTCGTGTTTGCACTTGTGAGATAGGCCACTTAGTGAACTTTGTCTACAATTAGGTTTCAAGGTCTGATGATGAAGCCGGAAGATAGGCACTGGCATTCCATGATGGAATATCGTATCATAGTCGTGTTTGTACTTGTGAGAAAGGCCACGTAATGAACTTTGACTACAATTAGGTTTCAAGGCCTGATGATGAAGCCGGAAGATAAACACTGGCATTCCATGATGGAATATTGTATCGTAGTCGTGTTTGCACTTGTGAGAAAGGCCACGTAATGAACTTTGACTACAATTAGGTCTCAAGGGCTAATGATGAAGCCGGAAGATAGGCACTGGCATTCCATGATTGAATATCGTATCATAGTCATGCTTGCACTTGTGAGAAAGGCCACGTAATGAACTTTGACTACAATTAGGTTTCAAGGTCTGATGATGAAGCCGGAAGATAGGCACTGGCATTCCATGATGGAATATCGAGTCATAGTCGAGATTGCACTTGTGAGAAAGGCCACATAATGGACTTTGAAATTTTTAAATATTTTAAATAAAATAAAATGAAATATTTGCCAAATATTCATAAACATTTTTCAAATTTCATAAAAACCAAAAGCTACATGACTGTTATGAGTGGGACCTGAACCCACGCCTTCAGAGCGTGAAGCGGACGTATTATCCGCACGGCCATCGCCTTGTTGTTTGTAGCGAATTTGGCGAAAACTTGACACAGTGTTACGATGACGAGTGTTTACGTCATATACTGCAACAACCTCTTCGATCGGTACGAAAAGCGACCCGCGGACCACCCAACATTTGACTTCTCTAACATGAGCCTGACTGAGTTTGCAATGCTCTTAGACACTTACTACCAGAAGAACCAAAGGGAAGAAAGCATTGATCAAGATAATGTGGACACATCAACTCGAACACGTCGGTAATTGATTACCTACGTTAACAGACAACAGCAAAATGATCGTAAGAACTGTGCCTGCTGCTGTTCGAGTACCATACTTCATAGCGTCCACTGATCCGGAGAACTTTTATTACAGTTTGCTGGTTCAGTGTATGCCTTATCGCTCAGTAACAGAACTGTTACAGGGGTTTTATAGTGCAAGAGAGGCTTTCTTAGCTCGGGAAGAGCAGTTGAAGGCAAATAGCGGTCACATGGAGCGGCACAGAGAGCGCGACCGGCAGCTGGAAATTGCATTCAATCAAGTGCACGTATTTCAGATCCTCGAAGAGCCTCCAGTATTGGATAATATAGAACACAATGAAGACTATCCTGAACAGACTATGACCAATGATCAATTCGACTCAGCACGACAGGCTATGAATATGGATCAAGGACAACTATTCAATACTATCACGTCAAACATACAGTCGCAACAACAGGGCGATCAACAAAGGTTTGTACTTTTTGTAACTGGTAGCGCTGGAACAGGAAAGACGTTCTTGTTTAACTTGTTGAAAAATCAAATGAACAGATGTTACGGGAAGCAGGTTACAAAGATTGGCGCTCTGACTGGAGTTGCAGCACGACTAGTAGGTGGCTCTAAACTGCATAGTTTGCTCAAATAACCAGTTCAAAGAGAGGGCTTGTCTTAGTGAACATGCCTCAATTCTCCGGCAACTACTTGAGAATTATGCGTCAACAGTGGCAAAATGTAGAGTTCGTGTTCGTGGACGAGATATCTATGGTTCCATATGAGATGTTGTGCATGATAGACGCTCGTTCACGCCAGCTAAAGAATTACGATTAACCCTTTGGCGGCATAAACGTTATGCTCTTTGGCGACCTCTTGCAGCTTCCACCAGTGCGTGGTAAACAGGTGTTTCAACAGCCGGATCACATGAGACCAGCAACTCATTTATGGCGGCTTTTCACATTAGTTGAACTTAGACAAAACTTGCGCCAGCGAGGAGACACGACATTCACCGACATCTTGAACGCCTTGAGGGTCGAAGAGCTGAACAGCGAGCATTTCGCAGTATTGCTAACTAAGCTCTCATCAAATGCTACCGGTGAGTTGGCGCTTGAAAAAGCACTGCGTGCTTATCCAACAAACAACCAAGTAGAGAAGCACAACAAAGAAGTTCTTAAATTTTACGAACAAAGAGGAACTCAAATGTACGACACAAAGGCTCAAGACCAACTTATTGACGCGACAATAGAGTCCATTATTCCCAGCGATATAAACAAAACGGGTGGACTACCGAGTAAATTAAAAAAATTTAAAGGGGCTAAAATCATGTTGCGATCCAATATAGACGTGGAGAAGGGGCTAGTAAATGGCAGCATCGGATTCATATCGGACATCGTCTGGCCGCACTTTAGACGTGACCAAATGTATGAAACCGACATACCGTTCATCAAAGTTAATTTTGTAAACGACGGTGAGCACCTAATTCAGCCTATAGGCATCCAGTTCCCGGACTTCCCGGCCAAGTATAGCTACGGCAGGTACGGTGGAAAGGCGCATGCACCCAGTGATTTTAAGTAGGCCGTCAAGATGCAAGGCTGTACGGTAGACCATGCAGTGGTGTAATTAGGGTCCCGCACTTTTGCAGCTGGACAAGCGTATGTGGCCCTAAGTAGAGTAAAATCGCTTAGTGGTCTCCAGATTGAAGAGCTAGATTGTTCTAAGCTGACCTATAAAACATCATGCAATACAGACGCACTGGCGGAGATGGAGAGTATGCGGGTTCATTCGCCTACTTTAAATAAATAAACAATAATAAAATGTTAAATGGCTAAACTAAGTATTTTAATTATAATATTTGATTGTAAAAGCGTGGGGCGCTGGAACAGGACAGACTTTCTTGTTAACTAATACTAACTTCCTGGCGGAAGCTGCATGAGGTCGCCACAAGACCATAGTATTTATGCCGCCAAAGGAGACCAAAGATATCTCGTCCACGAACAAGAACTCTATATTTTGCCACTGTAGACGTTATACCCTTATGTACTTAATTTCCTGAAAGAAGAGGCGTTAAAATGTCGGTGAATGTCGTCTTCCTCGCTGATGGTGTATGTTTTGCCTGAGTTCGCCAAACTGGTAGTTTGAGCAGATTGTTTAATGTAGAGTCACTTATTACTCGTGCTGCAACTCCAGTTAGAGCGCCACTTGTTATTTCAACAAGTTAAACAAGAACGTCTTTCTGTTCCAGCGCCCCACGCTTTTACAATCAAATATTATAATTAAAATACTTAGTTTAGCCCAGAAATAGAGACAACTTGAACGATCCATAATTTATTTTTTGTTTTTACGTGCATTTATAAAAGTGTGTTTTCTAGTGTTTTTAAACTATTAATTTATTATTGATTATGTTTAAGCGAAAAGTATAAACTTAATTTTATTTTATATGAAGTGATGTTAACATAATATACATATAATCATTATTTGTATTATTTAAATTGGCTGCATGGATGGCGGATTTATACATATACTCACATCTGTATCCCCGAAGGCGTAGGCAGAGGTGTAATATTTTACACACATTACGCTATGTAATGATTTTGTAGGTCCCACGAAATAGGGGGCGAGCCTTTTCCCGTTAAAGGGCACCGTGCCAGACTTCGTGCTGCCATTGAGAATTCTAAAAAAGCCAGTAACACTTTTCCCGACCCGGGAAAAGTGTTACTGGCTTTTTTAGAATTCTCAATGACCCGGGAATCGATCGTAGGATCTCATGATCAGCAGACGCATATGCTATGTACTGGACCAGTTCACTGGATAGCGTATGGAAAACAGACCTGAGTCTTTGATTTTCCGATGCAAACTGAGTGATGAGAGTAGGTAATATTTGCGGTTGGTATCTACGCTTCCATTAAGTAGCTTGTGACTTGCCCACAAAAATGCCTTCTCTAAAGAACATGTAGCAGTACTTTTACAAAGTACTTGCGTAAGTTACTATCGCCGCCGCAGGTAGCGGTATTATTTTTTACATCTGTATAGGCCCTTAAACATCCGTTCTGACAGACGAGACATCTCATTTCTACGTGTCACACAAAATTTGCACTCTTGTCAATTGTCGCAAATGTTATTACGGCTTTTTAGACCCAAGACACGTCTAACGTGTACATGTGAACGTGGAATGGTGTGTACTGCGTATTTTAACGATATAATTATGTAGATGTGGAAAAGTAAAGTTTTATCTAACTGTTTATGTACAATCATATTTTATTTTCGCTCTTTTAAAATTGAAGATGAGATAAGTAAGGAATGTGTTATAAATGTTCAAAAATAATTCAACGTAAGTATGTTTAGGTCAAGCTCTGATGTTCAGCCATCAGGTTCAGCTAGTCAAACCATAGGTCTGGCTATCTGTTTTAGTTTATCACCCTTCAGCTAATTTTATGTGAAGTTTATTGACAGATCTAAGCCGTAGAAGTGTTTTGAGTGTGTGTAAATAAGTACCTAAGCGACTCGGATCTGTTACTCCTGTCAACTTACTCTTATTGTGTGGGTGAACGGCTCAAAATGGTCGTGGTCATGGGCAGACAGTGAGTTCTTGAGTTTCGTGTTCGTTGCTGCAACTGATTTTTATATTACAACTATATATAAGGTTACCACCTACGATTAAGGGTCTGAAGCAGTCTGATTTTATATATTAAGTTTTGTGACCCAAACACAAACATAAGAGCTTCAGACTTTTACTATTATTTATAGAGTAAACATAGCTTTTATGAACTTACAGGTCATCCTGAACTGCAATGAAGCAATTGTCATTATAAAAATAGACCTCCATGATTTTATACTGTGACCTTTTTAAGCACAGTAGAAATACAGTTAAAAAGCCCGCTTGTCCGATATAATCTGCCCAAATAGATGACCAATTCCCTAAGTAGCTTGTTTAATACGATTAGACATAAATTCTACGTCAGTGTACGCATAAGCTCATATGTAATACATACGTGTATACAGGTGTCTTGTATCGACTTGCAGAGAACTGCAGGGAACTAGTTGTCCTGCACACCCTTCAATTACTCACGAGTGACGCCACTAGGTTGACCAGCTGTTTCAATTTGATGGAGATGATAACTACAAATGAACATTACCAGAAAATTCTCTGCGACATTCTCCTTTAGTTTATTCTTGCATAATCCGTCACCCTAAAACATGACGACAGAAACTTCGTCATTTTTATTTTTTAACTTAAACGTCTAGCTTTTAGATGGAAAGCTCATTTCATAGTGCTGCGGCTTTCGAAAGAAATCGCCGGTACCCAAGGGGTATGCCCGTTTTCACTCTATTTGTCAGAATTTTATGTTACTTAACTGAAAACAGCTGCGCTTTTATGGTCCATAAAAACTTGTTTACTTTAAGATATATGGCGCTCAAGACAATCAGGGCCGTTCCGACCCAATGCAGCGCCTGTGTGCGAAATCCATGAAGCGCCTGTGCAGTGGCGTAGGACGGATGACCTTTTTTTTTTTTTAGTCGTTACCTAACAATTCCGGGCTAAATTTAATTTTATATTAGCCCTTCCTACGCCACTGCGCCTGTGTGCAAAATCTGTGAAGCGCCCTTTTTGACATCCTTTTTCGAAAATAAGTGTTATAATTATCACATATCTCGGCGCGAGGCGCCCCTGTCACCCTGGCGCCTGTGTGCGCCGCGCACATTGCACATAGGGAAGGTTCGGCCCTGAAGACAATTAGCTAAGAGATTCGGAGAGTTATTGCGGTGTTTGAATAGAAACTAAAGCTATTTGCGAGCTATGCATTAAATAAAACGGAGCAAGTCATTGATCCAGGTAAGGTCGAAATGGTGTTCTGTTTATACCGACGTAACTTCACGACAACGATGTTAGAGTAGTAAGCAAACAAACTTTTAAAAAATGTGAAGATGACCTGTAAATTAAAAACTCTCTCTAAGTGGTATTCTATTCAAGGTAGTATTAGAATAACTCTAGGTGCAAATATTCTAAACAAAATATTTGTGAGTAAAATGATGAGAAGAGTGTGAAGAGACCTATCAAAGTAGTAACTTGAGGCTAAACGTGGTTTGTAGATGACGAAGAAGCTGTAGCCCAACATCCAAATGCTTATAGTAAAAACAAATATAGTAAACTTAGGTTATAGTATAAAACGAGGAAAATGGAGCTGGTGTAAATAGCTTATATTTCTTCTAATCCAGTCTTCTTAATCCTTCTTCCCGCGTAAGCCTATTACATAAAGTCTTTTCATTAAATAATTTACACTGAATAGACGCTACCTGAATACGCGCAGACAGGTACTTAGTACTTACTCATAAAAGTATAATTTTGAAGCCGGGAAAATAAAATTAAAGTAATACACATTCATCTGAACTGCTCACACGGTACAGTAGTTAATTCTTTTCATACCTGGTATTTGAACCCTCTTAATTTTGACGTCAAAGCGAAAAACTGGCACAAACGTTTGACTCGATAAAAATTGTTCATTTCCAACTTGTTTTAATCCTCTATAGATTATGATATCGCTTTTGGACACAATCGTTTCCCGCTTTTATATTTTTTTCCTTTGAATGAATGAATGTTATCAATTTAAATGAGTTATGTTGGCTAATTTCGGTTTCGATGGAACAGGTGACTAGAATACCTTTGAGTAATATTTCAGAAAATCGTGAGGTGGCCCCTCTTGCGAAAGAAATGAAGGGCTTAATGAAATCGTAACTTGAGGGGAAATCCAATTACCACTTTCGATTCTGAAATGCTTTTAGATAGTTTTTAACACGTTGAATTTATGTAGAGGTATTTCGCCAAACATTTTTATTATTTTAGGTTTCTTGCGTTACGTCAGTGGTATGTTTTAGTGTCAAATATTTTATTAGCAAAGGCATTAGACATGGTGAAGCCTAGCAATTATTTTTACCTACTATTTTCGTCGCATACATACCATTTTTTGCGCTGGCTCCATTTTTTGCGTCGAAATGGGAAAAATATGTTAAAGCTTAGAGTTGAAATCCTTAGCAAACTTAATTCTAGGTACTACAAAAGACAGTCTGAATAAAAATTTAAGGTGATTCAAAAGCTTTGTTGGGCACCTTTTTTTAGTAAAATCTTTTTAAACCATACATAACGTATTCAGTCAGTTATTTCCAAGCTCATTTTAAAATATAAGCTTTAATAGACACCAAATCTGACAAGTAGCAAATAATTTATTATATTACTGTTCTTTAGAAAAATAAATGTTTGTTGCATTGATTTGTGTCTGTTAATTTTAAGTACCTACCTACGTACGTCGTACAGAAAAATAACTTTATGTCACTGACATTCTTAAAATACTCCTTCCGTAATAGGATTAATGTATGTGTCAAGTGGACTTTAAACAGATCCGATCAAGAGACACAAAAAAACACTCAGCCGCGAAATGGCAATTGTCGTTAATGCGAAGAGTTGTCGTTAATGCGAAGAGTTGTCTCGTGTGTGAATCGAACTCACAACAGTCAGTGTCACACGCTGTAGCTACACCACCGCGCCATACATGCTGTCAGTCAATGGAAATTTTTTGAGAATAGTGTCTTATCATGATATGAATGTGTTTTTGGGTCTACATCGGCGTGTCCGTCGTGCATAAGAGACGAGGCCCTCGACTCGCGCTCGCGTTTTAACTTTCGCTACGTTTTTGTACACGTTTAAACCTATAGGGACAGTTGACTACCGTGCCTTGTACACGTATAAACCTATAGCCATGCTAGTTAAGTAAACTACTCAAAATGGTACCCGGTTGCCTTGTTGAGTGCCGCAATGTGAATACATTCTTAGTAATTATCAAAGTAGTGTCACATTCACGAGTTCCAACCCAGTGATGAAACTGTCATTAAAAATTTTGCTTACATTGAATCGAATGCCATTCAATACATTTTATAAGGTAAATATTAAATCCGAGTGGTGGACTGTCAGCGCGCTTGCCTTGAACCCAACAGTTCTGAGACAGCGACGTACCTACTGCAGCTGCGCCGTTACGTTGCTGGTACAATGTACCACGACTTATTAGTAAACCTTTCGCGATCTAAGTGTCATGTTGGAGACTCTTATTGATAGAAAAGAGTCCCCGCCATAGTAAGAGTGTCGTTTCAGAGACTGAGTGCCTTCAGATAATATCCTGATTGGTTAAATCTATTGTACTTTAAACCAAAGAGGTACTGTACCGAATAACCGTAACTCCTGATATGATGATTCATGACTGCAGCTCTTTGCGTTGCGCAGACAGCAATATTCCCCGTCTTCATAAATAACTACCTGCTGCCAAATGCTGCTTCAAAATATTCGATTTTTTATAGCGTCACGCCTGGGGGTAGGCGGAGGTGCAATATTACACCCACATTTCACCTTATGAATGTAAGGTTTCCCACACAATAGGAGGCGAGTCTATTGCCGTTACCGGGCACATTGTCAGACTCCGGGATGCTACTGAGAATTCGGCAAATCTTAGTAACACTTTTGCACCACCCGGGAATCGAACCCGGGAGCTCCCGAACAGCAGACGCATACGCTATCCACTGGACCACGGTCAGTCTGGCAGTCAATAGAATTTCCAAACTTAAAATATATGTAGCGACTACATACCTGCACGTATAGACTGTATATTTTCACGTAGGTAGATTAAGTACACTGTTCACCGATAAGTTAAGATTGTATTAGGCACGCATTATCGTAGTAGGTATATAAGCCATATTGTACCCAAAATAAATCAGACGTTATAACGCTTTGTGTCGTTATTTTTATTGCCATAACCATCTGGCAAATATGTATTAATTTTATTGGTGGCATATGCATCTACCGTTTGTATTTATATTTCTAATCAGGGCAATTTCTGTCAAATCTGGTTTTCTGTCAAATACGTGATGCTGATTGCCCAGACAATATCTTCGGCTATCCAGGTCACCGGTCTTGGCCAGCGTGGTGGACTATGGCCTTACCCTTCTCATAGTGAGAAGAGGCACGTGCCCAGCAGTGGGATAGTTTATATGCAGGGCCGATGATGATGATGATGACATGAACTCATGTAACTCTTTTGAAGAGCGGACGTTCATGATTTAAAGTTATTACTTATTATATAATTATCGTTTTGGCATATTATGGTAGCTTAATATCATTTTAAGAGACAGAGTCAACACGAATATTGCACTCGAAAATTACAGTAAAATTATATTTTAATATGCGTTTTAATAAAGGCAATTTATATTGCATGTTATATAAACATCTACAGAAGTTTTATCCAAATTAGCTCCTTCCATTTTTAAGCCGATTAGAAACATTGATATACATTCGTTGTTAGTACATATATGTATATCGATGATTAGAAACAATAATTTGCTAGTTGACTCTTTTTTTAAATAGTTCTTAAATAATTAATCATCCTTCAATTAGGTTAAAAAATATAACCGTATTTTTTGGGGCCTATAAATCAGCAAAACGTAATTTAAAAAATTTGTTTCTCCTAAACTGGCGAAAACGCTGTCCGCCATTTTAGCGTATAGATTATCTGTGTTGTGGCGTCATTAGCCTTGTAAACAATAATTTGACATATTAAAAATAGGTAGTTATCGCGCATGCAACATTGTTATAAACCATGGCTTCGACTATTATTATTAATTATTCGTCTATTGTTAATTTGTAATACCAAATGGATTCTACTTGCATAGAAGTCTTGACATTCCTCAACTCGGCAGAGCAGAAATCTGGATTCAAAGCAAAAAAATTGCCGACCATCAGTGTGTTTACGAATAGGTAAAATGAAAAAATAGAAATAGTAATACGTCGATTAAAGGGTTTTGAATGTTCTATAAGGCAAAAAGACCACGATCAGGAACACGAAATTCACGAATGACAACAGTGACAAGTTGACAACTGAAATAAGGTTTGTTTACAAATTTCGTGACGTCATGTCATGGCCGAAAGCGTTTTCAGCGATCCAAGCAAAGAGTAAAAAAAAAATTTTTTGTATTGAAATTATTCAGCCATCTTGCACTTTTATTAACTGAAATGAAAATATTTAGGTTTTGTATGTCAAA
Organism: Euclidia mi; assembly: GCA_944739405.2. NCBI lineage: Eukaryota > Metazoa > Arthropoda > Insecta > Lepidoptera > Erebidae > Euclidia > Euclidia mi. Next base: position 37,682,468 of record OX123199.2, read on the forward strand.
TACTGATTTATTCGGTCAAATTTGATACGAGTCAAGTAGCCTATTAGACAGTAGTTGGTAGTGAGATTTTCAGTCGTACTGTATTACACGCTAACCTTTAACGATGCCCGCTTTATATATACATGTAACTATACAACGTGTAACGGAAATAACGCACATCCTCAGACACCCCAATTAGAATACCTTATTACAATCATAATGCGTGCATTGAATTGTATTTTTTTATTTGCGTCATGATTGAAATTCGTGGTCACTGTTAATTTGCGCACGCACACATACGAAACGTTTGCTATGGTAACCAAACAACAGCGATCTGATAGGAACGAAATACGATACTACGTTAGTACTATCTATTCTGTGAAGATACGATGTAACAAAATGTTTAGGGTGGGGTTTACAAAAAATATGTTTGAATAATTTGTCGGCCTCTGTTGATATTACCAAAGATTTTATGAGTACCTATTTCTTTCCATTACACTTTTAGGCTTTGGAGTGGACAGTCGAATTATTTATTGTTTGTTATTAACATGCACGATCTATTGTTTCTTAACATCGTAAGTGACTATCTTAACTTAATCACACCTAGTTAACATTATGGATAGATAGTAAAAGAATATTAATGAGAGAATTAAACAAAAACGCCATGTTTAAAGTTGTGAATCTAAATAGTTACAACAATAGAATAATCAAATAACTTACAGGCATAAATTACATTTAATTTTCTTTAATCCACTTAACACTTCACTGTTTCCTCACAAATCACATCTTTTCACTGTTTCAAAAGCAGCTAGTATCTTAATTAATTAACTACTCGGCACTTGCTCTCGTCACAATAAACTAGTGATTTATTATTTCTCCACAATGTTAAAGTCCAGGGGTGTCAAGTCAACATCAAGATGATGTCGAACATTCCACACCGGCACCGTCTTGTTGATAATTATTTAATTATACACATTTTGTAAACAAGTGAACTTTAAAAAAAAGTTTTCACTACACTCACTGATAGATACTTGTCATAACATGTCTAAGCTAAGCGCATCGCCAGGCGCTTGTCATGCGTCAGCGCGAGCGAGGCATTATGTCTCGCTCTTTCCCGTTGGTTATTACCTACGTTAGCGAAAGATAGATGATAGATATTGTGGTGGTCAATTGTGTATTATTGTCTTCTGCCGTCTATTATGTTGTATTAATGTGTGCGTTTATGCATGTGTGCGTAATGCATTTAAAAAAAGCCGTTCTGCTTTGACTTAAGGTTTGTTTTCGAATAGCTCAACTTTTTAAAGAAATGAGTGACTGCAATTTACGTTATTTTAATTATTTTAGGACATAAATAAACAATATAGGCAATGGATTCAGTAGCCGATTCTGAACAAAGTAATTTCAGGATGTGCATTAAACTTGTTACATGTTGTATATACATAAATAGGTAATATCAAACCATCTACAGATGGTATGATGTGACCCATGTAGACCCTGTATTTTTTTAATAACGTAGTAAACATGGTAAGTATGACGCTAATCGTAAATATACAGCTGCATTCAATATCCGATCTATCCTTAGATTTTGACATTAGATATGCGTATTTGACATACAAAATATGTATCTGGTATCTCCAAATCCATGGATAGATCATTTATTTTGATACCATCTACGCGTACTAACAATCTAACAAAGTTTTGTTTCTCGTTTCCACTGATCGTCGCGTAAATACAAAAAGTGCCTGCAAACTACAAACTAAACTTCCTAATGGCACGAACGTACTGAATTTCATTTGTATTAAGGTTTTTATTCGGGATACGCTTCGTAATCTCTATAAAACACCAGACCTTTACTCGATGCGTCAGAGCGCAGGTGGTGTTCTCAACTAAATTACCTATTCACTCAAAAACAAGTCACTCGGCCGAAATTCTTGTGTTTGTGCGTTACATATTCGCGCACATTTGCTACTGGATACTGTGTGAATACTTCATTTGTACGTGTAGTGACGGATTACTTACTTACTCCAATGGCTCATCGACCCAAAATGTCCCTTGGCCTCGAAAGCGAGTGAACGCCACTTCTCCCGATCTTTGGCCACTTATTGGTTGACCCACATACCTACGCTCTCTTGACACCACGTTCCTCTCCCATTCTCTCGACGAGACATCGGAGTTTTAGATGACAACAGGAGGAAAACAAGCTCTTGGTCGCGAAAAGAAAGGTCCTCCGAAAGATCTTGGGCCCTGTGCAGCGAGCTGACTGGAGCTGGCGGATTCGCAAAAATGCCGAAATCGCGGAACTCGTAGCAATCCCTAACGTGGTGACGGATAAAGAATACTAAAAGTTACTAACCCGTCATGCAGTAAATGTCGTAGAAGGCGACTAAGGAAAATACACTAGGCAAAGAGTATATTTAACCTGTCTGGCCTGCATGGTATAGTCGTGATAGGTCAAGTAGTCCTATTGACTCACAGTGTTATTGTGATGCAAATTAAGATAGGCATTTGGCCGAAATACTCTATAATGATAATACCATAACGATAAGTATTATACCAAACATCACATACTTTTTGAAGAAAAGTGCTAACAAATGTTTTTTCCATCGATCAATCAATTTGCTTCATAACTTTTTCCTTCGAATATACATTGGTATTATTATACCTGAAGTGCGATCTATATTTTGGAACAGCTATTGATGGCTTAACTTTTGACCGGCTCGTGTATGGGTGCTAAATTTAACCTAGTACATGTGATTTTTATGTACACATACAAGACAGTGGCGTTCTAAACGATAAGCAGGAAAACGTGGCTCACTCTGTTGTCGGAGTTTGCGGACCACCCGTAGGCCTCCAACATGACCTAATGATTCTTATTGTAAGACAAGAAGCGAGACCGACAGCTTTACGTGCTATCCAAAGCACAGCAGCATTCTGATAAATAAGGTAAATGCCACACGCGATCATCCATCCAAGCGATAACTAGTCCAATAGTTGCATAACTCTGCTGATATTAAATGATGAAATTACGAACCGCAAACCATGTCGTACTATGAGCTCTACAAATAATATACACTTTGTATTACTAAATACAAAAGTAAAGATGATGATGAATTTGTTTAGTTCGACATACCAAATTTTCTATATACTAGTAGCTTACAAGCACTAGATTTCACTTGAAACTATCGAGCTAAGCTACGGTACATATATTTGAAGTGGATTTAGTGGATTCATTGGCTAGTTATGCTACGGCACAGGTATTGAAAGTTGCTTAGTTTGATCGGCTTTTGATAAACTGACATAACGTGGTAAACGATGCAGAGAGGAACTTATATCGAATGGATTTATTTCGTTCTAATACTAACAACTGCTACCTTATTTAATTATTTGAATAATGGTACCTATCTGTTCGCAATAGAAAATAAATATAGGACAAATAAACAATAAATTTTGTTATTGGTATTAGATTGGAATAAGATGTTGAATGTAATAAAAATCTTCAAAGAATAATCAGAAAATAAACAAGATACAAAAAACAACCTACAGCCTAGAATAGTTTTCTTGATTCTTTGTTTGTTTTTGATAGTTTGGTCTTATTTCGTTGCCTATAACATACATAGATATAATAATTTTAAAACAAAAACCTCTCGTACTAGGAATACTCCTGCGTCGCGTGGGAGTTTAGAAACCTTGTATCGATGTATGCAAAAAGCACCCAGATTAGGTAGAACATTGTGTGAACACGACACTTTGTGGTTCAAAGTGTTGTATTGTGTAGAAATCGAACTCACGAAACACTGCGCAGTGTTAATCAGTGAGACAAATGCTTTAAACCTGCATACATGAACCGAAAATTTCTATTAATGAGCTTTCGAATATAATACTATTCTATCTATTATTATCCGCATGTTACTGCGGCTCATTTCAATTATTATTGTGCTCTAACATAAAACGTGTACATATTCAAATGCAATATGTACCTATTTCACTAATATCATGGTTTGGTATTAGTTAAATCCATATGACACTTGCTGTATTAATATATTTCACTCAAGCACGATTAGTAAGACTGCTGCCGCCGTGATAATGATATATTTATGTATGTTCAAATGTGCTCGCATATCTTCGTGACTAGATATAGGAATTGGTAAAACAGGTAAGTAGATATAAAAATAAGTTTTTATCATTTGTTGTTCTACAAATAAAAAGTCATTTCCAGACTTTCGGATCATCATTTCGGATGGACTGTATCACTGAAGCTAGGAACATGACATTATTCACAGGACACATTGTGTCCTGTTGAGTAACAAATAACAAAAAAAAATCAATTAAAAGCAGATAATAATGAAACGGCACGCCATAATATCTGAAACATGATAAGCCGATTCTACAAAACTTCTATATCAGGTCTCTCTAACATATCTGTTTCGATGTTTCGTATGTGGAAGTTGAGTCGGTTGATTTAGCATCGCTCCGATTATCTGAACCATGCTCATTAGCGCGCAAATCTAATGAAAAGGACAACGCACGAGCCGAACATCAAAGTTTGACGTGGTTTTAACCAGAAACACATATATGCATCTTAATTAAGAGTATATTGTACTAACAACAAAATATTGACTGGGGACATATATTCATAATGAATAGGAATCGTAGAATGCGGTCTTCGTTTCAGGACGGCGACAGACTTGAAAAATGCCACAACCTAATCCGTCGAAGTCGAGCGTGTAAATGATAAAATAATAAGACATAGGACTATTTCAAGAATAGCACTATCGCACGTAGTATCTCCTAAACAGAAAAGCACTGCTGAAATGCAGCTTTTACTATTTTTAAACAGGCGTGAATTTATATACGTAAGATTAAACTATTTTACGTTCCAGAGACGGCAACTCAGAATATCGTAGAATAAAATATTATATCTATTTTGTAACAAGTACATGGTAGGAAAGCAAAAAAATATTAAGCAAAAAATTGCAAATTCACTTAAGTTTACTCAATGTTTAAAATGTCTATTTACGTAATAATATTGCATATCCGTGTGGTGACGGATTAAGAATACGAGTTGTCACCACCCCATGTCACACCCCATGGGTGTCGTAAGAGCCGACAGAGGGATCATATTATGCAGAGAATAGTACTGCACGTGTGTAGAAGGAAAACTTGATACAAACCCTATACCAACCCGCTTGGCCAGCGTGGCATAGTAGGCCAATTCCTCCTTTCAAAGGAGAAGCCTAGTCCAGCAGTGGACTATTAAAGGCTGATGATGAGATGAGATGAGATTGCATATCCTCTCAACTTCACACTAACACTATTTACCCGACTGCGCGACGCAAAGGAGGGTAATGTGTTTATCAGTCTATGTATGTATGTACTTACGTATGTATGTACTCGTATGTATGTTTGTTTCTATGTGGCGTTCTAGAGGCCAAATGCGCAGGCCGATTTTGATGATTCTTACGTCAATCGATTCGTCTTAACCTTGCAAGTGTCACTAAAGACATGACAGTAATCAAAATTCACCACAGTGACAACCAGACGCCATATTGTCAAAATGAAAAAATAAAAAGTCGATGAACTATGTCAGGTGGGGTGTCGTTGAATAGGTATTTTAAAATCATCTTTAAGTTCCTTTTAGCATTTTTCATTTTAAATAATAGTTTAGGATACATAACGATTTAAAATTGTTTAACAAAACAATAATTCTCGCTAATTTTCTTACTTATTGATTTAAGTTTTTATTTCAAGTATATACAATATACAAACACTAGATTGCGAAATTTACCATCTTATAACGAAGTCAATGAATCGTAACTAAAAAGTATAAAATAAAAAAATAATTTAAAGAAAAACAAAAAAACCCGACTGCGTAAAAACTAATTTAAAAAAATAAGTGAAAAATTAACTTAAATAAAAACTAAAAAGAAAGAAACAAGCCCAGTAGTTTAGAATTCTGTTAAGTAATAATATGCAAAATATAACGATTCACAGTCGGGGCCCCTTGGGAAGATTTGATTGGTAAAATTTGAATGGGCCCCGACAGTCGGTTTTTTTTTTTATTTTCTTTAAATTATTTTTTTATTTCATAAAAGATCAACAAGGCATGTCTCAAACCTGTTGTTTTAAGTCTCTGAAGTTATTGCGAGACAGCGAGCGAGCTAACCAACTGTCTTGGGAACTCATCTGTTGACAATGTCTTCTTGAAATATATAAAGGTTTTTAGAACACTAATAAAAAATACGTAATTTATGGGAGTTTTTTCTATATTTCAGAATGTAAATAGAGATAAATATGTAGTATAATATGTAGAAGCAATATCAATATCATGAGTTAAAATAGTTACAAAATAAGATTAAATTTTTCAGTGAATGTTTACGCCAGCTTCTAGGAAGCGTCTGTCTAAGGATTGCTACAAGTGCAATATCTGGTATTAGAAACGTATCCTCAAAGAGTAAATATCGTGTATTCGAAAGAGTAGTTGGAGCTCTAACATGTCGGCCAGCCATTCTCAGCCCCGCGGCACCTCAAAGAGACACTAAATTAGCAAAATGTTGTTTTTAATTTGTTGCGCTAAAAATTTGGCCGAATTTGTCGTGGCTAGAAAAATGTCACAAACACTAGGAAAGAATGTTGTAACTGGACGGGAAAAACTGATTGCCGCAAAGTTATTCGTTTGGATACTATTTAACCTGAAAATTATTATAATGCAGGGAGCTCCTAATATGTCAGTTGGGCAATGTCATAGAACTTTGTTAGGGAGATAAACGTCTGACGAAGGAATCTAACAGTAGTATCAATTGTCTAATGATTTAAGTTTCATTGAAATGAAATTGAAACATTCAGCGCACTTGGTTGATCTTTTCTAGTTGAACTCTTTTTTACTGTTATCTTTCATTAATTCCTAACATCAGTATTTAGCATGTGCCTATCTTGTTCCGGTTGTGAAATGTTAATTACTGTCAATGAATAATAATAATAATTTTGATATTCTGTCGGTTGTTTTTTAATTTTATATTTTCTTCCGTCGCGACCTTCTTTATCTTTATTTATTATAGGGAAAATGGAAAAACTTTCCGATATGGTTTGTAAAAATGCGATTTTGTGGCGCATGTTTAGGATACTCAATATCTTCAAAGGTATTTTACTTTTGTATATAAATTTTAGAATAGTTGGAGCTTTATACAAATTGTCTTATTTTGGAGTTCTGAATAGTGTAAGTATTTTTTGTTATTCGCCACCCTTATTTTTCCTATTAAACGTCTTGTTATCGATTTGTTTAAATAATGGCTTAAAACAAAGTATTTTTAAATTTTCATACAATTGGATCGTGAATTATTTCATATAAATTATCGATACCAATATAATGTATGACACATTGTTGCATAAAATGTAGATCCATTACAGACACATTTGACTGCCCCCGTGGTCCAGTGGATAGCGTATGCGACTGCTGATCGGAGGTCCCGGGTTCGATTCCCGGGTCGGGCAAAAGTGTTACTGGGTTTTTCCGAATTCTCATCATCTCCTGTCGCTGGGACCTAAAAATTCATGGCGAAATATGGGTGTAATGTTACACGTCTGCCTACCCCTTCGGGGATACAGGCGTGAGTCTATAAAAAAATATAAAAAATATAGACAACTATCCTATTAACATCTCCTCTATATTGTTAATCTCACATGCGTAATGATTCGTAATGATTGTCGTTGTTAATTTACTGTAATTACGTAAAAAATCTGACAATAAAAATACGCGATTAAATAAAAGGATTTTTAGGCTTATTTGTATTTAATAGACTCTCCGTCAGCACTAACTTTTATCCCAACCTTACTTATTTGATGTGCCTTTGTATGACCAATAAGAACTGTATAGCTTTCAATAAAATAAAGTCACAAAACAGTCTAGTGTGGCATTATTCAATTTAGTCCTATATAAAAATCTAAAGGCACAGAAAATGTCCCTATTGTAAGAAACTAAACTACCTGTCTTAAAAATAAAACTAGCTTTCAAAGTACTTTAAAGCCTTAGCCAGTTATATTGCCAAAGAAGGTACTTAAAATGTTGTTTCATTTTAGTTTCAATTTATCTTTCTAAAGTATAGAAATCGTACGATGTACAAGATGTCTCGCATTTTAATTTGTCTCAATCCCGAATAAGGGTGCAAAGTGAGGTTAGTCTTAAGTCTTAAAGAGATTAAATACAACTTTATCTTAAGACGTATAAGAGTGCAACTAAATTATTTTAATTTGAATAGAAACTGAAAGTTTACGGTTTTCAAATCCTGTGGAAGTAGCGTTAGCTTTGGAACAAAAAGGGGATTAGCATTTGTGAAGTTCAGAGATAGGTGCAAAGTGGGTGTGCACTGTGCACTAGAGTTGGATAAAATTATTCAATGGGTAGCATGACCCGTGCGCGTCGTACTGGCGACTGCGGCTTGAAGCGTCGCACGAGCCAAATTGCGCCCGGACACTTGCTCGGTTAGTTTTTATTTCGACTGTTGACAGAAATTGTCTACATCCTAAATGTTTATCCTTTTGAGACATACGCTTTAGCTGCAAACTTTCTTAATTTTATTTGGCATTAAGTAAATCTAAAAGTATCTCTCCAGGCTATAACTATTGCTTCGTAGAGAGACCAACAGACTGCTACGAGTACGTAGAGAGCCTACGATTCAAACCCAACGGCGCGCACCATTGATTTTTCCAAGTCATCTGGGTATTAATAGGTGAACAGAAATTTACACACAGAAAACCTACATGTCTGACAGTTCTTCATAATGTTCTCGAAAATCTAAATAAAATAAAGTCGGCTGCCATTTTGTACTTAGCAAGTGACCTGGTCTATGAGCTTACTCTTCTCAAATTGAGAAGAAGACATGCCCTGCAGTGCGACTATTCTCATGATGATAAAATCTAAATAGATAATTGTGTAATACAAAAAAATAATTTAATAAAGCAGTGTAGCAATGGCAAATGACAAATAATGTTTTTAAAGACTAATATAGAAGAAGATGGAGTCATAGCCGCAGTTCGCACACTGACTTTGACACCTATGTCGCAAAGTTGTGCAAGCAAGGCATTTCAAGGCAAGTAGTTCGCAACTCTATTACATATTCACTTGAATAGTTAATTCACATTGTAAAAAGTCGCGTTTTTACTTAAATAATGTTTGATATGCTTCAGTGTCTAGTGTTGGTAAAAGTTTAATATAAATAAACCAGTCGTAAACTTGTACGATCACATAATTTTGCATTCGAACGAAGTTGGAATAACACTGTGGGGGAAAAAGCTTAGGTATTTTTGTAAAATACAAGCTTCGAGAAAATTACTCGAAAAGTCTTCTTAATCCTGTCTCAGGGCGAGCATAAGATTTTTAAATCCGTGCGTCTTGCTACACGAATTGTTGTCAGTGATAAACATAAAATATCAAAGTTGGCACTGCAATTATGTTGAGTGCCATAAATTACATTTCTTTGCGGTTAGGATATGGGCGAGACGCAAATATCTGATTATATACGTTATCAGCAACATGTGTAATGTAATATACTAAAGAATACTTTGCTCATCGTTGGGTTAACAGTAAAGTTATAATTATATGATCAAAGTATACAACAGAGGAAGTTTTTTTTTTTATTATTTGTATAGATATGTATTTATTTAAAACATTATTGGACACAAGCATGTCAACACTTATGATATAACTTATGAATAAATATACAACTTTATTATTGACGTACTAACCTATTTACTATTTAAAAATCGAACGAAGTAACTGTCTATTTACATAGGTACATAAAAAAAATTGGGCAAGTGCGAGTCGGACTCGCGCACGAATGGTTCCGTACCATCATCTATAAAAGAAAATCACGTTCGTTGTATGTATACTTAAATACTTTATAAGTTTCTACCTGTTTATTAAGATCGAGTAACAAATAGCTTAAAAATTACGTTTGTTGTATGGGAGCCCCTCTTTATTATTTACTTTTTTAAAATTTAATTATTTATTTTGAAAGGTAATATACAACTACATATTCTGTGAAAATTTAAAGCGTCTACCTGTTACAGTTAGTAATTTTGAGCAAAAAATACGAAAAAAAACACGTTTTTTGTATGGGACCCCCCCTTAATATTTTCATTTTTTTATTTTTAGTATTTGTTGTTATAGCGGCAACCGAAATACATAATTTGTGAAAATTTCAGCTTTCTAGCTATCATGGTTTATTAGATACAGCCTGGTGACAGACAGACGGACAGACGGACAGACAGACAGACAGACAGACAGACAGACAGCGGAGGCTTAGTAATAGGGTTCCGTGTTTTACATTTTAGGTACGGAACCCTAAAAAGAAATATGTACAAAAACGGGGGCAAATTACAAAGTACAGACAGGTTTAGGCGTCGTATAATTCCTCCGCATCGCTGTCTATTGGTAAAGTGCCCAGAAGGCTGGCAGCATTGCCACGCTGGATGGCAATGCTGATACGCTGGCCGAAATACAGCCCAGCCTTCTGGCCACGTGACGCGTCGATTAATCGTTTGGCGATTTCTCTGTACAAGGTACGAGCGCTCGGACCCCATGGACCAAGCGTCTCCACCCCAAACGGCTCAAATACGTAATTACCTATTAAATTACCGTATTTTCGCCGCTTGAGGGATTCTGCGCTTGCAGCAGCAGCGCCGGCACAGCTGGCTGTACTTGGAGGATGTGATGGTGCAAGGGTATCTACGCACGTGCCATACCAAAGGCCTACCCAAGTTCCAAGGCAACAATGACATACCGTCGGGCCTCTTCCCATCGTCGCGTACCAAACCATTGGGTTCAAGTACGGCTGGTACTCCGGCGGTGACAAGAGTGCGGCGGATGATATCATTAAGATAGGCGTGACGAGGTATTCGGCCCGCGCTTCTGCCGCAAGATAGTCCATGGTGTCCGAGGCTATCGACGGCTTCTCTACAATGACAACGATGCGGAGAAACACACGGAACACCTAACCGGAGGCTAGTGGCGAGGCGAAATGTCGTGTCGTCCAACATTGTGCCCACATTGGACAACGGGAGCGCTTGAAGCCAAAGACCAGACTCCCACTCTCCCACAGCCAGCAAGCGAGCACGCTCAGCAACACTTGTAGACGATAAAATAAGTTCTTCTCTCACCGTGTTGCAAAGTGGCCCGTCCCACTGCCTTTGGGAGAATGGGTTGGTAGGCAAAGCAGAGCTTGGACAAGCCATTTTCCAGGCGTTCACGGCATTGGTTTTATACAGCACTTCCGAATTAACCAGTGTAGGTGCTAATATTTTGCTTGGTTAAATCTTCCGTGCTGTGCACCGAGGACAGGAACGCCGGTAAACTAACATCCGAAATGTTGCGAACGCCGAGCCCACCCAGACATACAGGAAGAGACGCTTGCAGCCAGGCTCGGTCGTTCAAATCCACATTTAATATTTCTTTAAGTGTATTTTTAATAATTTGGTCCATTTTTTCTAAACATTTCATAGTTTTCCAAGGCGGTGAAGATTTCAAGACATGCATAAATTTGGGAACGAAAAGGCAATATCGAATGATTGTAAAAGCCGAATGAATATTAATTTTTAGCAGGCGATCTGAAATTTCACTAAAATTTAGAATCTTTTCATCTACGAAAGATTCGTAGGCTTCTTCAAATATAGGAGACCCAAGGAGGCGAAGAGAATTCTTGTCACAAATTTTAATGTGTGGTGCCAAACAATTAAATTTTGATAATACCAAAGATTTTTTACTTACTTGAATTTAGCTCCAAACCGATCGATTTAAATTTGTCTTTTAGAACTGCCAAATCTTGTAGTACTATGTCAGCGTCTCCACCAAGGGTTCCGTCGTCCAAGAACCATATATTGAATTTTAGAGAGAAAGTTATATTAGAATTTCTATGGAATGCCTAAATTACATACTTTGCCAGTAGAATTTTGAAGTAGATGCCAAATTATTACTCGCTCCTGTTCATGATATTCATGTGTCTAGATAGAAAATGATTCGCTAAAAATAGAACCGTAATAGTAATAAGAATATTATTTTGCAGTGATAGCCTAGTAAAGATACTAACATTACACATAGTTACGAGACAAAGCACTTCAGCTGTTGGTCCCGGCTTTCACGAATATATTTTATCAGTCATTATATGTATCAGTACCCTAGAATTTGCTGGTCTAACCCATGAAATATCGCTATTCCTTTAGAGTGTGAAGCTCAGAGTGCAGTCAGAAAGAGGACTCAGACTGCAAGGCAAAGATCTTGTATGCAACCGGGATAACGTTAAGACAGTAAAATTATGAGTTGAGAATATATTTTATTCAAAAGAAACCTTATGAAATCAAGACACACGACATGATATTATTGATCTACTTAGACCTAGGTCCAATTTCACTACTGTCGGATAAGAGCCAGATATATTTATTGTCAGATAATTTTTGAATTATTCCTGATACCTTTTGATTTTATCTGGAAGAGAAAGATTGTCTAAGGGTGCAGAAACCGTGTCTTATTCAGCTTTGTTTAAAACGGAAGAGCATTTTGTTAAGCATAATAATTTTCACCCCCGTGGGATCTTCACCTTATCGTGGTGGGGGGGCTCAGTAACCGTGGGTTTGAGGTACAACACCCAGGGTGAAGCTAAGCGGGATCCCGGGAGGGGACGCTCCACGTGGGCTTGCGTGAGGCCTGCGTAGGATGCGTCCCAAGGTGCGGGTGTGAGGGACAGTTCTGTCTGTCCCTCGCAGTCGGGTGCAGTCGCGGGAGGAGAGGCGTGTCGGTGTTGCGTTGCCGCGCGCCCTATCTCCCGCGACCAAATGGGGGCGCACCCGCGTTGCGTCGTGGTGGGGCCGCAGAGGAAGAGGAGATGCGCTGTTGCGTTGCCATCCTCCTTATCCTCTGCGGCTGCTGGGTGTTTTGGCGGCGGAGCCCAACAGCTTCATCCGCCGCCAAGAGTTTCGTTCGGGGCCCGCCTCACCATCTGGAGGGCCAATACCCGTCGGGGGTAGCGAGGAATGCTTCGGTGAAACCCTATCCTCCGACACATGGATACATGAGGAGCACGGGTTGGTTTTTAGTCAGTAAGAGTCTGACAGTCCCCTTCGTCCTTCCCCCCGAGGGTGGAGGGACTCCATGAGGATTTACCAAACTGACAACAAAAAACAAAGAGGCATAATAAATATATATTACGTTGTAACGCAAGATACTATAAAAAGACTTTTATTCATTTCATCATTAATATAGGTACAGATACGTAACTAATAGTTATATGAACCTGTTGATTATCGATATGTCGCAGGGATTTTGTTAAAAACGTGATATTATAATTTCACTAGTGAAGTTATAATTAAATGAAAATGTTTTATTTGCACCTCCACACAAACGTAAAAAAACACTTAACAAACAAATAAACTTAAACTACAGGTACACTAGGAATATAAGAAGGTAGGTACATTATTTCTGGTGGCGTTACAAATAAGGCGCTGCGTCAGCTAATGTTGCAGTATAACTGCAACGCTGGTATTCTCACAGGCCGAGTAAATAAAATAATACAACTAAATATAAAATAATACACCTAAATATAAAATAATACACCTAAATAATACACACATTTGATACATTATATAATTATATAGGACAAAGAAATTGGATGAAGAACAATAAAATATATAGCATTCTTAGTAAATAATAATATATAAACTATATCAATATTTATATATTATTACCCAGATTATAGACAATAACGACTGGTTCGTATAATTTCACGGGCTTTTTCAGTGACATTGTAATTTCGCTTGGCCGCAATAGTGATTTGATAATAAATCTAGGCCCGCAATAGTGATATGAATTTAGGTATATTATGAGTATGAGATTGGTCAATTGACTTAATCAGTCGCACTACTACAATGACCAATCTGACAAAAAGAAAAAGAGCGGCACTTTAGCGATGTTTATAAGGCTAATTTGAGGGCTCTTATATTTGTATTCAAGGTCACAAGAATACCTAACATAATCTATTATCCTTCAACTTAGCTTACTTGACATGGCTATATCTAGTTAGAATCTTATAAAAAAAATTAAAAAATGGTATTCAAAACCGTTTTTTCTAACTCTATGCCTACAGCTGGTAACGAAAACGGACCAATCAACGATCGCCTTGGTAGATTATCAGCTGCTGTTAGATTACCAGCTTTCTTAAATCAGTGTTATTGTCAAAATAGGACTGCCTTACAATTTCACTGAATCGGTGTAGTGAAATTATAATGGCACTGAAATTAGCCCGTTAAATTGTAAGTAATACAAAAACTATTAACTATAATCTGTGTAATTATAATGTCACTAGTGAAATTATAATATAGCGGCTTTTGTTAAATACCTGCGACAGATATACGTATGAATGTTCTGAGTTTATTTCATAACACTTTCAATGTTTTGTACTTAAGGTTATCATCATCGTCCTAGCGTTATTATCCCAGTTGCATCCAAGACTTAAACGGCTTGGAGCCCGAGGTCCGCTTACTGATATAACCAGATATGACGGAATATCAATTTTTCCACAGAGCGACTGAAGTGTGACCTCCGCAACCCAAAGGGATAGCGATATACCGTGGTTTAGACCGGTATCACTTTATGTGAGGGTACTGACACCCCGTAACGACTGTCAAAGATCTCCATGACAGGCGGGACCGACGCACAGTGTATTATTTTGTCTTAGTTGCGGACATGCTCGTTTTATGTGTTTTTTGGAAAGCTAACAATCAAACTAAGACCCTATTAAAACACCGCCGGCTCCAACTTCTATAGTTTAAGAGAAATTAAATAAATCGAGAAAAATCCTTAAAAACCATAGAAACACAATATCTCGTTTTTTGATTTGAATTTTACACGAAATGTTTTAAGGTGTGATAGGTATTCACTATAGGAACCATTTTTTTCTGTTAAACTTTAAAAATATTGCTCACACAAGCGAGAATATATTTTTTTCTATGATTTTGTAAATATTTTTTTCTGGCGATTCTCTTCATGGTCGCGTTTTTTTTAAATGCCTAAATGTTGATCACTATAATAACTATCGCCACAAAAAAAATCAAACCCGACAAACCCAGGATTACGGAAATATTGAATTTTAAAAGTGGGCTAGGGTTGTCAATCAAAACTGTGAGCAACATACAATACTTACTTCATGCAAACATTACTCATTATGATTCATTATTTTTGACTTAGGTTTAGCAATTGCGGGTTTAAATAGTGATGTGTATAGTTTACTTAGTTTAAGTTTATATAGAAAATAGTGCAGAAAGTTAGAGTCAATATAAAAAAATATTTGCGGTGGAATTCGATCACTTTTGTTTTGTGATCTATCTTTGATGAAAGATATTATGTGGAATTGGGTAATAATAATATAGGTACTAATAAGATAAAGGTAATAATAATATAACATTCTACCACATACACGCAACACCATCTATCCATCACCATGAGGCAGCGATAGCCTGATGAAGAGATCAAGTCTCGGGTTCGAATCAACGGCGCGCACCAATGACTTCGAAGTTATGTGCGTATTAAACTCTTAATTGTCGTTTGCCCCGTGCGTCGGAGGGCACGTTATGACGTCGGTCCCGGCTGTCATCAAAAATATCTTTGATAATCGTTACGGGGAATCAGTACCCTCCAACATAATGACTCTGGTCTAAGCCATAGCATATGGCTATCCCTTCGGGTTGCGGAGGTCAGACTGCAGTCGCTCTGTGGAAAAGCTAATATTCTGTCAAATCTGGTTGGACTAGAAAGCGGACCCCGAGCTGGAGCTGGTTGCATCCAACACTTACGTCTTCCAAGACGTAAGTGTTGGATGCAACCGGGAAAAACGCTCGGAAGATAATGATGATGAAGACACGCAACACCATCTAGTCCCAAACTAAGCAGAGCTTGTATTATGGGTGAACTAGACCATGGATGAACATACAATGACATATTATAGATCTTCTTTTAAAAAATACATACATAATATAATACAAAGAAACACCTAAACCAAAGACCAACATCCATATTCACGCACACAAATGTTTGACTTGAACGGGCATCGAACCCACGACCTTCGGCGTGGTAGTCGGTTACACTCCCGCTATGCCACCGGCTTGTCAATTCAATCGCATTGGCGAGCATAATTGAATAACCGATTGAACTAATCAACTTAAATATAAACTACTTTGGGACAACCCTATTTCCATAGAAATAAAGAGAAAACTTAGAAACGCAATATCTCCGAGATCTCGCTAGATACATATCTAGAATTTTCTCAAGTTGTAGGTACTACACCTATATGTAAACAAAAAAAATACGACCCGCAAATAGCTAATTTATTATAATTTGTTTTCGTTTATTAACAAAATAATTATTTATAATTGTTCCTGTGATGTTAGAAACTTGAAAATTTTACATTGTATATATTTCAAACCAACAATTAATAGGTATTTTACTAGAGACGGACATTCGCTTTATTCAAGAAATACAGACAAAAAACTTTTTCAGAAAGGTCAGTGACCTTTCTCTAAAATATTTATAACTCCTAAGTAAAGTGAAATATCAAAACTGGTATTTTTTTAAATGATTTAGAATGGTTTAATCTATACGGGGAAAAAATAAAACAGGCATGTCCGCAACTAAGGCGAAATAATACACTGTGCGACGGTTTAACGTGCTCTCCGAGACACGGGGCAGGCGATAATAAACAATTTAATACGCACTTAACTTCGAAAAGTCATTGGTGCGCGCCGTGGATTCGAACCCGATACCCTCTCCATGGCAATCCGTTGGTGTCTCCACTAGGCAATCGCTGCCTATGATATATACATTTTGTACTTAAGATATTGATTGTTATGAAGCTTTAACACGAAATTGGATGAGAAGTTTTGAAACTGGGCTTAGCTCTGCTCCGCCAATTAATGGTTATCTAATAACTACTACTGCTGTCACGAGTTAGTATTTAAGTCTGTGTGTCAGTGACTGATAAGTAACATTAAAATTTAACTAGCCCAATAAATGCCATACTGTTTTCCCAATTGTGATCTTTCTTGTCATTATCGTGTGACTGTGGCCAAATCTTCTATATAATTCAATGGTGGCCTTATGGCATGAAAATAAACTAACCAAATACTTTATTGCAAAATTAATAGATGCAATAGAGTATAAGGTTGGTCACAAATCTTAATATATAAAATCCTTGCGTTACTGACTGACTGACAGACACGCTACAGCCGAAACTATTGGGCGCAGGAAGCTGAAATTTGGCATGTATGTTCCTTGGGGACCGTAGGGGTGCACTAAGAAGGGATTTCCCGAAATTCCCACGGGATCGGCCAAAACGGGTAAGTTAAAAAAAATGCAGGTGTAGCTGCTGGCGTCCTCTAGTATAATATAAATATATCGGCGATAGGCTCACCCCCTATTATGTAGGATCTACAAATTCATAATATGGCGAAATGTGTGTGTAACATTACACCCCTTCGGGGTACAGGCGTGAGTTTAAAATAATTATAATAAAAACTAACAAGTACAATGAATAATGGCTGAAACAATAATGGCTTCTAGTCGACCAATAACACCGTGTTGTCTCGGCTGGACCGTCAACCGTGTGGCTTACTTTTGAGCCATACATAACAGGTTGATCGCACAAGGGGGTTCTGTGCTGTCGTCTTGGCACAGGTTCATAACAGGTTATTGTTTTGGGAATCTCACATTAGGGTTGTTCCTAGAAACATTCAATCAAAACTAACCTAATGTTTTTTCTTTAGAGGAGCATTCAGCAGCTCTTGAACGTCAGTTCTTGTTCTAGCCAATTTAGGCGTGATTATATTATTGTGTGTTCAGTCTGGAATATCGCATATGTTACCTTTTGCCGTGATAACTTAACAGCGATACCGTGACACCCACGTGGGCAGTGACTATCTACAAGTTATTAGTATGAAGTTTCGGACAAGAAAGCAGAAAGCATTAAGCAAATAATTTCCGACCGTTCCTTAACCACATTTTATTGAAGCATGTTTCTTAGTGATCATATTATTATTTTTGTACGTCACTGTACGTACGGTTTCTTTCTTGGCTGTATGGAAAGTGTCATGTGCCTTGTTTTCTTACATTGCGGAAATAAATGAAGTCGTATCGTTGAGATAGGAACAGGCGGTTCGTCAAATCCCGGCTACGCATGGCTGACCGTCAATCTTTGCTAAAGTTCCATCTACTTACATTGAGTAATGACCACATTACGAGGTTTCTCGCAATTAAAACTCCTGGAAGGCCAAATTAAATTGATTTGTTCTTTTCAGAAATCAGTTGGTCGTGAAACTCAATAAATATCGTTGCCCTTTGTTCAACAAATTCAAATTCAAATTACAAATTCAAAATCCTTTATTCATTTGGGTCACAATGTGACGCTTATGAACGTCAAAATAATAATATTTATAAAATAATTACTTATAGACTCTACATTTACATTTGCTGCCACGTTCGCAAAGCAATAGGCAGAACCATGAGAAAGAACGGGCAATAAAACTCACGGTCACTCTTTTTCATCGCCAGGTTTTGCATAATACACATAATTTACATTTTGTAAGGTGCTGCAACTACACCTTCTATATTACTTGTATATATTTACTGTACATAACAATACTCAAGCATAATACTTTTGATGTTCATTTGATTAGCCTCCTCAGAATAGACATGGTGAAACAGGAGCATCCACTTACATTATATATACCTAATAATGCAGGCAATCCGCGAAAGTGATCAGAACCATGATGGAAATGATGCAGTTAAATATTAAAATCTAATACCAGCCCGCAAGACCGTCATCGACCAGTCATCGCAAGTAGCACCCGTTCACGAGTATGAACGGATGCTACTTGCGATGACTGGTCGAGTATGACGCATGTGCCAGCCATCATCCCTCTCGCCATATTAGAGGGACAGGGATGACCCGACACACGACGCCACCACAAGAAATGACATTTTAGTGAGCATGACGAAAACGGTATACGAACCAGCAGTAAGAAAAAATCTATTGGTATACTGACCATGACCGCCAATTACCTCCATTTTCCAGATCGTTATTATTAACATAAATTAGTGAAAAGCGTGAAGGAATGCAAATGTAGAAAGAATTTTGTGAAGGTGACAAGTGAACAATGATATGATCAGGGATAAATAAAGTTAAACTACATTCAACAAATCATAAAAATATCCAAATCCTGCAAAAATCATGTGTTCACGAGGCACCTCCACTTAACATGTAAATAAAATAATTGTGAGTTAAACAAGCCTAAGCCCATCCCCACGGTGTCTTATCATTTAAAAATTCCTTAATAGTGTAATAACCCCTTTGTAAAAGAAAGTTCCTATTTGTCCGTGCATGGGTAAATTCATTATTTCAAGAGGCAATTTGTTGAAAAATCGTATACCAATCCCCGCAAATGAGTTCTGAACTTTATGTAGACGGTAGTTAGTTCCCACCAGTTTATGCTTATTCCTTGTGTTCACTTTGTGCAAATCACTATTTTTGCGGTATAGAATTAAATTTTTCTTAATGTACATTAAGTTAGCATATATATATTGCGATGCAACTGTCAATATATCTACTTCTTTAAATTTATCACGTAAAGATTCTCTAGCACCTAACTTATAAATTGCACGTATGGCCCTCTTTTGAATGACAAAAATAGTCTGTATATCAGCAGCTGTACCCCATAACATTATTCCGTAAGACATTACGCTGTGAAAATAACTGAAGTAAACTAGTCTAGTAGTATCTATATCTGTGAATTCCCTAACTTTTCTAACTGCAAACGCTCCAGAACTAAGTTTTACTGCGAGAAAGGATATTTGGGCGCCCCACTAAAGCTTACTATCTAAAGTTAGACCTAAGAATACGGTTGATTCGACTAGTTGAATTGTTTCCTTATTTAAAATTATATTAGTAGGAACACTTTTGACATAAGGCAAAGAGAATTTAACACATTTGGTTTTGCTTGAGTTGAGTACCAAATTATTTGTCGAAAACCAATCTAATACTTGTGCAAGAGTGTTATTGACGGTATCAAAGTTACTTGAATTGCGATCAACTTTAAAAACTAGTGACGTATCGTCGGCAAACAAAACAATATCATATAAATTTTGAACAAAGAACGGCAAATCATTAATATATATTAAAAAAAGAAATGGACCGAGAATAGAGCCCTGTGGAACGCCCATTCCCACTGGCAAACCTAGAGACCTACTCCCATTAACATCTACATACTGAATTCTATCTCTAAGGTAGCTGGCAACAAGATTGAGTGCGGTATATCTAATACCATAAAGTTTCAATTTACGTAAAAGTGTATTATTTTCTACACAATCAAACGCCTTTGACAGGTCACAAAAAACACCAATGGCATCCTTCGAGTTTTCCCAAGCATTAAAAATATGCTTTAACAAGGTTACACCGGCATCAACGGTGGAGCGACCCTTAGTGAAGCCATACTGCTCACTGTGAAATAAATTATTTGTGTGAAAGTGGCTCTCTAATTGATGCAAAATAATCTTTTCAAAAATTTTACTAATAGCAGGCAAGATAGAAATTGGCCGAAAATTACTAGGGTCGCTCTTGGATCCCTTTTTGAATAAGGGTATCACTTTACTGTGTTTCATTAGATCAGGAAATACCTCTGTATCTACGCATCTGTTGAATATTGCAGCTAAATATGGAGCTAAGCTAGAAATAATGTGTTGAACAAGTTTAACCGAAATGCCTCATAAATAAGTCAACAGATTTTTTATTGTTAAGTGTCTTGAATACTTTCAGTATGTCATTGGTGTCAATATATTTAAAATTAAAAAGCTCATCACACTCATTCACATTGCCCCTAACCAACATTTCTGCTTTGCTTGGACATGAATCTAGACAGATGGTTGTGTTCACTGGTATGTTTATGAAGAATTTTGTTAAAAGTCTGAGCAACATCAGTTTTCCTAGTAATAATTTCACCATTAAATTTTAATTCATAATTGTTATCTACTAATTTAGCTCGCCCAGTCTCATTGATAATAATGTTCCGAATAGTTTTAATTTTGTTCTTGGATTCTTTGATTTGATTGCTTAAATATAAGGATTTGGCTAAAGCACATGTCCTCTTGAAAACATTCGAATAATTTCTAACATATTGAATAAATTCAGAACTAAAATTGTATTTCTTCATACCATACAGATCATACAACCTAGCTCTACTTTTGTAAATACCTACTGTTGCCCAATCACAAAAATTTACTTTAATGCTTCTTGCAAATGTCTTCTGTTTAAAAATTTTATTGTACTCATCATTAATAGTGTTAAATAAGCATTTATATAATTCATCGGGATCATCGATGGTTAAGTCAATGCTGGCGATCTTGGCAGCAACATCATTACTAAAGTGTTTGAGGCGAGCAGAGGTCATTGGCCTACATGTAATTTCTTGTACTTTAGGGGTTGTATTCATTGGAATTACAACCTTTTGCGCGCAGTGTTCCGATGTCAAGTCAGTAAAAACAGCCTTACTTAAATAAAGACAATTGCAAAAAACATTATCTAAGCATGTAGAAGAATGTGAAGTTATTCTGGTTGGTTCAGAGAACAAAACATTTAAATTAAATGAACTAAATAAGCTAACTAACCTAGTACAAATTGGTGATTTTTCTAATAAATTGACATTAAAATCGTCACATACGATTATAGACTTCCTTCTAGAAATTATGTGTTTTAAAACACGTCTATAATGCTTTCAAACTGAGTGAAGTTGCTTTGTGGTGGTCGATACACACACTCTCTTATATGTTGTTCAAGCTCAACACAAGAAATCTCAGCAGTGCGCTCGATAGAAATTTTGATATATCCTTACGTTCTTTACATTTCAAACTATTACATACATATATTAGAGAGCCACCACGAATAGCCTTCTTTCTTACGAATGCACTTATAACTGAGTAATGTTGATTGTTAAATATTAATGGTCACCTCGCAACCAATGTTCCGTAATACATAAGATATCAATGTTATGTTTATTTAAAAATAAATCTATTTCTAATTCTTTGCCATATAGGCCTTGTATGTTTTGATGAACTAAGTTTAAAACACATGAATGCCTATCTGTTGTCTCATCTAATAGTTTAAACTAATAGATGTGTCAATACTACTATTGGTATAACTATTATCTACCAAATTCCTAAGTACTCTAGTAGTACTCCTGTCAGTATATAAATTAAATGCTAATAATTTAGCAAGTTGTCGCCTATGTACATAAGAAAGATACACAGTATCTTTTTTAAAAAGAAATTACTAATCAAAATATTAGTGTCAAAAAATAAAATACTGTCACTATGACATGTCCTATTGTATAATAATAAATGTAATTTACCTATCTGCCTGTTTTGGTCATCTGTGAGAGCATATGCTCTCGCAGTAGATTTACGAACAACTTTTCATAACATAATTGCGTCTAGATTAATAAATAGCTCAATAGAATAACGTTATTGAAATAATACTGATGTTTATTTTTAAATCATAAAATCGATTAAAGTACGAAATCGATGCCTTTACCCCGCCAATTTGTTCTATAGATGTCCTATATATATATAAATATGGATCACAGAGGCAGTCACAATTTTTCGCAGTCTAGTCAATACAAATAAAGATGCCAATTAATATAAATACGTGCGGATATAATTTCAATATGCAACCACATGCTTACAGCTGCATAAAATATCAGATAAACATTTTATTCGTAGCTGGAAAGATTATACCGGTGAGAACTATCTATATGGGGCAAGTACTCTAATACATGTTCGGTCGATGTCATACCACATCAGCTTAGATTTGAAGCGTCCTTTTAATACTGTCCTTATGACTTTACTTTACTACTTTTATGTGAGTGTCAGATTAATTATAACTATGTCAGTCAGTGCCTGGGTCAAGTAAGAAAATGATTATGGTACAATCGCGATCTCGACTGTTTCAAGCCGGTCGAAACTTTAAAAAAATATTAATAAACAGAAGTATTTCTACTTAAATATCTTCGTCGACGCGAATAAGACGACTTGAATAAACGTTTATTAGCTCTGCCTGTCAAGAATTATTTTATTGCAGCTCAGAGTCAAGTAGTCGACAGTGTTTACATTTCTGTGCTTTGAAAAGCGCGTCAAGCGGTTGACTTTTCGCCCAATTTCTCACCAGTTATGTAGGAATACCATCCCACTGGACTATTAGGGTGAAACAAAAGAGAGTGCACTTATATCTTTCTAGTGCAGTTTACTAGCCTCCATTGAGATAATCGGTTGAATCAGGTCATCAGATTATTTCAAATTTATTATGTTGAATATCTGTCACATAAATGCACAAAGTATTCCAACCCATTATAGTGACCTTCTCGATACTTTCAGCGATGCGAACGTTCATGCCATTCTGGTTTCAGAGAGCTGGCTGAAACCTCATTTACTGTCCACCACCTACCCTCTGCCTGGTTTCATCCTTATCCGTAATGACAGGTTGGACAGAAGAGGGGGTGGTGTAGCTATATATCTCCGTAGCTCTCTCTTTTCCAAAATTCTCTTGTCTTCTTAGTCCAATATATCTGCATCAGCGGAATATCTCTTCCTTGAGGTTTCAGTCAATGGAGCCAAAACCGTCCTTGGGGTTGTCTACTGTCCCCCAACTGTAAATTATTTCTCCAGTCTCGAATCGATTCTGGAATCTTTAGGGTCAGAATATACACACCATATTATCATGGGAGATTTTAACACTGACCTTCTTGCCCTTAATTCTTCTCGCTCCCACAAGCTCCTAAAAATTATTGAGTCTGCCAGTCTACATATACTTCCTCTCGGTCCCACTCACCACAACACCGATACTGCAGATACTTGGCTTGATTTAATAATTACTTCCAACCCATCCTTAGTCCATTCCCACAGCCAAATCCTTGCTCCCGGTTTTTCCCATCACGATCTAATCTACCTATCCTATAACCTTAAACCACCTAAACACCGCCCTAAGGTCAGGCATATGCGTTGTTTTGGGCGAATGGATGGTGAGAGTTTGCAAAAGGACGCCTCTGAGATCGACTGGAATCCACTGACGGTGGCCACCACTGTCGATGATAAAGTTAATATATTTACTAACATTGTTCTCAGCTTATATAACAAGCATGCCCCCGTCAGGAAAATCAAGCTGAAACGTCCTTCTGCTGCTTGGCTCTCTAGAGGTGTAAAAATGGCGATGAGGCGCAGAGATTGTGCATTTCGGCAGTTCAAAAGGGACCGGTCTGATGAAAACTGGAGTCTTTTCAAGGCGGCAAGGAATCGTTGTAATCAGATGGTACGCAACGCTAAACGTCGCCATATTCATGACAGTATGAATTCTTCTACCCCGGCCAATATCTGGAAGTTCCTTGGAACTCTAGGTATTGGCAAACAGGGAAACACTGATTCGCGGGTGACGGTTGTTTTGGAGGATTTAAACCAACATTTCTCAACTTCTACTAAATTGAATCTCCAAACGAGGCGTCGCACTGTGGACTACGTGGCAGGCCTTCCCTCCCCAGACATAAATCCTTTAAATCTTTCTCCAGTTACACCGGGTGAGATCAAGAAGATAATCCTATCCATTAAGTCCAACTCTGTTGGATGTGACGGCATCAGTCGCCGTATGATAACTCCTATCCTTGATCACCTCATCCTTCCGATTTCCCTCATTATTAACTTTTCAATAACCAATGGAACCTTCCCTTCCTTATGGCGCAAAGCTTTTGTCATCCCACTTACCAAAATTACAAATCCTTCTATCCCTAGACATTTCCGTCCTATTTCCATACCTCCCTTTTTATCCAAGGTGCTAGAGTCCTGCGTCAATAAGCAACTGTCCAGTTTTGTGCACCAAAACAACCTACTGAGTCCATATCAATCTGGCTTCAGACCAGGACATAGCACTACTTCCGCTCTCCTTAAAGTGACTGGTGATATTAGGGTGGGCATGGAGAACACTAAGGTCACAGTATTGGCCTTGGTCGACTTTTCGAACGCCTTTAATACCGTCAGTCACGATATCCTTTTATCAATCCTCTCCCATCTAATGATCTCACTTAGTTCTCTGGAATGGTTCTCGTCGTATCTTCAGGGGCGCCAGCAGTCGGTCCACAGTGATGATTGTTCGGCGAGTTGGCGTGACATAAACTCTGGTGTTCCTCAAGGTGGCATACTTTCTCCGTTATTATTTTCAGTCTTTATAAACTCCTGACACCTAACCTTCGATGTGCGTACCATCTTTATGCCGACGACTTGCAGCTTTACTCCCAGGCGAGAGTGGAAGATGTGTCTATGGCGATAGCGGATGTAAATAGAGACCTTACGGCGATTCTGACTTGGTGCAATGATTTTGGTCTTGACGTCAATCCTCCTAAATGTCAGGCCATGATTGTAGGTAGTAAACGCATGATACCCAGATTAGATCTATCAACTTTGCCACCAATCATGTTTAACGGACTGAAAATCCCATTCAGTACGACAGTCAAAGATCTAGGACTATACATAGATTCCACTCTCGACTAGCAGGCCCAGGTCACTGACGTGAGTCAGAGAGTCACCGGTACCCTTCGAGCTTTATACCGCCTCAAAAATTTTCTCCCTTCCAGGACCAAGACAACGCTTGTGCAGGCCTTAATATTTCCTTTAATCGACTATGGTGATATGTGTTATTATGACCTAAATGCAGAATATCTCAATAAGTATGACCGCCTTCTCAATAACTGCATTCGATTCATCTACAATCTTCGCAAGTATGATCACGTATCTACTTTTCGTTCCGAACTTAAATGGTTACCCATCCGTCAACGCCGGAGTTTGCGTGCTCTCACTACACTCTTTTCTTTACTTAAATCCCCTTCTGTCCCTTCATACTTGATTTCTTACTTTCAATATCTATCTTCTACACATGAGAAAGACCTTCGCTCCTCTCACAATCTACATCTTTAGTGTCCCACTCATACTTCAGTCTTTGTAGGCTCTTCCTTCATTGTTCAAGCTGTTTTGCTATGGAATAGGCTCCCTCCTGAAATCAGAATGTCCACTAACCGTTTCGCATTTAAATTGAAAGTTCGAGAGCTCCTTTTTGAGAGATTGAAGGAATCTACACATTGTTTTCATCAGTTCTAGTTTTATATAAATTTTATTTTATATATTATATATATTTTGTATATATTTATGGGGTATATGTGTAGTATATGTAATATGTATTATTATGTATGTATATAGTTATATACTCATATATTTATACTACAATAAATTTATAATTTCATTTATAGTATAATATTCTATTTATTTATATTACATTCTATCTAATTGTTATGATTATCTCCATATATAATGCACCTACCTCGCTTGTCTTTGCTCCACCAAAAGGTCCGACTGGTAGATAATGCCTTACGGCATTAAGTCCACCTTATGTACATATGTATATTGTGCATGAAGAAATAGTTAAATAAATAAAAATAAAATATATATGATAGTAGGTACATAACTCAGAAATAACACCGTCAAAAGAAGTGATGCTCTTTCTACACCAATAAAAAGATATCGAACGTATAGCACCGCATAATTGATTGATATATTCACGTATTCGGAAGAACAATGCACCATTAACCGAACCCAATGTCTCACTACCTATTTGTCGAACGACTCAAAAGCAAAACAATACAAACGATATTTTTTTGTACCAGAAGTTATCGGACCATTTATACCCCACATATACACTACACTTAATGATAGCCGGCTTTTCAGCAGGCTTTTATTATTCTACCACATTCACACAACACCATCTAGTCCCAAACTAAGCAGAGCTTGTATTATGGCTACTAGACAATGGATAAAGATACTTTATACTTTTTTTGTAAATACATACATGTTGTTTATACATACATGGATGTTTGTCTTGGTCTGGGTGTTTCTATGTATAACATAGAAACACCCAGACCAAGACAAACATCCATGTTCATGCACACAAATGTTTGACTTGAGCGGGAATCGAACCCGCGACCTTCGGGGTAGCAGTCGCTTAAACTCCCGCGGCGCCAACCGGTCGTAATATTTTTACTCTGAATTACACACATTCCAGTGATTAAACCAAATCTATGAGAGCGGCTGTTCACATATTTTACACGGGTTTAATATTGGCAGTTAGAATATGGACTGAGTATTCATATGAATAGGCTTTTAAAAGCATTTCTCTATTTAAAAAATGTTCAGTACGCTACGCTTGAGACCGGTCTATTTTTCCTTTACCTATACAATTCGTAGTTCAAACTCACATGCAATGTTCAATGTAACTAGTACGCATTTGAAATATACTTTCTACTTCATTTTGTGTTGATTATAAGAGTTCAGCAACGCTGGAATAATGTTTTTAGGCATAAGTATTATTGCTAATACTTAATTTAGATGTATGTAAATAGGGCAAAAATCTGCGAATACACAACGTGGCACGAAGCGCCCACTTTCCCTAAAGCGATATGCAAATAAGTTGCTAGCGAGAGAAAGAAGGTTATAATTTCGGCCACGTTCTTTAAATTTACCTTTTAACAGCCTCTTGATATTTTTACTACGTGTCGCTTTAAAATTTTCTGTATCAGCTATGTTAGAAAATTAGAAAAAAGAAGAGATAAAATTCTCCAAGTTTATTCGGGTTTGTTGATGCAGGTCACGACGTAAATTTATCACAGGTCTACCTAAGGTACTTGGGGGGTAATTGAGTGGAACTGAAGGCCTCCGGTCTGAGCTGCACACTTCAGTGATGTTCATCGATCTCGCTCGCACCCCTCGGCCGGATATGATGAGACGTCATTCTTATTCACTAATTTATTCAGGTCACATAGTTTTACTGTTGAAAAATTAACAAACAGATTCAAAGCGTACAACAAATGTAAACGAATTATTATAATTAGCGCCGGTGCTGCGGGGCGGAACGGTAATTCTCTATAATCAGTGCGTTCAATCGATTTCAATTAAGAGTACATTTGTCATAGAATTGGTTTATAATGTCGTAACTTACCCGTGTAGAACGCAGTTCGCTTGAAATATGAGCGTGGGCCATTCAACTACTGTATCATTTGCATCGCAAATATATACTTTATGTATGATATTTGAAAGGGAAGCGATATATTTCTGAGAATATTTAAAAATAGCTTGACGTGTGGGTTCTGCATTTAAATGAATATGGTACCAATAAGTAATATGTATTTATCAGTAGAGATTTCTTTTTTATACAAAATAATATTTTACCAAAAAAATAGATATACCTAAGCTATAGTTTTCTTAAAATATTGGAAGTTGATGTTGAACAAAGCTAGGATGTAACGGAGTTTTATTTGCAAAATTATAGTACTTTAACATATTTTTTATGTAATTAAATAAATGACGTTACAAGTTAATTATGTAAGTAACTACCTAGTATTTATGGATTTAAATTTAAGTTTATTGATAACTAGTTACTTAATTATGTACTACATGCGTTTAAGGTTACATTTCTGAAGATTAAACTTTTATTGCTTTTAAGATCAACTGATCGTGATATTGGCTACTCCCTGCTTCCATTACCGCGTGTAACAAATTTTAAAATATTTCCTCTGATGTTAGTTAGTTTAGTTAGTTTACTCTTTGGATTGAACTTAGTGCTGAAATGTATGTGGATATTTTGTCTACGTTTTTGGTACTGTGATTTTTATTACCTTCATTAATTCACAATTAGACACCCTTTTATCTGTTTAGATTTAGCTATTCAACATTTATTTTCGTTTTAGAAAGCGGCTTCAAAGTATGAAACCAACTTATAGTTTTATCTTTTTGTTCTGGTATTATTTTTTAGGCAGACAGAAGTAGCGACAGCCTAGTGGAGATAACAACAGACTGCCATACAGAGGGTATCGGGTTCGAAACCACGGCGCGCACCAATGACTTATCGGAGTTATGTGCGTATTGAATTGTTAAATATCGCTTGCCCCGTGACTCGGAGAGCATACTATGCCGTCGGTCCCGGATGTCATGAAGATCTTTGACGGTCGTTTTAGGGCGTCAGTACTTTCTTAATAAACTGATACTGGTCTAAACCATGGCATATCGCTAGCCCTTCGGGCTGCGGAGGTCAGACAGGCAGTCGCTCTGTGGAGAAGCTAAGATTCAGCCAAATCCGGTTAAACTGGTAAGCGAACCCCAGAGCCACAATTTCGCTTTAATGAGTTTGTTCAAAATGCAATTTCGATCTAATAATGTCCGTGTCATACTCATTTCACAAATGGTATTCTCCAAAATTAACTGATAATTGAATGATATCGTGACTAGGTCGTAAATTGAACAATGTGTCAATAGAAGTCAAATTAGATGATGATGATATTAAACTAGCAGAATACCGATTCTGAGTCAATTCAAAATCTAATCTTATTTCGTTCAAAATAAAGTTGCCATTTTTCAGTAATTCGGCCCTTCAAAGAGAAACCATAGCTATTATTACCGGTCACCAGTCGTCTATTATGTATTTTTATAATAATAATTAATTTGATCTCTTTTTCCACCTTGACATTGGCAAAATCAACGATGCCACCGATGGAGCCAATAAAAAAGCTTCAATGTCATATAAAATACAAGAATTGGCTTTCAGGTTGAAAGTGTTTTTAAAACACTTTCAATCTGAAAGCCAATTCTTGTATTTTATATGACATTGAAACTTTTTTTTATTGGCTCCCGGGAGGATTCGGTTCCAGGATCCCGGGATACGGGTCTTCGGGATCCCGGGACCGAATCCTATTTTAGTCTCGAAAATTTCGGGATTAAATTCAATGAATCTCGGGATTTTCGGGATTAGTATATTTTTTATATAAGTCAATAAAATGTGCGTGAAACGAAACGCACGTACTTTCATTTGACGTTAAACCTCAAAATTTGCCGGCCATCTTGTTTACACAGCTGATTGCGTTTGTTTCTGCTAACGACCGGTGTCGGATTATGTATGTGTGTAAAATAGTGTAAAAATTACGCTTCAGATCGTGTAAGTATTGATATTTATATTGTTAATTGGTGATCAACAATTAATTTATTAAAAAAACAACAATGCGTTAATGTGTATGAGTAGATAGGTATATATGAAAAACAGCGAATGTTTTTTCTGTTGATCTAAGAGGTTATGTTTATGTTGTACATAGATTTAAATGTTCTTTTCTTTTTTCTTAAGGTTTAAGAAGTAAACAATGTCACTCTCCAAGGAAATTTTTATGTCAAACATAAAAAAGATGAAGACGGTACGTCAGTGTGGAGTCATTTTTTAGTCGACAAAACGGGTAGCTCAGCACAATGTAAGCGTTGTTTAGCTATTTTAAAAACCTTAGGAGGATCAACCAAAGGCCTACATACTCATCTATTTTCAAAACATTCCGTAAAAGTAGATTCTGCTAAGGCATCTTCCTCAACGAGCCAAAATAATGAAGGACCACCTTCGAAAAGAAAAATGACGTCAGTCACCGACTATTTTGTGAAATCTGATACTCTTGACGATGTTTTGGCTCGGATGACTGCGCTAGATAGTTTTCCTTTTAGCGTATTTGTGACATCAAGCGATTTAAGATCGTTACTGTTAGCAAAAGTGTACTCAGACTTACCTGAATCTGCTTCAACAATCCGCAACAGAGTATTAGACTATAGTGTAAAGATAAAAAACAAATAACAGCTGAACTATCTACATTGAAAAAGAAGGACAACGATTTAGTGTAAGTTTTGACGAATGGACTTCTACCTCTAATAAGAGATATATGAATTTAAATATTCATTCAGTAAATAAAAAATGGAATTTGGGCCTTATTCGAATTGATAAATCGCTGACCGCCGAAACTTGTGTTCATACTTAAAAAAAGCGGCTTTTGGAGTTTCATATCTCATTAGATACAGATATTGTGGCAATAGTGACTGATGGTCCAAATGTAATGCTGAAGGTTGGAAAACTTGTTAACGCAGAACACCAAGTTTGTTTTGCACATGGTATTCATTTAGCCGTTTGTGATTTATTGTATAAAAAGACACCTGTAAATGAGACTACCAGTGATGCTATTGATGACTCCGAGTCATCAATAGCATCACTGGTAGTCTCATTGAATGATAGTCTCATTGAATGAATAGCTAGATATAGGATTAGTCATTGAAAGTGGAAGTGGTCGGGATTTGACTTATGATGATCAAAATATTAATGACTTAGTAAACAAAGTTCGTAAAGTGGTTCTTATTTTCAAAAGAGCATCCTTGAAAAATGATACAATACTTCAAAAATATGTTAAAAAAGAACATGGAAGAGAGCTTAATTTACTACTCGACTGTAAAACGCGTTGGAACAGTCTCTTTAAAATGCTGAAGCGATTTGATCTTTTAAAAACTAGCGTAAAAAAGGCACTTATTGATCTTAATAATCCTGTACCATTTCTAAAGTCAGATTTTCAACTCATTAGTGAGATAATCAAGGTATTGGCGCCAGTTAAATTATCTGTAGAAGCACTTTGTCGTTCTGATGCTAATTTGTGCACGGCGAATGTGACACTCAAGTTTTTTTTTCAAGAATTGCGTGACAATGACTCAATTTTGGCTTCTAAATTGAAGACACATTTATTGAACCGCTTGAAAGATCGTCGACGAAGTGAGTTAAGTGGAGTATTAAACTATCTACAAAATCCTAATACTGAGAAGTCTGAGTTGGAGACTGATTGTGATGTAAAGGAGTTATTTTCGAGTCCAAGCAAGATGACTATAAAAAACAGATTATTTTGTTAACTAGGAAAATTGCAAATAGTGACAATGAAGAAAATGACATGAACATTGAACCCACGCAGACAACTAGTAAAACTGATTTAACATTAAGGCGCTGTCCTAAGCGACTGTTTTGGAAAATGAGGGGGTGAAGCAGGGGAGGTGAAGGGAGCTTAGCTTCGTCTTCTGCGGGGCGCCCCCCTTCATTCTCGTCGCGTGCGGCCGTATTCTGGCGACATCCGTATTCCAATATTTCAAAATCGCAAGCAAAACGTTTTAGCATATTGAATTGAGATACTGATATTAAAATTTATATTACATACATCAATCTGTTTGTACAATATAGGCATAGCGCAATTTTTGTTTTCAATGCAGACATGACCAAAACTGGTTTACATTAGACATTATAGGTATTAATAGTTGACGAAAGTAGGTAAATACCTACGTGCCGTAAGATGATAAAAATAATTAAGTCAGTTCCATGTATGGAGAGGCCATTATTATGTTTGTTTTGTTTTTGTATAAAAATAGTGAAGCAGTTCATATAATACCTACATCTAATTCCATTCCTGCCAGTTTTCAAATCTGTTTTGCAATAAATTGGCTGTGACATACGGGCGGACAGACAGACAGACATTGCGAATCTATGAGGGTTCCGTTTTTACAATTTTTGGTTAAGGTACCCTAAAAAACACAATACTGCTCTACTAAGCGCAAAAGCCATATCTCAACTAAAGCGAGTTACGAGATAATTGAAGTTTAGTAAAAGTTGATTTCTTTTATTTATTTATGGATGTTTATTGTTATTATAGGTATAATTATTATGGCAAAGGTTTCGAAATACGTCGCCGTTTTTAGGGGTTGTGAGTGATTGGAGAGGGAGCAGGGGAGGTCTTGAAACCCCCCTCACCATTTTCACTTGCCGGAAATACTTGGTTTCCTCTGAAAAAAAATATCTCCAAACAACGGTGTGTATGGCACTGCCAACTTCCACATTCATCACAC
Organism: Euclidia mi; assembly: GCA_944739405.2. NCBI lineage: Eukaryota > Metazoa > Arthropoda > Insecta > Lepidoptera > Erebidae > Euclidia > Euclidia mi. The sequence goes on from OX123199.2 coordinate 37,715,283, forward strand.
TAGTTTAATAAACTAAGGTTGTCGGAGCCTATTTTCGGATTGAGGGTCAAAAGAGAACCTAACATAACCTATTTATTTACTTATTACAGTCGCACCTAACCCAAGGCACTCGAAAGCAATGACGCACAAATTTGACATTAGCTGTCAATATGATCATTCCAAGATGGCAGTTTTGCTTTCGTTTCACGTTTTTCACATAAAACCTAAAAATTACATTTGTAAAACTGTACTTAAGTATAAAAACTATGTTCCGTTTTGCATAATTGCCGAAGTATTTATGAAATTTTAGAAATTGTTTAAAAATATTTAGACGCAACTCCGGCCGCCAAAATTACTTTTTATTCGGGATTAAAACGAACTACCTTAAGCGCCCTACACTACCAATACCCTCAAATTTAGGCGACTCGTTTCGAAACCCAACCCATTATTATTTTTCAAAATAGATGAAACATCAAAAATAAATGTGGATATACCTTATTCATGAGATACTGCTATGTCGCTTAGAAAATTATAGAATTATAATTTGAGTTACTGCTTTTTCGTTAGCTCTCGTCATACATGTTTGTATGGAAAAATATAAAAAATTTCTTTCGCTTCAAATATGTGTTGTTTCAAAGAAAATAAATATTAAAAGATATTTATTTATATTCATTTATAATTTATTAACGAAATACAGAGTTTACAGCTCATCAAAAGTTAGCTGTCTGCTGCAACCCGGCAGGTTTTCTTTATTCTCATCGAATGTTAAAGGCAGTGTGTGAGGTGATAAGACTTATTAATTGCTGTTGTTCACGAGGCACAGTTTAATTTACTTTCCTTTTACGGCTTGGTATTGTAGAAATTTCAAGCACTGATGAAACATTTTCCTCTCCGTGATCTCGCAATGCCATCCCTTGAGCTTGACGAGAATCAACAATTTCAGGCAACTGCCAATTCATATAAAACGCCACAAGCTTCTCCCAGAAAACATCATCTCTTTCTATAATTTCTATTTTTAGTGGTATACTTTCGCCACTCCACACAGCAAATAAACACTTTTGTTTGCGTGTAACGTGGCGTTGCCCCTGAATTTGGTAATAACAATTACAATATTTGTTTAGACTAGTCAGTTAACTTTTTTATCATGTTTCCATATTTGTATTTTATTTGCTCTTATACTATTCTCCAGGCCATTCTTATAGGCAACTATAGAACATTAAATTTCCACAATCGTGTTTGGACCTATTAATCCATCTGGCGTGGCACCAATAAACGAATAACCCACAAGGCTCGATTGTTACATTTTCTTGCTTCGCCAGTTGTTGCAAAGCCAGTTGTTCATTTTAGATTCCATGCGCAACTGATTTTACATTGCAAATATTTTATTTGTACAAAATATTTTTTACTAAGTTGGCTTTACTGCTGTTATCTCTTCTTTTTACCACTATACAAAAATTTCAATCTGTCAACATATTCTTACGCAATTCGAACCAGTCACTGCTATCCCTCTTGTAATTTTTGCTTATCACTACGGAATTTGAGTCAAATTTGTTAAAAAATTGTTTGGCATTTCTTGGCTAGCTCTTGAACAGATCGTGTTAGGAATGACTGAAGTCAAATGTGTGTAAGTCGTTTCAGAACTGTTATCTTTAACTTCACTGTAATTACAATAATGATAATTAGTTACGTACTTTATTATTAAAAAAATACTATATCTTGTGTTATAGCAAACAGAGAAGTCACCTTCTTACTTATAAATGATTGATTTTAGAAATTAAAAAGATATTAGATGTACTGAGACATACCTAATAGTTTATGAATAATCAAAGTTTTACCCGATGTACCTAAAAAGGTTTATGTTCAAAACACAATAATACAACATTCCTTACCGCTTGTGTGCGGATTGCGGAGCGCCATATTAGCGCTGTCATCATTATTGTTCGCTGTGGCGGCATCTTAGCGCTCCAGGCGCTCTGACAAGCTAATGAATTTGAAATATAGGTACATAAAATGATTCGATTTTATGTTATTACTCTTTCAAAAATTTAAAACTGTGGCAGCTATGTATTATGAGAATAATTTATATAATTATATTATGCATTATCGATAATATATAAGTAACATAGTTAGTCATAAAAGACTCTTATGAAAATAATTTGTGTAAAAATGTTACATATTTCATAATCACTAGGCCATGGATGAATTTCTATTTTATGACGAGGCTTTCTTGTACAAATCCTTCGTAGAGCTTCATTTCTCTAATTGTCCATATTTTATTCTTCTAATTATATATTTATAAGCACAGAAACAATAACACATTAAACGCAACAAGAGTATAAACTTAGGTCCTAATTATATGTGCCCATAGTTACATGAAAAGCCTATTTGATTCAAAGTATTCAGTCCATAACATAAAACATGAAATTACGAACTCAAATCGGCGTATTATAATAACAAACAGGTTTACGTAAAATTTCGTGCAGCGGAGACGCAAGCGACATGACCTATCTCTCACAGGGCTCATAGCCGAATGATGATGTCTGGGCGGGGCGTAAACTAGCAACTGACACTCAGTACACCGCTTATGCTAATAAGGTTTAAATTGCTGAAGCGTTTGATATTGATGGGATCTACCGAGCGTCAAAATCATAGACGTTTGGCAGATTTTATTTAATTTTACAAAATATACACGTATAATATGAAAATAAATAGGGTAATTCTTTAGTTCATTAGATTTCCTACAATATTATCAAAAAAAATATGACAGCTTACGATCAAAATATTGCAAACAGTGAGACGAAAGAATATTTTCTGCCTCGATTTTGTGATTTTTTTACCGTGATTCTATTTTACGTACATGAAAAATTCTTTCAAAAGTCTTTTGTTCAGACTTTTGACTTTAAGCTCTAATTTTTGCTAGTTTGTAATATGTACCGTTATGGCTAGATGCGCGACGAAAAATTAGGTGTTTCACGGCTTCTGAGGTATAACAGCGCCTTAAAAGAAAAGCTTCAGAACGAAATAGAAAATAGTACGAAAACTATATATCCTGAAGCATATAAGGAAACTGATCTTTCTAAGATTATTTAACAAGAAATGAATCTTTATGAGGCTAGTTCCACACAAGGTTATAATTTGGAGAAGGCTTATAAAAAATTATTGACGGTTCCTCCAAGTTCCATCGAGCCTGAACGCGCGTTTTCCGCTGCTTCATATTTGTGCAACAAATTAAGAAGTATATTTCGGATGAGACGTTGGATGCGTTGTTATTTCTTAGATTTTATTTTCGTGGTTTAAATAAGTAAATTATAGTTTCCGGTCTATTTGATTTAAAATATGAGTCCTATTAACTTTGATCTCTTTTGACAAATTTTAAGAAGTTGATTTTTTTAAGTTTATTGTAAAGTAAAATAAACAAACTAAGCAATAATTTATTAAACCATTTTGTAAGGACCTAGTTTGTTAATTTTATTAGAAGAAATTATAATTTTGTTTAGTTTTTGAAGATTTAAGTAAAGATTTAAAATAGAAGGTTGATTTTGATATGTTTTACTTTCTTTTTGCTACCACTTTCTATACCATACCAATACAATCCCGGGACTATCCCGGGATCCCGGCATTAACTGTTGATAATCCCGAAATCCCGGGACTAGAAAAATCGACCGGGATCGAATCCTCTTTATAACGCTAGGAGGATGATAATGTACTGGTTTAATTTTTCTACATAGTTTGAAATATTATAAATGATCAAACGAACTTACCTGAGTGAAGATCGATCATTATTATACGAAGTGCTTCGTTCGAAGATATATGTATTTACCATGCAGCTTTCTCGATTCACTCGGCAACTGACGCAATTTTTCAGAGCTAAAATTATCTGTAAGTATGTATGTATGTATTATCTGTGTCCTTACGTGAACTGTCATTCTTTTTAGATTCTTTCAAGGTTATCTCAATTTTACCTGGGGTGAGGTGGGTAGGGACCATATATCTTCGAACGACGCACTTCGTATAATAATGATCGAACTTTACTCAGGTAAGTTCGTTTGATCATTTATTTATTTTTTGCGTGCTTCGTTCTCGATATATGTATTTACCATGCAGATGTTTAGAGAGATGGTAAAGTTGAGATGACCCTGACTCCTTGTCCTTTAAAATAAATATTTTTATTTTTGAAATCAACAGCGTTTTATTCATAAACATCTTAAATCCTTTTCAATTATTAAACTTAATTATTAATCAGCCTTATTTGGTACGTATTAAACTGTTTTCTACTATTATATATTATTATTCATTAAGCACAGCTTGGGCAAATTCACCTGAATTTAAAATTGGCCGGTTATAAAATTTTGCAAATGTTAATGAGTTATTTGTCCAACCAGCAGTCTGTCTTATTACATCTAATGAAATTCCTTTTGACTTAGCCTTGGATGTAGAGGCGTGTCGTGTACTATGACCTGAGCAGACACTCGTATCAATACCGCAGTCTGAGAGAGTATTCTTAATCCATCTACTAATAGTAGAAGCCGAAACCGGTTTATGAGGTTTTTTAAGAGATAAAAACAAGTAGTCATTATGACCTCTTATCTTACTAGTAAATGTCATGTAATCACACAATGTTCTGAATGGACAAATCTCAGGTTTTTCAAAAAAGGGTAGGAAAAGATTAGGCTGAGTTCTTCCCGTAGCCGAAGTTTTAGTTGTATCAGTAATGGCAATATTGACACAACTTTCACTCTGTATTATATTAGATATTTTTATTAATGACAAGGTTTGTGCCAGTTGAGCTGTGCTTAATGCAAGGAGAACCACCAGTTTCTTTGATATACATTCAAAGCTTAATGTAATATTGGGGGTCCAGTTGGTTAATACACTTTAAACATTATTTGGATCCCATGTTCTTTGGTATTTTGCTAATGGTGGTCTCGACTTATTGAAACCTTTAAAGAGTCTCTTAATACGATCATCCTTCCCAATTTTAGAGCCTATTATCAAGGATAGAGCTGACTTATGTGGGTTAAGAGTACCATAGGCAGCCCCAGAGTCAAATAATTTTGTTAGAAAATACGTAACAAAGGGTATAGACGAAGTGTATGGGTTTATACCATGATCCTGACAGAAGGTCCACCAAATTTTATATGTAACATTATATTGTTTTAGTGTATTATGTGAAAGGGATGCAAACATGACATTTTTGAGGTTTAAAATATATAAGTTTTGAGATAAGCATAGTCTGCATAAAAGGGTACCAAGGTTGTGATGGCCAGTGAGGCATGACCATAATACCTGTTGCCTTCTCATTTTTAATTTTTTGTAAACATTTTAATATTAAACTGAATGGAGGCAAGGCATAAAAGAAATATTCTGTCCAAGACAAGGTAAAAGCATCAATATTCATTGCCTCTGGATCTGGTTTCCAAGAAACATAAGAAACACATTTAGCATTAGTGCGGGATGCAAATAAATCTATTTCAGGTTCACCCAGCACAGATAAAATTTGTTGAAATGCCACAGTATTTAACTCCCATTCAGTATCTAGATTAATTTTTCGCGACTCTTCATCAGCCTCTTTATTTTCACTAGACTTAATGTAGGAGGCAACTAGCCAAATATGTCTTTCTTCGCACCACTGCCATATGGATCTGGCCAGATTATTTAAATGTGGAAACTGAGTACCACTCATTCTGTTCACATAAGATATTGCAGTCTTATTATCTACACGCAACAGGATGTTAAGGTATTGCTTATCCTTTACAAAAACCTTTAATGCCATAAATATTGCCAGTAGTTCCAAATAGTTTATATGGTATGTTTTCTCAAGTTTACTCCAGAAGCCATGTGCTCTTTTATTTTTGTAAACAGCACCCCATCCAGTCATGGATGCATCAGTGAACAGTTCAATATCATGTTTATGATGAGCAATACTTTTACATACTGTACTAATATTATCATTCCACCATTGCAGATCTAATTTTATATCAGAATATAAGTTTAGTTTTACATCATAATTCTCATTGTTTTTAACTAAATATTTGTACTTGTGATGTTCTAAATATTTTGTGTAAAGCCAACCATATGTGGTAGCTGGGCAGGCTGCAATTAGTATTCCAATTAATTTTGCCAGATCTCTTATAAAACAGCTATCAAAATCTAAGTACTTCTGAACAGATTTTTTAATATTTGATACTTTGTCTATGGGCAATTGTAATGTCATACTTTTTGTATCAAACACAAAACCTAGAAATTTGCAAGACTGTGATGGTATTAACATACATTTATCAAAATTTATAACATATCCCAGGCACTTTAAGAGAGCTATTGTTTCTTGAACATTTTGTAAACATGACTGATGATAACAAGATCCTATACATAGTAGGTCATCTAGGTATTGAACTGACTTGTAACCGTTTCCTCTTAGATGTGTCACTACAACCTTCATAATTTTTGTGAAAATATTAGGTGCAGAGCATAGGTCATAAGGGAGGGCCTTAAATTCGTATAATTTATCATATTGGAAACGCAGGTATTTTCTATACTGTGGATTTTTATTTACTAATAGATATGATTCTTTTAAATCAATTTTCGCCATGTAATCACCTGGAGAGTAAAGCTATTGCTGTCCTATAGTCCTCCCATTTTAAAATGGGATGTTTCTACATATTTATTCAATGACTATAAGTTTAGTATGAATCTTTTTGTACCATTAGGCTTTGGAATCAAAAATATAGGGGAGATAAACTGGTTTTTACATGGCATGCAAGGGGATATAGCTCCCAATTTTAATAAATTGCTGATAGCAGTATGCATATCAGTATTTTCTTCAGATGATATTACTGAACGGGGGAGAGTAACTGAATTCTGATAAGGTTTCTGTGCAAAGGTAATCGAGTATCCTTTGATATAATTAAGAATAGATTCATCTTTGCAAATTTGGTTCCAGCAAGATAAAAAATGTGTCAGCCTTCCCGCATGACTTACCTCTATGTGCGAGCAGGAGGCTTCTCCTGTGAGGCTTTGGTTTTCTTGGTAGTGGACTGATAATAGTGGGCGTGATGTTTCCGGGCTTGTATTGAGGACTGGCTCTTCTTGGGTCCGTACCTCGCTGATGTCCTCTGATTGTAGCGAGGAGGACCTTGTGAGTTTCCCTTATGATTTGCTTTATTGTTGTACTTATTGAATGTAGGTTTCTTGATAGACTGGCCGCTTTGTTGGCATGTTTTCAAAATGTTGATCTTTGATAGCATCATAAAACTTTTTGTCTAAAACTGGAAAAATTAAGTTTCTTCTTGATTTTGTCTGTACCAAATGTAGATCTGTCAAGATCCTTCCAGCATCACTAAGTAGTGAGATCAATTCTAATCTGTCCACTGTATCATTATTTATCAACAATGATATTGCATTACTGATTATAGACAGTCCGATGCCTAGCTGGTTTTGTTCCAACTCTATCTTTTTGTCTCTGCTGACAATATTATCACTTACCGAAACAGAAATTTCTGGATTAAGCTTTGGCGCCTTTAATAAAGGTACATTTTTTGGGATCAATTGTTCCATTAATTTTTGTTTTGGCTCTTTAAGAAGACCATTTTTCAAAATATTGCTCCAAATACGAGCCAAGTCACTGTTTATAGCCTACTATATCGTAAGAGGTCCTAACCTTATACAGGTTTATCTGGCATGAGATCACTCAGCGCTAAAAGTACCTCAGGACTTATTGTTGGTATTTCTGAGGTAGGCTCAGGATCCACCGCTGTACTTGCGGTAGAATTTTCTGCAATTGGTGGTTCAGATTCTTCTGGAACCGGGTCTGTCATAGGTCCTGCTGGTGACATATCATGTGGTAAGGTTTCAATGATTTCGACTTCGTTCGAAGTGTTATCAGTATTGTAATCTGAATAACAAAAATCATACCACTGGAAATTTGTACAAGTGGTCGCTAACAAACTGCTTATTGAAGCCTCACGGACTTCACATAAAGTTTACAGATGTCGTCCGTATATCTCGTATACGACCCGCATCTAAGGATCTCGTTCGTATATCTCGTATACGACCCGAGTCCAGTGAGCACGTCGATGTATCTCGTACACCACCCGTCTCATACGGTACTAAGGTTATGAAAAAACCTTGTGGCTTTAACTGCTATGAAAGCCAGTAGACGTACCGTATAATAGCAATCGCAAGACAACTTTTTATTACCTGGAATACTAGAAATTGAAGTATCACTTCCACTTTTATAGTCATCCCGACGACGACCACGGCGCTTCATTTTCCGTTCGATATTTCTTATTTTCTTTTTGTAATATTGTAAATCTTTTTCTTCATGCCGCCTTTTAGGCATAGTTGTGGTATAATATGCACAATTTTCACTTTCTAAAACTTAAATTTACTTTATTAATTCGTAGAACACAGTATCAGTTGCCGAGCAAACGAAAAGAATGACAGTTCACGTAAGGACACAGCTAATACATACTTACACTTACAGATAATTTTAGCTCTGAAAATTTGCGTCAGTTGCCGAGTGAATCGAGAACGAAGCACGCAGTATAATGGTCGACATGCTAATCAGTATCATATTAAATACTAGTACCAAGGTGTTTAATACGTAGGTACTCATGTAACGGATTAGTCGCTAATCTTATAATTAATTGTGACACGTCACCTAAATGACTTATAACTTAACTGATGTACGTATAATTATTAGTACATCATTTCTAATCAATGAGCAATTAATATTAGCAGATGAGCATAATAATTAATTGTGGCTGAGGCACGCGTTATAGTCAATACAGCACCCAGAGCTCGCGTGAATATGTGCACAGCTTCAATGAATAACTAATGCAGATAGCACGTGCCTGAGTTTCAGTTACTTGATAAATACATTTGCATTTTGTAGCAAAATCAACGAGCGTCAGGCCGTCACGCACCCAATCAGTTCAGCTGATATAGTTCAAATATTTCCATAATCAATCTCAGTCAATCCTAGAAAATACGGGACGTATCGGCTGCTCAAAATCGAGCACCAATTCAAAGTAAACTCAGGTGAGCTCGAAATAACACAGGCTTTAAAACATTACGCACCATTAAGCGCTGAAATAATTCTTAATTTTTTGAGTACACCAAAACCGCATAGAAGGAAAAAAAACCACTCGATTCATCGTAAGTCGTAAATTCATTTGCTTTCCGACTAGGAATAAAAGCTATTGCAAAGTTTTCCTGCATTCCAATTAAGGCTGGAAGGCTTTTTAATTCAAGTTTTGTAAAGAACAATTTGCGAACGACTACAACTGTGGATAATAACAATATTTTAGTTTTGTTATACGTGCCGTAGTGAAGTCATATTAACACCCGTGATTCCGAGCGGCTCTATACCGCCGCCCCGCCATTTCTTTTACATCAATTCTCTATACGAGCATGTGTATACTTCGGTTTTTTGTAAAATCAGATTCCAGTACCTATATTTTCTTTGACGTCTATATTTCTTTGAGCTAAGTCTGAACGTTCTAATATTTATTTTGCAATAGCTTATTAGTTACCTTAAACTGAAACTGCTTTGAATTAACTTTATTTCTTTGCAGGTTACCAAACGTTTTGATTATTTTTGTACTAAATAGTGTATAATACGAGGATAAAATATCGCCAGCAATCGCTGCACGGACTGCCTTCTTTGAGTTTTATTTCTGGGTAGGAAACACTTATAATTCTAACATGTGAATTATTTATATGTAATTCCGAGCACTGAAGAAAAATACCAAGCGTACACGTAACGTACTTTAATTTTGTATTTTCTCATAAATAATTTTATTTCAAGTAGCTGGAATCTAATAATTTCTAGTTTGTACAAAACAAACAAGACCAATGCAATAATAGCGAAGTACGAGGACAGTTTGCGACATTCATCGTCACAGAAAATATCTCAGTAACTGACCGAGTGCAATTAAACACAGATGCGACCTAAAATATATATGAAAAAAATACTACATGTTCATCTGTGCAAGTCGGCGTATGTACGAGATGGGGTAATTAATTAGAAATTTGAACGAGTACAACTGCTCTCTTACGCTTCTCCTATTGTGCTGAATTAAGTTTAACAAACAAACATTAGTGACGATGCATGCACTTCTATGTTATTGTCGCTTATTTGTTTACTTACATAAGACAGAACCTAGAACAAGTTCAAGCAAATATAATTATATTAGCACTGTGAAATATTATCATAAACAAAGAAAGTAATTAAATATATAATATATAATTGAATACTCATGCTTTCACTATTTAATACTGTAGACATGAGATAATATGATTAAAACCGTTCTTGAAAGTCAGCGGTCTATGGTTAAATCTATCAAATCTGAAAAAAGTCACTATATAGTCGGCCCATCCTTACAATGGGGTTGTAAAATTACGTGTTACTTACATAGTGTTTTTTAGAATAACTCATAATTGGGATTGGTCAGATTTTTAAAGGAATCTCTTTTCATTTTGCAGTAGGAAAACAGTTCAAGATTTTTTATTATTTTGTCTGTATTGTTTTTATTTTTTATGCGTGTGTAAAATGTGTACCTACGTTAAAGTAAATTAAATTCCTTTATTAGTTGTAAATATTTTTTTCTGTCCTCACACAGTTGCACCAATATTATTTCATGTTTTGTACATTCATAATACTATTATATTAAAACGAGTCATATTCGCGATATTTAATTAACTATAAATACCTGTATTACCGACGTTTTTCTGCGTTATTTATTGCCATAGAAAGCTTAGATAAGAAACGCTATCGCTAATTTCGACCACTTAAAACCTATCCCTTAGTAAAACATTTCAATCATAGTTAAAATATGAATAAGTACCAGAATTTATAAGCACAAAATAAATTAAAAACGGATCCAGTCTGTCTGTTGGGACAGTGGGACAGACAAACTGAAAGTGGGACAGTCACGCCTATAGCGGGTCGTAGGGTCACTTTAGTTATGACGCATAATATAAAATCGCAATTTCAATATTGCATTCCATTAAATATATGCTATTCCACTGCCAACCTGTATTTATTACGGGATCTAGGTTCATAATTGCGTAGCGGTTGAAGTGGCCATTCTTTCACCGAAAGTCACTAAATTCTATAAACACTGATTTTTTTATTTTCTTAATATCCCAGGACAAGTCACTCACGGTCATTTGATTTAGAGCTTGGCAAACCTCCTGATGAAAACCAGACTGCTACTCATATTTGTACATATATTGTTAAAATATCCGACCAGACACACGACAAATAATCGTGCTCATCACACAAAGATTTGTCGTGGGTGGAAATCGAACCCGCGACACCTGTCGTAGCAGTCAGTCTCACTAACCACTACACCAACATACCAGTCAGTCAATAATTTGCGTGATTGGCATTTAAGTTGTACCGAGTTTGGGTTTCGTTTGTTAGAATATTTGTTGGCCCCCCGAGACATATGAATTGTTTAAAATATAATTGAAGTGTCATTGAAACGACCGTGGTATGTGATATGTTTAAATATGAATCAATCGAACGATAATCAACAACTCGATATTTGTCCCATTAAATTCGTATTAAACAGTTTGCGGAGTAAATATACTTGATAATAATATTTCATGCTAACTTTTTAGTGAATTGTTTTGATATAGAAATATCTTGCGGAGACATTATTTTTCAAGTATACGTGAAGAATGCTGATATTTGAAGTTCTTTTAGAATGTGAAAACATATAGATATCTTTAGGTTAGTTTTGGGGACCAGTGAACTTGATATTTAAAAGATAAATCTCACACTAGTAGTCTTGTGTCGCGGAGAATTTTACAAACATTGAATCAAAGGACATAAGACACACTGAGATTTAAAACAACAATTTTCACAGCATCACCAGCTCCGAAACAGTAGATTATCTTTATTGTCTATGTATTTAAGAATATTGTCTGTCTTCACCTGTTCTCTGGTTGCCATAGTATAAGCTCTGCTTAGTTTTGGATCAGATGATCGTGTGTGTGTTGTCTTAAGAAGTATCTTAAATATTAGCATTGAGAGAATCGTAATCAGTAGATTACGATTCTCTCAATGCTAATATTTTTATACTAATGCCATTTATCTGTCTTCGAAATACTGAACCAAGTGACTAGCCGATATACCATGCTTGTACAAAATAAATTAGCGGGCCTTAATCGGGTACAATTAATTCATACCTTATAATAATAATAAAATAATAATAAAACTTTATTTCATATCATAATTGACTTACATTTCATGTCGAGGAGTCTCCATTTAGGCAGAAAAATGCCTGTAGTTGGAGGCTCCGCTCTTCCCTTATGTTATAAGGGTAACAATTATGGATACGTTAACATAAACAAAGTAAAAACTAAGGAAAGGAAATATACGTGCGTGTGTGTGTGTGTGTGTGTGTGTGTGTGTGTGTGTGTGTGTGTGTGTGTGTGTGCATGCGTGCGTGTGTGAGTGTGTGTGGTGTGTGTGTGTGTGTCTGTAAGTGTATGTGAGTGTGTACATGATAATATGTGACTTAGAATCAATATTAAGACGCAGACTGTAGAAGTAACTCAGTATCATTGTAGTTTAAATTGTTAAGCCAAATAATTAATGTTTTTTTACATTCATATGGTTTTTTATCATAAATATATATCGACTTATTAATTTTATTGTATAAGTAGGCTGAGCGTTTTTTAAATTGTCTGTTTGCAAATTCGGTTTTAGTTGTGGGTACATTTACTATGCGATGTTTGTTTCTTTTTTGAAGTATTTCCGGCTTAAATGATATATCTTTATGCGCTTTAAGGATGATAGAAAGAATGTACAGTTTTCTCACAGACAGCAGGTTACTTAATTTGTAGAGCTTATCCGTAGAGAATATTCTTTTTTTGAAGTACATCATCTTAATAATCGCTCTTTGAGCGCGTTCTACCTCTAGAAATCTAGATTTCGCTGCTCCACCCCACGCAGTTATGCAATACACTAAAACAGATTGAACCATGGCTACATAGATTTCGTTCAAAAGATTTCTTTGGTTATTATTATTTTTGTTTGGTACAACATATCTTAGCTCCTTGAATTAGCGATGTACCGAGTATGGGTTGACTCGAGTCAGACTCGATTCCTGCTTAGAACTCACCTACTCAAATACCAATTTATTTTGATTCGAGTACGCCGTCTCGATTCCGGTACTCGAGTCAGGAAGAATCGATTCGTACTCGCTAACTCGTATTCAATTTATGCGAGTCCAACTGATTCAAGTCTCGTATTCGATTTTGGTTAACTCGCTTGTACTCGCAAACTGTTTACCTACTTAAGCAATGAAATGGCGCATGCCTAATAATACAAACTAGTTTGAACCTGCATCTTTTTGTTTTGATTTCTTTATTTTGTGTCAGTTAGCAGTAATTGTGAGTACTGAGTTCTACTGAGTGAATTTATTTAATTGTTTATTAATACCAGAAGTGAAATGACTGGATTTTAATTAACTTTATTTTAGAATGGCGCCGAAAAAATCCTCAGGTGTATGCAAGTGTTTTGAGAAAGTGTAAAATAAAGTGCAAGAACTGTGACTCCGTATTTAAAGATTTAAAAACACAACTTAATTTGTTAAAGCACCTAAAAAAAATCTCATCCTATTATTTAATCGACTCAGATTGTCAATTCTTCAGCTACTTGTTGTGTCATAAGGCTTAACCTAACCTACACGCTGTTTGAAGTTAACTCCTTTTCATTTTTCCCTTTTGTTCTAAAATCGGACTCTAGTTCTGGACTAGAATTTTTAGACTCGAATTCTGGACTCGAATTTCTAGACTCGAGTCCAGCTGGATTCGAGTCAATATTCGAATACCAAACATAGAATTCGAGTACTGGTCTCGAATCAGGGAATCGAGTCATGATTCGAATACCGGATAAACTGACTCGAGTCGACTCGATCCATCAAAACAGCGACTCGGCACATCACTACCTTGAATAGCCATATAAGTTTTCGTACTCTACTCATGACTTGTTCCAGTTGAGGATACCAAGAGAGACGCCGGTCAATCAACACACCTAAGTACTTTGTTTGGGTAACTTGTTGAATAGTAGGGCAGTTACAGCAAACTCGACCTGTAGCATCATTGCATGTGTGTATTTTGAACTGAAAATCGCTATCTGGTTGAAATTGATTATAAATATTAAAACAGATGAAGTTAGTTTTGCTAGTGTTCAGTGTAAGCAAATTTTTTTGTAACCAAGCTGCGACAAGGGCAAGCCCTTCTTCTGCACTATGTTTAACTTCCTGCCAAGTTTTGCCTGTGAAGACTACAGCTGTATCATCGGCGTACGAGAATACGTTGGCGTTATTGATTCTCATGTTGCAGAGGTCGTTTATATAAATTAAGAACAACGTAGGTCCTAGCACGCTGCCTTGTGGCACGCCGTATGATACATCTGTGTCCCCACTAACTATGTTTCCTAGTTTAACTTTTTGTGTTCTACCAGATAGATAATTTTTAAAGAGCGCCAGTGGAGTTCCACGGACTCCAATAGCTTTGAGCTTGCATAGGAGGATAGGAATAGAGACGGTGTCAAAGGCTTTCCTTAGATCCAGAAAGGCTGCGATACATTTGTTTCCTTTATCAAGTTGTTCAGTTACTAGTGAAGTTAGTCCTATAACTGCATCTTCAGTTGATTTTTTTTGTCGAAATCCAAATTGAGAAGATGACAGAATATCAAATCCATTTAGATAATTTAAAAGGCGATTATTTATCAGTTTCTCTATAATTTATGAAATCGCTGTTAACACAGAGATAGGTCGATAGTTGTTGACATCGTCTCTTTTGCCACCCTTATACACAGGTGTAATAATGGATTGTTTTAATGCGGGTGGGAAAATTCCTTTTCGGAAACACAGATTGGCAAGATGCGCAATGACTGGTACAACTTCATTTCTAGCAAGTTTTAAGAAGCAAGTAGGTATATTGTCCCATCCAGGGGCACTGTCAGATCGCAGATTCATAAGCGTACTACAAACTTCGGATTGGTCAGTTTCCAGGAGTACCATTGAACCTAAGTAGGATGGTGTTTTGTTTAGGGGTTTGTCATTAAAATTAGTAGCAGGTATTATGTTTTCGGCCAGCTCTCGGCCTATATTTGCGAAATATTTATTAATATAGTTAGCCGATTCTATGGGGGACGATTTAACGTGCAACAACTCCGGGTTCTCTGTTTGTGATTTATTTTTATTGGTATACGTTATATTTTTAATGTTCTTCTAAAGAAGTCTATTGTCTTTAACTGCAATAGTTTCTGTACCGCGTATACGTTATTTTGGTGATTTCGTTGTGAGGTTCAATACGTGCCCTTTTCTGTAACGCATTACGATGCCGAATGCATCTAAGAATACCCTGCGTAATCCAGGGTTTTAATAAAAGTTTACTGCTTGGCACGGTAATAGTGCGTGTATTGATAGTCAGTGATTGAGATATTAATTCTATTAAAGAGTTCGTAACTATACTAGGATCATCAATAAATAAAAGTTCAGCTAGATTTTTATTCTGTAAATAGATAAGGGCACTGTTAAAATCTAGTTGTCTTAATTTTATCTGGAATAGGCTTGTCTTTTGTTTTTGCTAAAGAAAGAAAGGTGGTATAGTGGTCGGTAGTGGTAGTACGTAAGATTGCTATAAAAGCTGATATTTTTTTGGATTAATTTTTAGCATAAAATGATCAAGACAGCTTTCCTCTCTTGTGAGAATTGTATATCCAGCCACAATTCCATGTGACGATAACATATTCAAGTAATTTATTCTATTTTTGTGTTCGTAGTATTGTTCAGTTTCTCTGGGTTTTAGATTAATATTTATATCTCCTGCGATCACAATGTTTCTTTTTTGTGTGTTTAGTGATTCTAGATGTAAACCTAGAGAGTCAGTAAAATTATCAGCACTTAAATTCGCAGGGGTCCTATATACACCAAATACAATGCTATTTAGTACCTCGATTTGAAGACACGTTGCATGTATGAGTTTAATTTCTGTAAACTTGTGTTTGAGATTTTTTTTCACATATGCAATGACTCCGTCATTTTTATTTGAAACATTTGTGGTATAATAACAATTGTAATTAGCAAGTTGTGGCACAGGTTTGTTTGAATTAAGTTGACCTTCCGTTAGTATGATGACATCGATTTCAAATTTGAAGCTAGATAATGTAAGTAAAAAATCATCAAAATTACAGTAAATTCCACTGATGTTCTGAGCGATTACTGTAAAATCATTTTTGTGTATGGATGTAACTTTCTCAAGATCGGTACAATCGCATACTATTGAATTTGCAAGCTGTATGTTGTCTATTTTTTGTAATCTTTGTATAGATTCACACGCGATAGCCATTATTTGAGTAAGAAGTTATACTTGTCCTTGCTGCCCACTTCTTAGAGCGTGTGTAATGTGGTGATGTGATGATTATGTTTGTCTTGTGTGTGTTTATGTTTGTTTGTGCAATTATTTTGTAAGTGTGTTTATTATAGTAATGTGTACGTAAATGGTTAATGAGATTGTGTGTATTGTTTTGTATTTTGTAAGTGAGTGTATATTCGAAAGTGATACAATACTTGTTTAAAACGAAGTTGATTAAAGTTATACAAACCAAGAATCTAAAAAAGATAATATACTGAAAGTTAGGTCTTAATTTTGATACTGGTGAGATCCTGTTCTGATCTGATCTGTACTCGTTTGTTTTCATCAAGACGGATAAAAACCGATCCACGAAAAGTCCAGCACGTGTAACCATTTGTTTTTGCAAATTCACGGACTTTGGAGAATAATTTGGCAGTTTTTTTCGTGATGCTCTCAGATACATAGATGAGTTTATTTTCTCCTCTGAAGCCAAGATGTCCAGTATGTAACTTATCAATTAGTTCTTTACTCTTTTTGAATTGTTTTACAGCTGTTAAAACCTTTTCCTTCCTTAGTACTGTAGTAAACTCTGCTACAAAAGTGCCTGTGCCATTCGATTTTTCATGTGGTTTAATTCTATAGATGTCTTTAATGTCAGTGTCCTTGATTTCAGCATGAATTGTCTTCCCCAGCTCAGAGATAAAATTGTTTAGTTCCTGTTTCCCTTCAAACTTATTCTGGTCGGAGATTAGTTTCGGTACATTACGTATTTCAATCGTTGTTGAACAAGTTTTTCTTTCTAAATAATCTACTCTTTCCTCTCAGTAATCCGTTTCATGTCCTCTTTCTTCTCATTCTGTAGTGATTCAATCCTTTTTAGAGCCACGTCATACTTTTCTGATAGGAAACTAATACTTTCTTTAATCTCTTCGCTCTGCTTCTGCAAGGTTGCCTGTAATTCCTGGAAGCGTAAATCCTGTTCAGCCGCTAGAGAACCAAATAATGTACGCATTTCTTGCATAACATCACCAACATTTGTATCAATATTTGCAGTTTCAGTTTGAGAGGGCGTTCTCAAAGCTCGTCTTTTATTTGTTCTGCGCGACACATTTTCATATTCATTTTTATGTTCTTCCGAGTCCTGTTCAGATTCATATGCAGTACACTAGCTCGCTCCTTAACATTTTCATTATCTTTTTGTGGTGGCGTGTGCTTTACTGACATTTTTCTCAATCTCTTAGTTTTACTAGGGAGTTATGAGGCTACAGGAGGTACAGTGTTAATTCTTGTATACTGGTGTGAATGTAATGTGTACAACATGCTTTGTAGGAAGCTTCGGTGAATGTACTAGGCGCACATGAATGTGTAGAAAGGTGATGTAACTCCACACAGGAACTCAAGACGAAAATGCGGGGCACGCAAGATCAAAAGTAAAATTGTCCCTGTTTATATTGTAGTCAAAACAGTGCGCAACCATTGACAGTGCGCAACAGACTGATGTGAATTTTTTTTATTTTTCCAGCGTATGTACTAGGCGCACATAAATCCGTAAGAGGCTATGCAGCTTAGGACAGAGAAGGCGTACGTAATGAGGTGCCAGGCTCGAAGAGTATTGTACAATTTAGTTTCCCTTTCAACTATGTAGTTGTCGATAGTTCTCAAAATATCAAATGTTTCTAGTGAGCGTACCAGGCGCACATAAATCTGCAGTAGGTTATGCGACGCAAGATAAAATAAGGCATAATCCGCATGATACACGTAGACTATGCCGATTGTTCTGATTGAATTGCAGGGTCCCAATAGAGATACATCATCCTAGGTCCCAATCAATAAAACCTTATAATTTGGTGCCAAAAATCTTTCAAATCTGCCAACGAAAGTACTAGGCGCACATACATTTGTAGGAGCTGATACAACCCAGGTGAGAAGGCACGTAGCTGAATGTGTGCATGCATATATACTAGCGCGGCACAGGCGCCTGGAATTTCTTGGATGATACGGGCAGACGTAGCTAGCTTCACTCCTTTGTTTGACGCTTTGGGCGGAAGCTTCTACTGCGTGTTACGAGTCCAAATATTTAGGATTTTTACCTTTATTTCGACGTCGCGTACCAGGGCGTAAGGCATTTGAGACGATGGTCCTCGTAGTGCTGTGTTTGCTCCTGTTGGTTTATGCGATCCTATTTTTTGCACTGAATTTATTTTATATGATTTTAATTACTTATTTTGAATAATATACTATAGCAGTTTGGCAAGAAACGTCCACACCTTGCGGAGATCCGGGGGAAGAGGGAACACTATCAACCTTGCTTATACAAAATAAATTAGCGGGTCTTAATCGCGTATAATTAATTTATTTAAGGAATAAATACCACTGGATAGAACTGCATCAACCACAAGTCTTATCCACCGATCGTCACTATTACTCCAGGATAGTACGTGAAGCGGTAGAAATCAAGAAATATAACAATTTCAACCGGGAGGATGGATGTAGATTATCAGCTACTTGGAATCCAGTCATCAGCAAATGTAAACACCGCCGCAGTGATAAATCTCAACAGTGTGTAGACGTCATTAGTGTAGTGTGTCGGAGTACTGACAGTGCGAACTTAAATAAAGACCAAGTGAGGGTAGGTGCCGAAACCCGCACTTCTACAAGACGGCGCTGAGCTCTCATCCGTCTCTCCGCGACCAAGCTCGGTGCAAGACGAGCGAAACGTCGGAAACAAATAGGTATTTACACCTTAAATAAATTAATTGTACGCGATTAAGACCCGCTAATTTATTTTGTATGATGTATACAAATCGCGAAAGTTTAGTTAAAGTCGATATCTTGCTTATCTAGATTTGTCACACTATCAAGCTTGCTTTGATCAGCTCTACAGAGGCTGTATATGCATAACGCTAAGCTTCATGACACATCTACGACGTTCGATCGAATACGCGCGTAGTGCTTTTCAAATCTCTAATGACACATCAGCGGGAACTACGTCGCATTCAGCGTGTTGCCGACAGGGCTTGTTTACCGGTTAATTTTTTAACCTAAATCAACGCAAGTACATGGGGAGCGTTTTATTAAAGTTTGACTCTACCTTAATCTCAAAAATACCGGTATCCTTAGAGAGCAAAATTATAAGGGTTTTGTATCAATAAACCGGATTACGGAGGTTTTTCCATCTTTCTTCGATGTCGCCGCTACCAATGTTTCGATACCTACGTCTACATCATCGCCGCGTCGTAGGTATCGTTCGCGGTTTTGGATTAAACCGGTTTATTTAGGTTTTTGAAGCGCTCTCATCGCAAATACACTCCGAACGAAACCTTTCATAAAAACCCTTAAAAATCTCTATCATACCGGTATTTTTGAAACCGGTTTCAAGACCTGGTTGCCAAGCTTTCCACCGAGCGTCAAATTAAAAGCGTCAATATCAGACCGAAAGCAGTGCCAAAAATTTGCCGCCGCCGCACATTCAGTCGCTAAAGTATCGGCACCGAACTCTCAGTAGGTGTGTCGCCACAGTAAGACTAATCATCTACTTGAGAATATACGTCGTAATCTTCTGGCTTATGGAAATATCTGTATAGACGGAAAACACGATTACCTTATAAACCGTAAAATAGCTACATACAATATTCTATCTATTTTTATACACTTTCTTCATTTCGATGCCAACTCATTTGATGTGATGAGTATTTTTAAAGGATTCGCATTTTATGTAAAAAATGCTGGTGGTGGTTAGTTGATGGCTTATGGTGTCACTATAAATTATCGTTAGTAGTGAGTTTTATTCTAACACTGCATAATAAAAATATTCGTTATTTTTACTTAGGTAGGTATATTATTACTGTATCTTTTGGTTATTATGTCCATAAAACTTATTTTGTGGGCTTTCATGTTTTTATTCATTTGAGAATTTAGTCGTAATTGTATTAAGATTTGGCTTCCTAGTGTTTATTTTCGTTTGTAAAGCGACAACCCGGAGTCATATATGTGGCAAGTTTACACTATATCCATATGCTGCAATAAAAAGGAGCTTGCTTTTTAATTAGCATATGCCTGTATCGCTATATTCAATATTCAATTCAACGTTATTACTTTTATAAAAACACAATGCACGGTAGACTGTCAGAGCTGTATTAAAGCGTATACTTTAATAATAGACACATTGGCAATTATTGTTCGCTCTAAGACTATTTCTCGGAGAATACTGCAAGAAATGTCGTTGTGCATTCCAGAACATAACACTCTAAACTCTAAATAACTGTTTCGCCAGAATGATATTAGATTCATGTAGCATTTGCCATGCGTATCAAAACGTGCTATAATATACTATTTTTGCAATGACACCTAAAAGCACGATTTATAAATAAATGTTGACTTCAAACTAATGAAAAAGGAATCAAGCGGGAAGTGTATCTAAACCAAACACAAAAATAGTGTCGGTTTTAAAACGATGGAGTTGTGAGGCCACTAACATAAAAAATATACAAGCATTACAAGCAAATTGAGAACGTCCTCCTTTTTTGAAGTCGGTTGATAAAATAACTTTATACGATAAATAGACAATAGGCGGCGATGGCCCAGTGAAAAACCAAAAGACTGCCACGCAGAAGTTCACGAGTTCGAACCCAGCGCGTACTACTGACTATCCGAAGTTACGTGCGTATTAAATTGTTAAAGATCGCTTCCTACGGTAAGGGGAAACATGGCTCAGAGTTTACAATCACGTTTACCAAAGACAAGTGTAATCTGCCTACTCATACTGGGCCATCGTGGTAGGCATAGCCTAATTCTTCTTATAACAAGAAGCAGCCTTTGCCCAGCCTTATAACAGATGATAAACAAGGCTGATGATAAAAGAGAATTTCATATCCACTCAACATATTTTATCTTAATGATTGCGCCTTCAACTATACAAAGAAGTCATAAGTAATTAATTTCAACCATTTCAGTTTCCCTTTTCAACCAGCAATTGTATTATGGTTTGCAATATAATAGCAGCACTCCTGTTAAACCATCCGAATAAGCGTATACAGTTCTGTAGTTATCAAATGGGGAAACGGGGTCGTGGCTGATCACTAAGATTGCGCCGTCTTCAAGGATCGGTTGGTGTATAATCCATATACAAGTAAACTATGAGATACTGTGCAAAGCGCACTGTATTTCGCGTAAATGTGGTATGGTTCGTTACAAAACTGTAAATTCGGACAAGCCTGCGCGCGCCCTTCAAAAAGTGTGTCTTGCTGTTTCTGTCAACTGTGTCAGTACATCCGCGCGTGCGCCGGCGCCCGTGCGGCGCGGGGGGGGGGGGGGGGGGGGCGCCTAGTGCTGTGCGCAGCGTGTCATAGACATTCTGCCGGGCCGCCAGTGAGAGGTCATATCCGGTTAAATGCTCTTCTGATAGTGCCTGTGCTGGTCTTGATGTCGGCCACTCTTGTGACTCCGTCGGGCCCCGGATTGAGCTGTGTTACTCGCCCGAGTACCCAGCGGGCTGGTGGGAGAGCGTCATCTTTCACGACGACCAGGGTGCCTTCTGTCAGCTGTCCAGACGACTTCTTCCATTTTGTTCTGATTTGAAGTTGTGAAATGTACTCCTTGTAGAATCAAGTCCAAAAGTGTTGACGCTGGTACTCCACGCGTTTGTATCTGGGTATATGCAGCGGATTACAGTCAGCCAGTCGTGGCTGAGGTAGTACAGATAATGATCGACCGATTAAGAAGTGAAATGGAGTGAGAGCAGTGAGATCAGACGGGTCAGACGATAGAGGCGTTAAGGGCCTTGAATTTAAAATGCCTTCAATTTGACATAAGACTGTGTACATGGTTGCTTATCAAATTCTGATTCTTCGCCAAAAACCGCGTGATAACATTTGACGCCCCTACAAAGTTAGTGCCATTGTCTGAATATATGTGAGCAGGTTTTCCTCGGCGGCTGATGAATCTATTTAGTGACGCTAAGTAAGATTCCTTTGTTAAATCGGTAACCAATTGCAGGAGTATAGCTTTAACTGCAAGGCATACGAATATGCATATGTATGACTTAATCAACTGACTACTACGCCCCTTACGATTACTAATCATGATTGGCCCGGCGTAATCTACACCGACGTTATTAAATGCGAAATCAGAATGCATGCGTGGCTCAGGTAAATTACCCATGATTGGTGTAATTGTTTTTCCTTGAAAGCGTCTGCATGTGATGCATGATTGTACTGTCTTTCTGGCTAGATTGCGACCACTGATAGGCCATTTTGTTTCACGTATGTGGGCGAGTAACAGCTGTGGACCAGCATGAACAAGTTTTTTATGTTGAGTGAAAAAAATGAGTTTACAAATGTGATGATTAGCGTGTAAAAGCATTGGAAACTTTTTATCATATTGAAATCGCGAATTAGCGAGCCTGCCGCCCACGCGAATAACTGCGCCGGCCTGATCAAAAAATGGATGTAATGAAATTAATCTGTTTTTTATTGGTAATGTTTTATTTGTTGAAAGTAACTCATATTCAATAGAAAATGAATTTAACTGTGATATTTTTACTAAATTTAATTTGGCCTGATATAGTTCTTTTGTTGTTAATGAAATAAAGGTGTTTGAAGCTGAATTACTTTTTTGTGTTTTTGTTCTACAATTATGTATAAATCGCAATATGTATGCAGTTATGCGTGTTAATTTTGTGAAGTTAGAGTAATTGTAAATTAATGAATTGTTGTCTGTGTGTGAGTAACATTGAATAGTGTTTTTGTGGCTCTGGGGTTTTGTTAAACAACTGCTGTGCCCAGGTGATTTTGGCCAGCTACTATCATCATCCCTAAGAAAGTCTGGACCAGAGAACCACAAATCTGAATGTATGAGTGTTGATGCTGTGACACCCCTAGATATGAGATCTGCGGGGTTCTGTTTTGTAGGTACATATTTGGCTGTTAGTAGCCGTACGTACACTTCACCATCTGTGGTGTGTGTGCGCACATATACACAGGCGCCATAGGCGTGCTGATAGGCGTCACAGAAAGTGTGTAGCTGTATATGTTTGGGTGAATGATAGAAAACTCGTCTCGGTATGACTAATTGTTTTAAAGCTAATATTGATTGTATGAACTTTTTCCATAGTATTTCTATGTCATGAGGGACACTGCTGTCCCACTTTAAGTTTTGTGACCACAACTTTTGCATTATTATTTTGGCTTCTAATACTGAAGGACTTAAAAGGCCCAAAGGATCAAATATTTTGCCAATGATTGACAATATTTTCCTTTTTGTAATATTGTAATCAACCGAGTCTTCTATGTCTGTTAAGTATGTTATTGTATCTTGATTTTGGTTCCAGTATATACCTAATATTTTTGATGGGTCTTTATTACCTAAATTTGTGGTACTGTTAAGTGAATTTGATGATAGGGTTTGCTTTTTGTAAAATATCAAGACTGTTGGACTGCCACTTTCTGAGATGGAATTGTGCTGATTTTAGAGCTGCATTGCTATTCCTATTAACCGAGACTTCCGGCCTGAGCCCGTAATCAGGTCATCACAATAAAAATCATGTATGATGATCTCCGACACTTCCTTGTCATGTTGGCAGTCCAACCCAACCTGTCTGATACAACGTGTAGCGAGGTAGTGTGCTGAAGCTGTCCCATACGTTACTGTATTTAATGTGTAAGTTTTCAGTGGTTCTGACTCATCGAAACGAAATACAATTTGTTGTAATGATCGTTAATTGGTTTTCTACGATGGATATTTGCCTGAACATTTTTTCAATATCAGCTGATATTATGTATTTGTGTTGTCTGAACCTAATAAGTATAGAAATCAAATCATCTTGTACTACTGGTCCTATTGTCTGAATATCATTAAGTGATATTTTGTTAGATGTGCGTGCCGATGCATCAAAAACCACCCTGAACTTTGTTGCGGTGCTGGTGTTTTGTATTATACCATGATGTGGTATATAATATGAAGGTGTCAGAGTGTTACTGTTTGTGTTTTTAGTCATGTGACCTAGGTCAAGGTATTCTTGCATAAAGGTTAGATATTGTTGTTTGTATGTAGGATCTGATTTGAATCGTTTTTTATGTTAAGGAAACGAATCTTTGCCTGACTATATGACTGGCCTAAGCACTCTGGCGATTGTTTGAACGGTATAGTGACCACAAGTCTACCATCAGCATTGCGAGTTGTAGTTGACGTAAATATTTTTTCACATGATAGCTGAGTAATGTGAGGTATGTCTGAAGGAGTAGATATGTTTTCTAATTCCCAAAATTTGTTTATGTTATCTGAGATCTGATTCACAAAGAATGAGTTTTGAATTTTATTTTGAATATGAGTATTTGAAATGCAGCCTGATATCAACCAGCCTAAATCTGTTTGTTGTAGAACTGCTTGCTGTTTTCCTAATTCCAATCTTCCAGTACCCATGACTTCCCAGAATATGTCTGCACCCAATAATAAGTCCATAGTGGCTGGAATTTTAAAGTCAGGGTCTGCCAGTTGTATACAACTAGGTATTTGAATGGTATCATTGTTTATGTATGTATGTGGGACTGTATTGCAAATTTGGTTAATCACAAGACATAAAATGTCCGTCCTGTAATTTTTATTGTGTGCTGATTGAAAGTGAATGTTAGTATTTTTTGTTATGTTTGTGCACTGATTATTAATACTAGTGACCATGGTGTCTATAGTTTGAATGGGTAAGCCCAGTTTTGAGCACAAGTGCCTAGTTATACAGCTTGAGGTGCTGCCGTTGTCTAGTAGTGCTCGTACCATATGTGGTTTTCCTTGTTTGTCATATATTTTGACTTGTGCAGTTGACAGTAATATTGTTTTGTTCTGTGTGCAACTAGTTAATGTGACAGATGATGGTTTTGGTGCATCTAAGTGTAAAAGTGTATTATGTTTTTTTGTTGCAGTACTTACATGTTCCTCTTCTGCATAATTTGTTGTCATGACCAGGTTTTAAACAGTTTGAGCAGATTTTGATCTCTGTACCTCTCTGATTCTTCGTTCAATGGACATCTGTCTAAACTTTTCACAAGAAAACAATAAATGATGCTGTTTACACAAAGGACATGTGGGTACTTTTTGTGCGTTCATTTTTGTAAATGACTTTGTGTTTTGTCCCACTTGAGTATCTGATTTGCTATTGTTGTTAATAATTGATTGTTCTAAAACTTCTAATACATCAGCACGACCTCTTAAAAATTTATTCAGGCACTCAAGTGTGGGCATGTCTGTGAGTGTGTTTTTGTGTTCCTCCCAATATCTTAATGTGTTTGAGTCAAATTTACTTGACACTAAATATATTATTAATGTATCCCAGTATTCTGTTTTTTCACCTAATGTGGCTAATGCGCTGAGGTTTTTCTGAACTGTGTCAATTCATTGTCTCAAACACACCGAGGATTATTTTTCAATATTATTTAAGTTGTATAATGCATGAATGTGATTTCCTATCAGCTGTAGTTTGTTATCATATCTTTCACACAACAATTTCCACGCTACCTCAAAGTTGTCACCTGTAATTTCTAGTGATTTTATAACTAATAATGCAATGCCCGATAGTGAGGAACGCAAGTAGTGAAACTTTTGAATGTTATCTAATGTTCTATGCGTAATAAGTGATTGAAATGTGTCTCTGTACTCAAGCCAATCCTGATGATCACCCGAGAAGTGTGGCAAATCAATAGTGGGTGGTTTAATAAATGATTTGGTCCCACCTGAATGATCTTTTTCTGACTCTGGGTTAGTTACCAGCTTGTCATTTAACTGAATAAGCCGGGAAGCCTGTGCTACCAACAGCTGGTAATCATTTTCAAATTGTTCACTTTCTGGGTCTGGTTCATCGGTGAACTCTGAGATGTCGGCGTTCAATTCAATAAGTGTCTGAAAGTCCTGGAAAGTTTTATGTATTGTTTTAAACTCCAAAAGTTTGTTTTGTAATTCAATAACTTGGATATCTGTTAATTTATTATTGGACAAAATGGGGTTAATATATTTTTAAAATAGTGTGACTTTCCTTTTAACATTGCCACGTTGTTTGATTAATTTTGTATCATCAGGTTTTTTACCTTTAGTGGCCATTGCTGTGAATTAAGGACACACAATGTTGTAAAAGAAATAAGAAAAATATAAGCAGAAAATTTTTGATTGGAGAAATTTGTACTTAGTTTGATAATATAATTATCATGAAAATATGAGTCTGAAAAGTCTGATTCAGTAATTGCTGTTGCAATTTGAAAAAATCTGTTGAAAAGTTAATAAAGGAAAAAATAATTGGTCTGATTATCTGTTATCCTGATGCTGTGCTGCGCTGAGACCGTCGTGGCTGTCTTCGACTGTCGTTGTCCTCGCCGTGATGATTTTTCTAGAAGCGTCCACGTTGCTTCTTGTAAAGATGGTGATCAACTAAACAACAACTAATGCGACGGTCTTCAATCACGAATGGATGGCTTCGAATGGACCAATGTATAATCCATATACAAGTAAACTATGAGATACTGTGCAAAGCGGACTGTATTTCGCGTAAATGTGGTATGGTTCGATACAAAACTGTAAAATCCGACAAGCCTGCGCGCGCCCTTCAAAAAGTGTGTCTTGCTGTTTCTGTCAACTGTGTCCGTGCCTCCGCGCATGCGCCGGCGCCCGTGCGGCGCGGCGTCATAGTAAAAACAGAATAGTAAGCTAGCTAAGGCCGCTCGGCGAGTTAATTGCCTACTCTTGCGATGACGCACGGGTTGTCACGTGTTTACACCGCGGCGCCGCCGGCTTTGTCGGCGCGCGCTATTTCGCCGTTTTTTTAAGTGATTGCGCTGAATACTACAGAATTTAAACTTGCATATATTTTTTTTCAAATACCTGCTGATTATCTAAGCGTTATATAACTATCTAAATGCCCTTCATAGCGAGAAAAATTTAACAAGTTTAATTTACTGTCGTTTAACACATTGTATAATATTAATAACGTTTATTACAAAACTGAATGTACATAAACAATGGTCGCGGGCGAGCAGTGTAGTACCTACATGCATGCGCGCGATCAGATGCGCGGCGCATACCGTACTGAATCCGCGCCGAGCGTTCCGCGCTCGTGAGATTGTGTGCGTGAAAAATGCGTGCGTACACGCCGCCCCGGCGACTCACGCATACATTCACACCAGCGCGGCGGCGGCGGCCGATTTGTATGAAGCTATCCTACTATGTTTACCTGTTTGTACTATGGCGGCGTCCAGGAGGCGCGGGGAGGGGGGGGGGGGGCGCCTAGTGCTGTGCGCAGCGTGTCATAGACAGTTGGACAAAATAAACTATTTTAGAGAAACGAACAAGTAATATGGAAAGTGTTTATTGTATTTAGCTTACTCTACTAGTGAATTTTGTATTTATATAGGTACATTTTTCATTTTGTCGTTGCCATGATGTCTTTAATGTGAGTTGTGAGTGCTGTCTTCATGTTACTATTACGCGACGGTCTAATTAGCTGACACTAATTGCGTGTGTGAAATGCGACATGTGAATCAGTTTTAAGACGGTTGAAAACGCCGCCTTTAAGTGGTTTAAACATAGAACTATTATATTTACAATATTAATAAAGCATATCACTTCTTCAAAATCAAAATCAAAATCAAAAATCATTTATTCATCTAGGCCACAAAGTGACGCTTATGAACGTCAAAATTAAAGTTAATTACTTAATGATTCTACATTTACATTTACTGCCACGTTCGCAATGCAATAGGTAGAACCACGAGAAAGAACGGGCAATAAAACTCATGGCCACTCTTTTCAAACAAATATAATGGTGGTACATTTTATTTTTGTAAGGAGCTGCAACTGTTTCACATTGTAGACATCTACTAGTAAAATTTTTAGTAGCTATTGATATCATACTCAAGCAGTAAATGATGTTCATATGGTAAGCCTCCCAAAGTAAATATGGTGAAACAGGAGCCTCCACTTACGTCTTTTTAATGTAGGCAACTCGCGAACATGGTCAGAACTATGGCAGAAGTGAATGAAACAGAAAGTAACGGTATTATGAAACCAAAGCAATCGACAACCTATTAGTTAGCCCATGACCACGAGTTACCCACATTTTACAAATCCGCAAAGTTATAATAAAAGTGTGGAACATGAATGCAAAATATAGTATGAAATGAGAATATCGTAAATAACTACACTATAAAATAAAATTACTAATTATTGACCTAGTCAAAAGCGAACAACTACTTCCAAGCGTTCCTGTCATCAAAATAATCCTTCAAACTGTAATATGCCTTATTTATAAGATTCTTTTTAACTTCTGCCTGAAACGAACTTAATGGCAAGTCTAAAATATAAGTTGGTAATTTATTGTATATGCGAATACTGAGCCCAATAAAAGAGCTATGCTTTTTGTGCAAACGAAAATACGGAACACATAATTTATGTCTATTTCTAGTATTGATATTGTGTCTGTCACTATTCATTTTATAAGAATTTATGTTTAGTCTTACATGCATAACACTGGCATAAATATATTGTGACGCTACAGTAAGAATACCAATAGTTTTAATTTTTTCTTTGAGTGAGACTCTTGTCTTTAACTGGTAAATGGCCCTAACTGCCCGTTTCTGCAATATAAAAATATTTTGGATATCAGCAGCTCTACCCCATAACAATATGCCATATGACATAACACTATGAAAATAACTAAAATAAACCAATCTAGCCGTATCGACATCGGTCAACCTACGAACCTTCTTAACGGCATAAGCAGCTGAGCTAAGTTTCCCTGAGAGATATGTAACATGCACACCCCATTGTAACTTCGAATCAATTGTTAGTCCTAGAAATAATGTGGATTCAGTTGTTTCGAGTACATCGTTATTTAAAACTATGTTAGGACCAAGGTTTCTGACATTAGGCAGAGCAAACTTAACACATTTTGTTTTTTTGGCGTTCAGTACTAGATTGTTTACATTAAACCATTTAGTCACTTGAATGAGTGCACTGTTTATTTCGTTAAAGTGTTCCTTATTTCTATCTTCTTTAAATATCAAAGAAGTATCGTCAGCAAACAGTACAACGTCACAAATGTTTCTCAAGTAAAAAGGTAAATCGTTTATGTAAACAAGAAACAAGAAAGGCCCTAGGATGCTGCCCTGTGGCACTCCTAAATCAACAGGTAAGCCACTGAATTTTGAGCCATTTATTTCAACACATTGGATCCTGTCACTTAAGTACGACTTAATGACATCCAATGCTTTAGTCTGGACGCCGTAATGTCTAAGCTTGCACAAGAGCGTCCCATGGCAGACACAATCGAATGCTTTCGAAAGGTCGCAGAATACACCAACAGCATTTTGGGAATTCTCCCAAGCACTGTAGATATGTTTGAGTAACGCTACTCCTGCATCTGTTGTCGAAAGACCCTTGGTAAAACCATATTGCTCACCATGAAGGAGGCTGTTTTGATTAAAATGTCTTAATAGTTGCTTGAGTATGATCTTTTCAAAAATCTTACTAAAAGCAGGTAGTATCGATATTGGCCTATAATTACTAGGATCAGTCTTATTGCCGGATTTGAACAGAGGTATTATTCTACTATGTTTCATAAGATCTGGAAAACTGCCAGATTTAATACACTTATTGAATAAGTTGCTTAAATAAGGAGCCACTACATCAATTATACTTGTCAAAACCTTAACAGAAATACCCGGAGATCACCTGTATTTTTAGACTCTAAAGACTGAAAAGTATTTATAATATCGGTAGAACTAATACTATGAAATTTAAATATTACTTCACATTTTCCTACACTAGACTCTAATAGGTTTTCTGCTACTATAGCTGATGATTTTAATTCTCTAGTAGTAGTAAGTGGTATGCTAGCAAAAAAGTTATTAAATGTGTGTGCGACTTCTTCGTCATTATGAATTAATTTATCATTATCAAGAAGACTAAAACTATTACTTCTTAATGTTGTCTTACCTGTTGTTTCATTAATAGCTCGCCAGGTTGCCTTAACTTTATTCGAAGATTGTTTAATTTTATTCCTAACGAATATAGCTTTAGCTGTATTGCACACTCTTAAATATTTTAGAATAATTCCTAACATACTCAGTGAAGTTTAAATCAGAATTGTATTTTTTCATACCATACAACTAATACATTTTTGCTCTGCTTTTGTAAATACCCGCAGTAGCCCACTCATTAAAAGCTCGAGATTCCTTAATTACTTTCTCCTTAGTCTTAAAAGTATTCTGAAACGTGTTATTAACTATATTAAATAAATTGTTAAAATGCTTATTTGGCGAATCTATTTCTATTAAGTCAGGATTCATAGTATTCATTCCAATCAATACTTTATTCCGGAATTCATTAAACTTATGCCTAGGTAATGGCCTAACCAACACTCTCTGTACGATGCTATCATTGTAATATGGAAACCTAGCTAATTGACCACAGTGATCCGAAGTTAATTCAGAAGTAACTACTCTATCTGAAACAATCCAATTACTAAATATGTTATCAAGACAGGTGAAAGATGTTGCTGTGATTCTAGTTGGTTCAAGAAATATTTTTTTTAAATTAAATGATCTAAAAAGGTTTAAAAATCTACAAGTCATTATTGAATTTTCAAGAATGTTAACATTAAAATCACCACAAACTATAATCCCTTTCTTATTGCTCCTAATTTTACTAATTGCATCTTCCATAACAGATTCAAACAAATTAAAGTCACTTAAAGGAGGACGATATACACATATAATAATATGCTGCTCAAGCTCAATGCATGACAGTTCCACCGTGCGTTCTATAGACAAGCTAGCTATGTCTTTCCGTTCTTTACATGTTAAACTGTTTGAAACAATAATCAATGATCTACCATGAATAGCTTGTTTCCTAGAGAAGGCACTGTGTACTGTGTATTGTGTGTTATTTATGAATTTAATCTGGTATTCTTTAAGCCAGTATTCCGTAATGCACATAACTTTAATACTATGATTTTCTAAATATAAACCTAATTCTAAATCCTTGCCAGATAGACCTTGTATGTTTTGATGTGCTACAGTCAGTTCAATATGTCTACCCTTTGTCCTGTTCTTAAGTTTAAAGAACTTGTGTCAGTATTCTCAATAGAAGAATTATAAGGATAGGAACTATTTACAGAAACTAAATTCTTGGATACCCTACATGTACCTGTGTCATTTTTTATATTATATGCTAATAATTTAGCAACTTGTCTTTTATAAAATAGTGGCAGATACATAGTATCTTTAGTCAATGTAAAATTATTAATAAAATTATTGATGTCAAAAAATAAAATAAAATCCTTATATTGCCATGTCAAATTGTATAACATCAAGTTATGTTCATGAATATGTCTATTCATCATAGCGTTTAAACTATAAGCATAAGGCAAAGTCATACTAATAAATTTGCAATCATATGTTCTGTGAAGCGATAACATAACTTCTGTTAAATTAATTATATCTTTTTTAGTCACCATTTGACTATCACCATATGAGATAATTATTGTGGACTCCCTATCAAATATTGTTGTATTTAATTTATCAATTAGATGTGAAAAAGAAGACTCTGGATAGCAATAATTAATAATATTGTGTTGTTTCAATTCACAATTTATTAAACTACCTAAGCCTAAACCTAGCCTATCAGAGAACATATAAACTTTATTTGTGCCATTCTTACCTAAGGAAGACCTATCTGTTGTATTATTTGCTAAATAATAACTTTTGTCAATATCAAAAATATTCTGAGACTCACAAGTGGGTATGGTTGATTTTATGCTATTTAGGCAAGTATTGGTGTTTGTCAAAGCTTTCACATACTCAAGATTTTGCCTACCTACCTGAGCTATCTCATCATATTTCCTAATATAATCCTGAACCTCATTTTGATATTGGGTGTTCATCCTATCTATTTGAGACTGTAAAGAGGTAATTTGACCTTTGAGATCCCTAGTATGTTGATCATACAGCATTTTACTATTTATCAACTCTGTGTTGTACTTTTCTAAGTCTAATAACAATTCTGAACGCTCAGAAACTAAAACTTTATATTGCTGGGATGTTACTTTATTTTTCTTGTATTGTTTTAGGCTAAAGATTAGTTTCCTAATGTGTTTGTTTAGTTTATTATAATATTTTCTATGTCGTTTCAGGCCACTTGTGTTTAATTTAAATGGTTTAGTAGATCTGTGACCTAAGCTAGTACCTACAACCTCTGTATAAAGGTTCTGAGTTTTTCTACTGTTTAATTCCTCAACAGTCTGTTCTAGGGATTTAATATTTATTATAGATTGTTCTAAACAGCATTCAAGTTCCCTAATGCGACTCATAGACCATGAATGGCCATCATTGCTAGCGGTCAATAAATGTATTTCCTCCTGTAACCTATCTCGCTGGGCCAGTGTATCCATATACTCAATATGGAGTTCTGCGAGCTGAGCCTTCAGGTTGGAAACCCTATCGTTGACAATCCTGATGTCCTCTTCACAGTCTGCACGCTCCTTCAGTAGGTATATATTCTCCTCCTGGCACTTCTTTAATTCTATCAAGGTTATTCTCAGCTTGTTCTCTAGATCCTTCGCTGTGGCCTTCCGGGTCATCATAGTGCTCATTGTGGAATGGCTCATAGCCAAGGATACGCCAAACACCTATGGACAGAAAGAAAAATCAAGATGTCAGAAAAGAGATAAGTCAGTAGTAGTAGGAGTTTATAGATATAGATAAATAAATAAATATATTTAATTAAATAAATATTTATAGCTAGAAGGACAGTAGACAAAATAACAGAAAAGGAAAAATATTATTGAAAGTAAAGGTGTTATTCAATTATTAATTAATTAGGCAAAATATGTAGGTAGTAAATGAAAAATATAATCTTGGCAAATTTACTAATTTGTATCAATTTTTATATTATATTACTTATAAAGATATTATATATAGGGGCCTTGTTAAAGATATAAACACTTAAATAAATGTGAAGTGTAAGTGTAGTAGGTGTTTGTATGGGGCGTTTGTTCAGTCTTCGATTTTGCTTCCACGTCTTGTCAAGCAAAAGGAGACAGAAACTGTGCCAGTGTGTGATGGACGAAGCTCACGTTGGTGTGAGCCGAGTAAATGTGTGATGAGGAGTGTAAGTTAATAAGTAAGATACTCCCCGGGTTTAAAGATGATTTCAAATCCGTCCGTTGACACCTGGTAGTAGATCTGTCCGCCAAAAACTGTTCGTATCGAGGTTTCAAACACCAAACTCAATGTCTTTCACAATTTTATGCACAGTATGATAACATAAATGATATTTAAGCATTTAATATTCATTTAAAATAAAATAAAGCTTTTAAAATTACAGAGCTACGTAATTTTACGTCTGACGTTTACAGTGTTGATGAATATCGAAGCGATCAACAAGAAGGCTGCTCTCTTAACTGCCTTCATATTGCCAGTATGCTAATTTCATAGTGCAATATTGTTGTACATACATAAATAGACTCACGCCTGTTTCCCAGAGAGGTAGGCAGAGACTACGGAACGCCATTTGCAACGATCCTGACGTATCTCTCTCGCTTCATTCACCCCCATCAAATTCCTCATGCATGCTGTCGTTGCAATATTGTTACATAGACTCACGCCTGTTTCCCCGAAGGGGTAGGCAGATGCATATTAAACGCCCACTTTTCGCCAGTATTTTTATCCCACGTAATAGGTGGCGAGCCTATTGCCGCTTATCGGGATATTTTGTTTGCCAGAGCTTCGTCCGTTGATCGGCAGCTTCGGCAGGTGCACCACTTGCAGGTGAGGTTGGCTTGGGACCCTAAGTTCTCGGTGGGTACCCTATGCACCCAAATGCAATATTGTTGTTAAACATAATTATTAGCGATAAGGATTATTTTAAAGAAAATCAATTAAAACTGCCTGAATTTCTAGATTTTCGAACACGAGTTCTTTATATTTAATAAGACACTTTGAACTTTGAATTATGACTGTGCCGGGGACGATTTTACTTACATATTGCAATGAATGCAAATGACACTCATATAGAAAACAATCAAACGTGCATTTGACAAGTTTTAGTTAGATGATATCCATTGATGATGACTATGATGATTTCGATAGGATGCGTGATTATGTGCATGTACCGAGTGTGTGCATTTGTGTTGTAAAGAATAGAGCTGTATGAGACACGTCAGTGGGCTGAATGTACACACATGGATACATATTTCAATTAGTAGTTATGAGTCTCATACGGTTCGGTAAGTCTCATCGAGTACATTGATGCCGTGAATCCAGTGTGTTTGTGTCTTTAAACATAGGATAAATATTCTGTGGGTAGAGTAGGACGCGGGCGGGTGGGGCGCGCGCGGTCGGGTTTGTCAGAGGTCGTCATCTGTGACGATGCTTTCATCCTGATTGCATGCCAGCGACCTCATAAATTCTCAACTTTAATTCGATAGTCATACTTTAAATCACAGATATGAGAACTATCAGATGTAACGCACGGCACAGTTGCGTGCGGCCACTAAAGCAAATACAAAATTGAAAAGCGAATACAAACTCGTCTCAGTGCGCTACGAAGCATCGTACAGTTCACGCGTCACGATCACGTCAACTTTTAAATTCTCAAAATGCCGTCTTGTGTTCTTTAAACACTGTAAAAGTTGTTCCTAAAAACAAAAACAGGAAAATGGAATATCTTTTCACAGGTAACTATTGATAATTTGACTGTTTCCTAATTTAATTTCGATAAAATTCGTATTTGTGCAAGAAATATGTAAGTGTTGCCAGTTTTTGTCGACGCCGTTCTGCCTGAATTAGGGAAAATGCACTTGTCAATTGATTATGTGATAATGATTGTCATGTTAATGAAAAATACATTACCGTATTATAAAAGTATACTGTAGATATATCTTCTTTCTCATAAATATAGTAATAGAATTTCAATTTCCATTAGTATATACCTTACATAATATTGTTTTGAGTTCGATCCCCAAACGATCCAAATATTCGTGTACACCCTGCTACTCGTCAAGCTTATAAACTTTGACCTTTGCACCGTTCTTATGGCGTAAAGAATAAGTATCAAAATCGTACAGCAAATGTTTAGCTTGACTTGGCGCCGTGTGTACATACATACTTATGGCGTAGGGAATAAGTATCAAAATCGTACAGCAACTGTTTAGCTTGACTTGGCGCCCTGTGTACATACATACTAATGGCGTAGGGAATAAGTATCAAAATCGTACAGCAACTGTTTAGCTTGACTTGGTGCCGTGTGTACATACATACTTATGGCGTAGGGAATAAGTATCAAAATCGTACAGCAACTGTTTAGCTTGACTTGGTGCCGTGTGTACATACATACTATTTATTTCTCAACTAATCGACGCCAGCGGCTTCGCACGCACATATTTTCTTATTTCTCGTTTTGCCCGATCCCGTGGGAATTTCGAGAAATCCCGTCTTGGTGCACCCCTACGGTTCCCAAGAAACATACATGCTAAATTTCAGCTTCATGCGCCGAGTAGTTTCGGCTGTAGCTTGTCTGTCAGTCAGTCAGTAACGCAAGGATTTTATATATACAGATTTACGAAGTAGTTAAAACTTAACTCGGTACCTACATTTAAGAAATGTATTTATAAAAGCATTAATTAAATCCATGGTAAATTCTTCAAAACCGCAAATGAATATAAGAATATTACATAACTATATGCAAAATACTGGGAGATTATTCATAATCTGGCAACTTTTCACACACATAGACGCGCGTGTCCGTACAGTGCCAGTCGCCAAAGGTCACGCACACATAGCTGTCAACGTGCCACGCTTAGTTGGACGAATACGCTACATCTGATTCTTGTTAATAAATCTATGCTTTAAATAATTAAAATCTGGCCAGAAGTTTATCTACTTTGCGTAGTAGGTGTGGTATAGCAACTAGCTGACCGATAATAATGTGTTTGAAATAGTTAGATGAATATATCGACTTTTGAAGCACTTATTTAATTACATTAATATAACGTGGAGGGTTAACATTAGGTTATTTAAGTAATTTTCCTGGCACATATTTTTATTGAATTTCTAACAAATGATAAGGTAACCTTTCATAGAATCTAAACGCACTTATTGTATAGTGGAGGATAACTGAATAAGGCTAAGCCCGCTCAATATTTATACCTAATGCCGATCTTGTGGGCATTTTGGGAAATCCCGTCCTGGTGCACCTCAACGCTCCCTAAGGGATATAAACGCAAAAATTTTAGCTGCTTAGTAATATCTACTGTGCATTGTCGGTCAGTCAGTAGCGAAAGAGTTTTATACAGGCATACCTATATTGCATATAAGCAGCGATAGCCCGTGGTCCGGCGATCTCACACTCCTCTATGGCCTGAAGCAGCTGGTGGTGTTCCAGAGTATCAAATGCTTTTTTTAAATCAATATAGACCACCATCACCTGCTTCTTTTGATCTAAACAGTTCTTGAGATGGTCACTAAGCGGCGCCAAGGCCGTTGCCGTGCTCCGGCCCCGTCGGAAACCAAGTTGAGCACTTGATAATAATAATAATAATAATAATATTTATTTATTACCAAGAAAACATAGTTACAATGATAGGTTTACATTATTATATTGTATTGCAACATTGGTACAGTTATAAGTATTTATGAAATTATATAACTAACTATGCAGACACAGTAGAAACCCTGTCTCTTATACTAGGTTATACCTGTATCATAAGAGACAGTGTTCAGCCATTATTTGAGATCGATATCAGGCACCAAATGTGTCATGTTGCTGGGCAAGTAATTTGCTCATTTGATAACTGTGAATTCGAACACGGGAATTTGAGTGTGTGTGTGTTTGAGTGTGAGAGGGTGAGTGTGTGTTTGAGTGTGTGTGAGTGTTTGTGTGTATGTGTGTGCGCGCGCGTGCATGATTGTTGATTTGGTTTCACGCGGTGTACCTCAATAATGACTCCGTACTTGCATAATCTTGTTTTAATAGCCATTCAGTTACTGTATGCATGAGTGTGTGCTTGCTTAGCCCGAGTATGTTTAGAGTTTTATGTAGTTTTTTATAAATATGGGAACTCAATACATAGTAATGATGTTTCGCAAATGAAGTCTTGTGCCGAATACTCTGCGGTAGGTTGACTCGTTTTTTAGGGTCAGGCGGGGGGAGACACCTGTGTTTCCGTATCGTAGATTGAAGCACAAAGAGCTGTCGTACTGTGAGCACCTTACATTCGCTATACAGCTTTGCGGTAGGGTATCTGTATGATTTCCTTGTCATGACCTTGAGTAAAGCCCTTTGTGCTCTCTCCAATCCAAGAAGGTATGTCTTGTTTGCTCCACCCCACACTGTTACGCAGTATCCTAAAATTGATTGAGATAGTCCGTAGAATACCACTTTCAGGGTGTCAAAGTTAGCGGAATCGCGCAGTGACTTGAAAGTACGTATAAGCCTCACTGTCCTGTTTATGGGTGAATTTATGTGTATATCCCATTGACTTCGGCTAGTATTTTCGCAGGTGTCGTTCTCGATATATCAACCTCTATTGTTGGACGCTCCGTCGGCGTTAATTGACATTCGTCGCAAAGACTTATGTTAGCAAACGAATTGATATTCATGCCACATTTTTTTATGGAATGCACCCTCACAATCACCTTCACATTTTACACTGCCTTCACTTTTTACTCGTGTCAGCGATATCTTACACGCCTTGCACTGCACCATTGCTCATACACGAATCTATTCTGGGACAACTTACTATAAAATTATAAATTATTTTGCTACACCTTTCACTTTTTATAAATTATTCGCGTACACACGTATCACGTTCGCACTCCGGGAGCGCGTGCGGCGAACTTTTTGTTATAATTATGGCCTGTCTGTTTAAAAAAATGAGCTCTCTAAAATTTAAATGACTATTTAATTCGAAACTGTCGTTCCTGACATTAGCGTGATCAAACAAACAAACTCTTCATCTTTATAATATTAGTATAGATTTACACGGTGTCGACTTTCACCGCTCAGTTCGTCGCCTACCAACCACCTCGCTGACCGCATTGCTTACTTATTTACATAGATAACTGAAAACTCATGCGACTAGGTCATTACTTTGGAAAATGTTAACTAGAACAGATGTTTCCAACGCGGCCGATCCTTTACGACACGAAATATTGAAATACGTACAGACTGGTCTATCAGTATAGAGGTTGTTGGTTGCATTGCCAAACAGGGCAAATATTAATGAGATGAGTGCGGTCATTTATTCTGTATTTAAGAATAAAAGTAGATATGTTAATCACAATACAAGCCATAGTACAAGCACCGCTTGGTTAGACATGAGATTCTAGGAAATATCGAATCGTCACTGTAAAAAAAATCTAGCTTTACACTTACGAGTACCTACCTAAATTAAAAATGTCTATGCCCATATTTACAACTTCATACAATATGCCCATATAACTAATAAGTACTACGTATACATGTCCGAATACCTCATGTACAAAATAAAATCCAGACATAATATCTCATTTCCAAAAGTTTCTGAATGTTCAAAAGAATTCCTCCTTTACCGCTGATATATTTACGACATTAAGTTACTCTGCCACACGAAAGAGGAATAAAGTAAAACCCCTAAGGACATAATCATCACCGCAAATAAATTTTTGAATTGAGTATTTTATTTCAAATCTAGTGGCTTTAGCAGGCTTAGCTAGCGAACTTTATCGAATCGTGTAATGAAATATTTCATGTAAATAAGGTAGTACGACCAAAGATATATAAATTATAATACGTCATTGAGTACGACTGTAGCACCTACCCGTCTCTACACCAACATCGTTTTCCATGAACTTCGCGTTATTGACGATAATTGACAAAATTTGGAATTTTGGTTGAAAAGTCACTGGTGACATTACATCTCATAGCAAAAGCTAATGTAATTACGGACTATTTAAGAACGAATTCAACATACATACATACATAGACTCACGCCTGCTTCCCCGAAGGGGTAGGCAGAGGCATATTAAACGCCCACTTTTCGCCAGTGTTTTGATCCCACGTAATAGGTGGCGAGCCTATTGCCGCTTATTGGGACATTTTGTTTGCCAGAGCCTCGTCCGTTGATCGGCACCACTTGCAGGTGAGGTTGGCTTGGGACCCTAAGTTCTTGGTGGGAACCCTATGCACGAATTCAACATTAAAAGAAATACGCAAAAGGATGTTACTAATTTTCGAAAACTCCGTAGGCATATTTCTATTGTAAGTCTGATCCATGGTCTAAGTCCCAATCCAATGTCCAAATATCCACAGTAATCGCATAGAATATATAGTCACATATTATGAAACAATATATATGGCTTGAGTGTATGAATATATTCAAACTGCTGAAACCATTAATGTTAAAGGTATTTCCTGTTTTCAGTGGCTACGAATCAGTACTAAACTCAAATTGCATAGTGCAAGGAAGTGTCTGCTGTGTAATTGTGTCACATACATAGATATCGAGGCTATAGCTGTGCATGTACAGCTAATATTACATATTGTTGTGCATAGTCGTGCAAATTTAAAATTTCCTTGTTTACTTTGACTTTTACTAGAGATCAATGT
Organism: Euclidia mi; assembly: GCA_944739405.2. NCBI lineage: Eukaryota > Metazoa > Arthropoda > Insecta > Lepidoptera > Erebidae > Euclidia > Euclidia mi. Next base: position 37,755,261 of record OX123199.2, read on the forward strand.
TTACTAGTATCATTTTCAATAATTCTGTTCGTAGTGAAAATATTTGAATAATTTTAGTATGAAATATCTCTTTGACAATAGATCGCTATTCAGAGAACTCGTTCATGCTAATATAATCAACTTCGAGCTTCCAAGAAGAGAATTATTAGACTTTCCAATTCGTATGAGAGCGGATTTTTTATAATTATATTGGGCTTAAAAAGCAGCTTAATAAGCCTTTGCTTTGCCTTTATTTTGCTTTGGACCTTACTGATATAAAATTTTTATACCGTCTCTTTAGCTTGGTGCATCGTGCTTCATTGTCTCTTTACCTTGGTGCATAGAATACACATTGATTATTGCATTAGTATCTAAAACTGCTATATCTTAATAAAGATTAACATCCTAGTGTGTGATGTTTTGTTGAATGAGCTTTGTTCCAGTACACTGCACTAAAATCCGTTTTTGTGTCCATGGAATTGACCGCTTACATTTTGGTAGTAGGTAAAATAAGACGAATAAAACATGTTTTTTAGCTGCTATCGGTAGCAGCCAAAACCGGAAACATTCATTGGGAACTAACTACTGAATATGTTTCATAGAAGCAACGCTTTTGGGATTGGGAACTTGCGAATATGTTTCATAGAAATACGTTTATATCGCTGCGCAGTCATGTCTGGCGAGGGAAGAGAAGGATACTCCGAAATGCTAAGTAACGAAAACGAGGACGTTACGTATATTCAACGAAAAGGATAAAAGCCTTAGTGTTAAAGTCAGCAGGGCTTTCTGAATTGCAGAATGAGGTTAGACAACTTATTTGCCAAGTTTATAGCTCAAATAAAAACATAATTGGACAATACTCTACAGGGTTATCAGTTGTCAAGCGGATTAAATGCCGTGGAAATAAAAAATGGTGACCCTGAGATCAGTTCTTCCAACTTGCACCAATGAATGTTTCCAAGTTGTATTTATAGAAAAAATTACAAATAATTTTATTTTGGTACCCACTAAAATTCATAAATCAGCTGTAACCAAAGATAAAAGTAAATAAAGATTTGCCATGTACTCGCGCCCGTCTGTCCGTCCGCGGTTTTACGCGGACACTATAAGCACTAGCGAGTTGATGAAATTTAAAAGAAAGATAAGTAAAGTTGTTGTTTGATTTTAGATCATCATCAGACCTGTATATATATACATTGTTTCTTTATAATAATGGTTTGCTTTAGTCATTTTTCTATTCAGAGATCCTTTTTGCGAAATATTTTGCTCAAACCATTAATTGCAAAGGGTCTACTCCCCCTCATTTTTCTAAACTGTAGTATTTGGATGTGTGTAAAATATGTTTTATATTAACATACATAAATAATTATAATAAAAAATAAATATTTTAAATGAAAGTATAAGGCTATACTAATTAATGAGTAATTGTCGATTAACTTGAACTTAGATTTGCAAGCGATGAAACGAATTTTGTGTTTAAGCAACTTTATCCTCCTAGGACACCGTCTAGGTAAGAGCTGCTGCATATCCATACATTGTGTGTAGCTTAAATTTGGCCGGTTTGTTAAAAGTTAGAATAAATAAATACATCTCCATCAACAATTATCTGGTCTCCTTTACGCTTGGTGAAAAGCTAATGTTCTATAACATCTGGTTACACTGAAAAGCGGACCCCGGGATCCAAGGCGTAAAGTCTTGGATGCAACTGCAACTGATACGATGCTAGGACAATGATAGCCATATTTGAAATGGCTTGATTTGCACAATTTTATAAGCAAGAATTGTTTACGTAAATGAAAAGAACAATTTTTGTCCAAACAAGTCTAGGCCAATCTTAACCTTTTTTTTTTGTTCACTACGGTGGGAAACTCTCCTTATGAGTCATCTCAACTCCGCCAACCCAGCCATTAAAATGGCTAGGCTTGGGACTGGCAGAGGAGGTATGTGGAGGCTCTCCCCTAAAGGCGTTCGGGGCATACCCACTAAAACCCACCGCGGTGTCCCTACGGGTCCCGTATGTTGGCGGGGTCACGCGATTCGCGATTAGCATACTTTCTCGCGACCCCGCCCGGGATTGGCCCGCCGTTTGTGTTGGCGGGCCCTGTCTCGTCATGATCTCGCAATCATCCATCAAACTTCTTGCATCCATCAAACTTCTCGCATCCATCACCTCACAGAGCTACTTGGGAGGCGGCGAGGACACGCGCCGCCTCCCGCCTTTTGGCGGACAGGGAGCAGCCCCAGCGCTCACCGTCCGCAGGCACTAAATTTAGGGTGGTCGGAGGTCGTCTCTTGTGCGACGTCCTCGACGCCCGGACCTACGGTTGGGGAGAGGGCAGTGTATTTCCCTCTCCCGTTCCGCCGCCTCCTTGCTCAGCATGACTGCTTCGCAGAAGGAGGCGACGGCGTTCCAGGACCTCTCACTCCGGACCATAGACAGAACTACGGTCGGGAGCGAGAGGACAACCGTATTTAGAGCCGCGACCAGATCACGGCGCTGCGATGCCCAGGCTGGGCACTCCGCCAATGTATGCAACGCCGTGTCTTCGACAGGGTCACGGCTGCTGCCACAATGGTGGCATCCGGGCGTTTCCTCCCGGCCTATCCTCCACAGATACCGGCCGAAACAACCATGGCCGGTAAGGATTTGAGTCAACCGGAAGGTGAGGACGCCGTGACGTCTCTTCAACCACTCTTCAACCACGGGACTTACCGCCACTATTGTGGCGTGCCCAGGCCAATCTTAACCTTATCTTAACGTGTCTTAACGCAATAAACACTGACATTTCAAAATAAATAATAAGTATCACAACGTTCTTGGCTAAATTTCATTTTAAATTAACAAAGGAGCCAACGTTTTGTCAAAAGTATTCGGACGCGCAATTATTTGTTGTGGCTTACGGTATTAAATTAAAAGTAATCATTTTAGTTTAAATGAATCTTGTCCTCAGAAATGATGTCTTTAAAGTGTTAACGGTACCTTCTTAGTTATGTTTGAATTCCAATATATTCGTATACATTAATCTTTTAACGTCAATAAAAATAACGATTGAGTAGAATGTAGGATTTAGTAAGGTTTACTATTACTTTATTACCAAGGGAAAAGCTTTTACAGTTGCCTCCATCAATTTTCAAAAGGAGAGGGCGCAATGAGACCGTCAAATGCGGGATTTGGGGGCCGGAAAGTACGTGACGATATCCATAGCCACCATAGACTGTGGTTTGCATGCACCGTAGGCTGTAGTCTGCCGCTCGTTGTCGTCGCAAGTCCGAAGATGTGGTGCCACACCGTGGCTACGTTAACGTGCTAATGTAGCTAAAAGATAACATGGATGCCAACCGGAATGCTTACCGCTATCTGTGAAGTCGAGCCGCTACGGATTTTCGTAAGGCACGGCGGTGGTTTTAGTGAGTAGGCCTCGTACGCCTGTAGATCAAACTCACCCATCTATCTATCCCAAGAGGCGGATAATTTAGGTTTCATCTATGAAGATAAAAACACAACTGGCCTTTTTCTATTTCTTGAATTGATACTAATACATATAAATTCAATTGAGTCACTTTGTTTGATTTAAAACAGAATTGTCTGTCTGACTTTCTTTTTGGGGTAGGTACATTTAGAACATCTTTATTTTAATTAAACCTTCACTAGTGGATGGTATTTTACTGTACTAAATTTTGCCTTCGAGTATCAAGTTCTCGAATGGATACTCGATAGTTGACGCTGGTGTTGCGATATATAAAAAGTTGCAAATATCAAACAAGTCGATCCTATTATTTTTGTTGACATCAAATTGCAACAGCAATAATAATTGCTATATTCCATAAGCAGCGATAGCCTAGTGGAGAGACCGACGGACTGCTACGCAGAGGGTCTCGGGTTCGAATCCACGGTGCGCATCAATGACTTTGCCAGAGTGGTGGACTATGGCCTTACTCTTCTCATAGTGAGAAGAGGCCTGTGCCCGGCAGTGGGACAGTTTATATAAAGGGCCGATGATGATTCCATAAGCACATAGACATTTAACACTGGTAAGGTAAGTTTGCAATCTTGCCCAAGAATGTAAAATAATATGTATAGACTGTCTTATGAATATTATATTTTTAATCCAACAAAGCAAGAGGTAACTCATAAGCGTAGATCTGTGGCGTGTACTTTTTCTTTGATCCAGCTCTACTTATGTAAAACATAGATAAGAAAGAGCTAAGAATAAATTAAAAATTGGATTCAGCATTCATATTCTATCAATGATATTTAAATTTCAAATATAACTTACATACCTAAATTAATTAGTAGTTAATTATTGTTCATATTAGTCGCATTTTCTGTTTTGTTTGGAGAGATTCTTAGCTTTTTAATTCAAGACATTATTACAAATATTATTGCATTGTTTTAAATATTTTGTATTCGTTTATTTATTCAATTTGATTTATAATTATTACTATTTTTTTAATTTTCAATTGTCATGTTATTATTTGATTGTTTGATTTATTATTCTTTTACATTTTTTATTGATCGATTGACTTATTATTGTTCTGTTTTATTCATTTATTGTATGTATTTTCTTTATTATATTATTTTATTTAATTGATAATTTAATGTTTTTTCAAAAATTCAACACAATGTAAAAATTGTTATAAATAAATAAATAAATTTCTGCTTCTGTATGTATGTGATGATTAAGAGAAAGTACTTTTGCGGGTTACTATGTGTTCAACTCTGGTATCGGAGCTTATAGGCTGCCAGAAGGCCTCCATCATGAACATCATCATCCTAGCGTTATACAAATTCCATTCAAGGGCTTCGCCATGGAGTCTCCTAGCTTTTAACCTTACCAAATTTAACAGAATATTAGCTTTCACAATTCCACCACTAAATAATTTGATACACCGTTGTAAGTTACATCGTTAATGAAGATGTAACAATTCCACTATAGTATAAACCTCTACTATTATGATATCAAACAGTGTACGCGTGTTCGTGCATTGTTAGATCGTGATTACGTCTAGTATTACCAGGCACAATTAAGAAGACGGCAGGTGCATTAGCGTTAACACATCAGACACGGCGGAGCTCGTAGCCATTTAACGAAGAGGCGATTAGTAAAGTTAATCAATAATATGTGTACGTTAAATTAATGTTAACACATAGGTACATATTAATGTGTTAAATTAGTAGGCAGGGTAAATCCCGTGGGAATTTCAAGAAATCGCTTCTGAGTGAACCTCTACGGTCCTCAAGGAACATACATGCCAAATTTTGAGCTTCTTGCGCCCATTAGTTTTTTCTGTGCGTTGTCTGTCAGTCAATAAGTAAACCAAGAATTGTATGTTTACAGAAGATTAAATACTTGTATACAGACTAATTACATACTCTTCTACGAGGTCACACCGTGATCTTATATTTTTATGACACATTAGTTGATGGCTGGTTCTTTCCGAGTATAACCAACCAACCGAGTCTAGTAGAACTAGTAAAGTGCACATACCCCGATCCTGTGCAGAAAGAATGTTATCTGTCACGTCAAGAAAAGCGGTAGCGGTCCCGCGGCTCTTCCTAAAGCCCGACTGAAGCGTCGGTAATATTTTATTTTCCTCCAAGTATTGAGACAATTGCCCACTGACTCACCACTCACGCCCAAACAGGGGAGAATGCTTATAGGCCTTAGGTCTTTAACGTCATTAGGGTTATGATTTTTCGGCAGTGGCCTGACTACAGCCAATTTCCCTGACTCCTGAGTCAGGTAAAGTTGCCGTCTGTATAGATGAATTTATTATATGAGTTATTGCAGATAACGAATACGGCTGAGATAGCATCAACATCTCTAAGCTAAAACCGTCACAACCCTCTGCGTTAGATTTGAGTGCCGAGAGATATTTAGAAACTACTGCAGGGCTTACCGGTAATATGGAAAAGACGGCATCGCTATGTTTATTAAATTCAAAGAATGTCATAGCCGTGATTTTGACTACTGGGTTACCTGGCACATTTAAAAAATGGCCATTTATTAAATTAGGGTCTGACAGGTGAGACGGAGGGTCAATACCTTTTTTATTTGGCAGTAAAGTGGTTTTAATATTTTTCCATAATGTTTTCGGATCTTTAATTTTACTATTGATATTAAATTTAAAATATGCTACTTTTTCATTGTATAAAGACGACGAAACAAGCGATTTCAGCTGCTTATAATACGATTTTTTGTTTTCTGATTTACAATTGCGATATGCATTTAATGCATTATCCCTCAATTTCATCATCAATTTGATAGTGTCTGTAACCCAGGGATAAGATGGTTCCCTGATAAGAGTCGTCTTAACTGGCGCGTATGCATCAAATACTCCAAGGAGGTAGGCATTAAAAGTGTCAACCATTTCGTTAACCGTGTCAAAATGCATAATATTGCTCCAAACCACGCGGGATAGGCTATCCCGTTAACATTGTTGGTTGACATGTTTCAGCGGTCTGTATTTTACTTTATACGGTTTAAACCGCTCCCTCCGTATATTAAATTCGCACAAAATCAAAGAGTGTCCACATATATTTCCAAATGATTCGGTTGTAATTTTTTTAGCTCGTAGATTTGTGCAAATTAGGTCTATTAGGGATTCACTTGAGTCTGTGAAATGTGTTGGAACGGTAACAATTTGCGATAGGCTAAGGCTGCTCAGAAACACATCAATCGCCTTAGCTCTAAAGTCCGTCCCAATGAGCATATTGACGTTGAAATCCCCTAATAAAACGCAATAGTCAGAGTTAGTAAGTGATGCCACTGTGTCGGTCATAGCATCCAGGAACAGATTTAAATCGAGCCACGGCGGCCGGTACGCAGTCCCAATCGTAACCCTTTGTCCGTTGAGAGTGACAGTAAGCCACATCTGTTCTATTGACTCCAACCTAGGACCAACCGCTATAGTAAGTATGCGCACATTGAGACCACGCCTAATATAAAATCCGACCCCTCCACCTCGGCCCGAGCGAACGCTGGCTGGCCGTGGTATATGACGAAGATAATAACCGGGCACCGTAGAAGCTCGCCCGTCCTCGCCCGGACGCAACCACGTCTCGTTGATGGCTATTACATCTAATTGGTTTCGTTGCATCATAGCAATAAAATCATCATGGTTGGTGCCTAATGAACGTATATTTATAAAACCAATTTTCAAATATTTATCACCCATTATGTAACAAAGTATATGTAAACATTTTCGCACACGAATCAGTGAAATATACAGGGTGTCACAAGACCCATCACCAAGCCGAAGTCTACTCGTTTTGCACATCATGCCAAGTCATACTACGCGAAAATAATACCTGGGAAACAAAAAAAAAAAATAAGCTTAACAAAATGTACAACTTTTATTACCAGCAATGTATAGCGTGCACTTGCAGACATCGTACCTACGCCGGCCGTATCTACCTACACCGTGCGCCGCGATGGCGGCAGTTTATGATCACGTGGTCGCGCGGCCGAGGCGAATGACCTCGCAGCTGATTGCTGGTACGCATACACTACGCGTCGGGAACTTTAAAGCCGTTTATTTTAGGGAAATATTGAAAATTTTGTTTATATTTATTTGGCAGAAAGTGTACATTTATCATTCTAAACACGATTTTGGAATAATTCGAAAAAAAAAATCGTGACTTTGAGCTTCAATATCTCCTGAACCAGTAATTTCCCAGGTATGGTGCCGAAGTACAAAATGATGGTAATAATTGGTACTATATAGGGTTTCACTTTTCGTTAAGGGTCTTTTTACACCCTGTATTTAGGTTGACTTTGTATAATATACTAACGATGAAATAAACTTGTTCTAGTGTGACCAGTGACGTTAAAATATAATAAAATTGTATGTAGACATATACACCGCTATTTTTTAATTAGTACAAAAAATTAACACAGCACTAAGTATCTTTAACTGATCATATTTATGTAGTTAAAAAATAAAAACACTAAGTCCCAAAACTGTCTCAAAACTGTCCACAAAAATACGTGATAATTGGTAAATGCAATACTAATACTATGACCGACCCGAGTACTACGAGTATCATAGTAAAATGAACCATTGATAAATTCCTCTCCCCCCCCGCCCCTCTGCGCCTGCGCCACGCCCCGACGATGCGACAAACAGTACTAAATTGCTAGCAAAAGTGAGCGTATCTAATTTCGTTGCAAAAGTTAATTGTTTGTCTACGTTTGCCCGACACGATGGCCTATCATATCAGTTCATATCACGGGAGTATGTAGCTATGCTTCGTGCGTACTTTTTGAGTGGAAAAATCGCGAGTGCAGCTGTGTACCCATGGACATCTTATTGTGAGTGTACAAAAGTGATCCGGTCAGTGTCAAACAAATAAAACAGTGCATATTGGATGCTTTTGACAACGGTGGTGGACATTTCGAAGGACAATGGAAATACTTGTAAGTTTAGTAAATAATACGTACTTAAGTAAATAATAATTTGATGCGGGCGGCTCAAAATCGGTCTGTGTTCTCCACACACCTTGAGGAAGGCCTATGTCCAGCAGTGGACGTCTCTAGGCTGACATGATGATGATAAAATAATATTTGTAAATAGCAGATGATTCTAACTTCATAAATACGCCAAAATTACTCTTTTCTTTTAGTCCAGAACACCTTCTTTTATTTTGATATTTGTTTGCTTTCTAATTACATACCTCCGTATTTAATTACTTGTTAAACGATAAATTTTACAGGTCCTAAGGCCGAATGAAGTATGAAGGAGAGGGTAGAATTAACAAAATAAAAAAATAACTACCTACAATTATTATTTTACTTCATTTTCTTTTCTATGGCTACCAACATCATAAGTGCGACAGAGAGAATGCGAATGAGCAGGATGGAATATTATCCATGAATTAGTGAATGGATTGTAAAATATGACTATGATTTAAGTGAGATTTTCTACAATAAACAAATGATAATAACTTTGCTCTTTATTGATATTATGAAATTCTTACGTCACATATATGATAATAATATCTTCGCTAATCTGTCCTTAAAAGTTTTTGTACTAATTAAAAAATAGCCGTGTATATATGATATATTATAAAAGCTATTATGGTAACTGAAATGACACTTTTATCTCAGTGATAGTACAGTTGGGAGATACTTTACAAACATAACAGTGTAAATACAAAAAGAAATGCTCCATGACAACCGAAACAGGTAATTTTTACGCATTAAATGTACCTTGATGTTAGTTAAACTATTACAGGGTCGGACCAAAAACACTCTCAAATCCGGGTCTTCCCGAATGCAATACGCTTTGTCTCCCTGACTCTTACGTACATAAGTGCGTCCCCGTCGGCAACAGACATAGTTCCATCCGAGGTCACAGGCGACGCCCCGCGCCCTACGAAACAAATCCCGGTTCTTTTTCGTAAGGCGCTCGTTGATGTACAAGCGCCGTGCAGGACCGGGAATACCCAAGACGGCGGACGTCGCACCTCGGCGCACACGCGCGCTTGACGCGCGCAAATTGCGACAAGCCAGGCGCACAGTGATGGGGCGGGGCCTACGCTCCGGGCCGGCGGCGTCCGTCGAAACGATGTGGCGTGGACCAACGCGCTCAGCGCAAGCAATATCGCGTTGTTCTAATTTAACGCCAAGTTTTGCGGCTATCTGCAAAGCCGTGTGAACCGCATTCTCACCGTTGACCTCGGGTAGGTTCGAAATCTCGACATCAAACGCCAATAAATCCTGATCCCGGTCATTGATTTCGCGTTAAAGTTGAGCAACTACGCCATGCATTTCTGACTGATCTCTTACTCGCACCTGTTTCTCTATTGCGATAACTCGCTCATCCAATTTTTCAAGGTGACTCTCACAAGCTCTGACTGATGCTCGTATCTCTGCCATCTCTTCCCGAAAGGCCAACAGTTCCTTACTAATGCTGCGCATATTGTCGCGAAATATACGCATCTCGGTCGTGATCTCCTCATTCAGACTATGTGCAGTTACCGACGTCCCGGCCGTGAAAACGCTGTCAGACAGCTGCAGATCGCCGCAATCGGCTGAAGTGAACAGCTCCGAAGCGTCGACCGTCCGATCTGGGGGACTCACAATTATTCACAACTACGTCGTATTGACAATAGATGACAGTAAGTTGCGCTATAACATTTGTATCACTATGGTGCTTATATGTAAAAGCGGGTCTATGTCGTGGCCGTATCGTGAAATTGGCCATTTTATTAAATGATCGCATTTCAAGAAAAGTCTTATAATTACCCATTGGTAATGTCATGATTTGCATTGGTCAGATCTATGATAACAAATCGTTTAATCAACAAACTTCATAAAATGGTCAATCATAATTGAGAAAATCGCGACATAATTACATTTTTAGGTAACGAGTCAAATAAAGTAAAAACACTGCACCCGCGTAAACGGGCATATTTCGGCATGTTCGCTCGAAGTGGTAGTGTCATCGTGTCAGTGTCAACATAGACTCCGACGGCTCAAGCTTATACGAGCTTAGATGTGCATCAAAGCTCGTACGAGTGGAATAATTAGAAAAAAAAAGTCGTGACTTTGAGCCTCAATATCTCCTGAACCAGAAATTTCCCAGGTACTACAGACACATGTAGGGTGCGTATGAGTAAGAGGTTTTGTTTTTCCAATAATTCCAAAATCGCGTTTTGAATGATAAATTTAAACTTTCTTCCAAATAAAAATAAACAAAATTTTCAATATTTCTCTAAAATAAGCAGCTTTAAAGTTCTCTAAACGCAATGCACGCGATACAAGTCATCAGCTGAGCTGTGGACAAGTGCATTACCCCCTCGGCCGCGCGACCACGTGATCTTAAACGGCCGTCGTCGCGTAGGTACGGCCGGTCACCGGCCGCCGGTGTAGGTACAATGCATTTCTGGTGCCAATTTTTCCTGCAGGCGCTCGTTATACATTGCGGCTTATAAAATGTGTCTATTACTTTAAGCTTAAAAAAATATTTCGTTTCCCAGGTATTCTTTTCGCGTAGTATGACTTAGTATAATTTGCAAAACGAGTAGATTTTGGCTTGGTGATGGGTCTTGTGACACCCTGTATACATAAGCGATGACACTAAATTTATATATTAGATAATTCAGTTTTAACCGATATAAATTCCTCGTTTCAAATATTTGTCACTTCTAGGATACCATATATCCATAGACACGCTTTGACACATATATAACTATAGTCCGTTCACAGTTATTTTACCTCTAGCTGTTAGATTGGCAACCTGGGCGTTATGTTGCTATATTTAGTTTATAATACTCCCATTTTAAATATACAGTACTGCTAAAAATGTACTTATTTTTTCATTGCCTACGCGATCGTATTAAATATTTGGAAGTAATGTTAGTAACAAAACCTCTTGATATCGGCATGGCTATACGCATGTACATTTATTTTCTTTCGAAATAACTAATTTCCTATGAATATAAATAGTTAAAAAAATTTTTTGTCTATTTAATATACAAGGGTAAACGCATCATAATTACGTCAATGTGAGGTTTTAATTATCAAATACATAAACTGCGATTTTAATTTTCATATTTATTTCGAATAAGAATGATCCATGTGGACTGCCAATGTTATGATGATTCGTAACTGCTGTCAGATTCTCGGACTGCCAGTGATGATTCGTAACTGCTGTCAGATTCTGTATCAGACTCAGAATTTAATTCTATTATGAACCTGTCCATTTCAGCATCCGTAGACCCATCTGTTTCACGAAGCGTGTCTTCAATGTGGCGCACATGTTTGCATTGTTTTTGCCAGTCTTCTACTGATAGATTGAAAAGCTTCTTCAGCTAAATTCACAATGTTGATTGCCTCTTGTCCTACATTTTTGCTTGTGACTCGCATTTTAATGAGACTCCACATACATTCATCTTTCTTTTCCGTTCATTAACACGATTCAGACCTATACATAATCTTTAGTATACATTCAATTGCGTTTAGCTCGCAGTGGTATGGCGGTAATCTAACCACTTTGTGACCATGAGCTTCAAGCATTTGATCAGTTTCATATATTGGAGCTTCTTTATGGTCTTTTATAATTTCATACAGTTGAGCTTTCACCATGGTGGGCAGATAAGATAACCCCTTATTTGTGATCCAGTTTTGCATTTCAGCTTTAGTAGAACTTAATGTTGGTACCTTGTTTAACTTGACTGTGTGATAAGGGGCATTATCCATCACAACTACATTATTAGGCGGCAAATGAGGAATTAGTCTTTCCTGAAGCCATTTCATGAAATTTGTTTTGTTCATGTCTTCATGGTAGTCACCCGATTTCGACTGGGATTCAACATTGGACATTCTAGTTTCCACTAAAATTGGGTAAAATGTTATGCACGGGTAACTCTATTTTTCATACTTGTCATCACAGAGTACCATTCCAACATAAAGAAAACAAACACCGACATTTGTCAGAGGTAAAATATAGTCCGTTCACAGTTATTTTACCTCTAGCTGTTAGATTGGCCAACCTGGCCAATCTAACAGCTAGAGGTAAAATTGGGCGTTGCGTAGCGGGGCGTTGTGTTGCTATATTTGGTATATAATACTCCCATTTTAAATATTGTAATTTAAACAGTATTGCTAAAAATGTACTTATTTTTTTATTGCCTACGCGATCGTATTAAATATTTGGAAGTAATGTTTGTAACAAAACCTCTTGATATCGGCATGGCTATATGCATGTACATTTATTTTTTTATGAAATAAGTAATTTCCTATGAAGATAAGTAGTTATAATAAAAATGTTGTCTATTTAATATACAAAGCTAAACGTATCATAATTACGTCAATGTGAGTTTTTAATTATCAAATATAAAAACTGCAAATTTGATTATCATATTTATTTTGAATAAGAATGATGTGGGTGTAATATTACACCTCTGCCTACCCCTGCATGGAAACAGGCGTGAGTCTATAAGAATGATCCATGTGGACTACCAATGTTATGATGATTCGTAACTGCTGTCATATTCTGTATCAGACTCAGAATTTAATTCTATTATGAACCTGTCCATTTCAGCATCCGTAGACCCATCTGTTTCACGAAGCTTGTCTTCAATGTGGCGCTCATGTTTACATTGTTTTTGTCAGTCTTCTGCAGTGATAGATTGAAAAGCTTCTTCAGCTAAATTCACAATGTTGGTTGCCTCTTGTCCTATATTTTTGCTTGTGACTCGCCTTTTAATGAGACTCCACATAAGTTCAATTGCGTTTAACTCGCAGTGGTATGGCGGTAATCTAACCACTTTCCGGCCATGAGCTTCAAGCATTTGAATTTTTGAAGCATTTCCACTAATATTGGGTAAAATGTTATGCACGGGTAACCCTATTTTACATTCCTGTCATCACAGAGTACAATTCCAACATAAAGAAAATAAACACCGACATCTGTCAGAGGTAAAATAACTGTGAACGGGCTGTAGTGAATAATTTGGCCATAGATTCATTCTGAAGTAAAACAGATGTGACAAAGATTTGTTGACATGTATTAAGTACTCACAAAAATTTGTCAAAATTTTAATTTATGTTTGTAAACATGGTTGATTGGAGTTTTAGACTGCTATGAAATAGGACTCGAGTTTGATCTTGAGACTTGTTAATGTTGTTGTCTTCTTGAAGTTCTGCAGATAAACATTATAGGGATAACTATATATGAGGTAAAAAAATGTTGTGTAGTGGTAATGTGAAATAAATTGCCGCAGTTATTAAATATGAAAGGCATCTAACCTAACCCTTCATATTCATTCCATATGAAATGAATTATTAGGACATAGAAACGTAGGTAGTACCTACAAACAAAATGGTAGAAATTAACTTCCTGAAACTTTATTTATATTCTTCGAAGTATTTCATCATACAGCGCGACGTGCGACAGTACATACATTTTATAGTATTTCTTAACGCTACAGCGTTAAGAAATACTATAAAATGTATGCTGGTTCACTTTCAAGCTAACTAACTTCATCAGAATATTGGCCAATAAACGTCCACTGCAGGACATAAGTCTACCAAGAAAACGCTTACTTATAAACTGGTAATATATAATCTTGTAGTATTTATTATTATGCTTTCGTGATTTGCATTAGAATTTATCTAGTTCATAATAACTGCTAATTAACTTATCTTTCTTATTAATCTATGACCAAAACCTGACATAATAAGTTTGACAGATTGCAATGGACTCGCCCATTTTTGTTTGTATTCTTTGAGTAAATAATATAGATGGAGAGGGCAAATCGTACATATTTATAGCAAAATTATTGTTTTTACCAAAAGATAACATGAACAGCAACTGTATGCGAGAATTCCTAGAAATGAAACGTTTAATAAAATAATATTATTTATAAATAAAATTAATCAATCAATTTTGACTTTCTTATCCCCTTATGTCCGGTATATTTATGTCCGGTTCTTTCTCAGCGACACCGTATCGATATTGGCTACCAGAGAATATTTTGTTTCATGTTTAGTTTCTCTTCATGTCAAGGGACGTTTTTTGCTTTACCTTGTTTGCCCGCATTTGCGTAATGGAATAACTAATCTGGAAAAAGATTTAAACTAACTAAAGTAACTTACTGCAAATATAAATTTACATATTTTTACAAAATTAAATTTTTATTTTTTCAAAATCGTAGGTTTACACGCTAATTTCGTAGGTAGGTCCAATCCATCTTATTCCCAGATCGGTGTTTTGTATTAGACTTGCCCAAGTGCAAATAGTGACAGATGAAAGGTCCCGGCTAGGGCTTGCAAATGTTCTAAATTTTTATTCGAATACTTATTTGATATTTTTATATTAAACATTTTTTTTCTTTATTGAACTTCATAACTATAGGCCTATATTCCTGGCAACCATTACAACTAAGGTGCTCAAAAAAAAAAAAAAAAGTTTACTGGATATATACATGGCACCTAAAATTTGTCTGCAGGTCGCGTAAACTACGCGACCTGCAGACAAATTTACAAATTGACAATTAGTTTAGTTTTGTTTTTAACACAGACCGGTACTATAAAGTTAGAAACACATGTAAATCCGGTTTTCTTAGACCTTTATAAGGCATTCGACCTTAAACCTCTTGTTGTTTCGTTGTTGTTTATCTTGAGAGTTTGTGGCCAACTCTAGTGTCGGAGTTTTCTTCATAGCCTAACGATTCCTATCCTGAGACAAGAACCGGGACTGACAGCTTTACGTGCCCTCCGAAGCAAGATAGCGGCCAGATCTAAATGCCACACGTGGTCACTCATCCAAGTGGCGACATGTGCAAGCGTTGCTTAACTTTGCCGATCTGTATGGGGTAAGTTAAAAACTGAGAGTGAGGTAGATACTGGTATGAACTATGAGGTAGGTACGTGAATGCTACAATATTGGTATGCAAATCCAATAAACACTGTCAGGCGGGCGCGTACAGATCTGCATGAGGAATATGGGCTGAAATCTGGCGTGAGGCAAGAGGAAATTACCTCGCCACGCCTTTATATATATATATATATATATATATATATATATATATATATATTTTATTATTTAAATTGTTGTACTCAACAAGGCTGGTGTCGACTGTCATGATGATGGAGTTGTTATGAACAACATCAGCTATAGGTACGGATGATAGGGTCTTGCTGGACCCAAAAATCGGTGCGATGAGACGCATATTAAAGTTGTGTGAAGTTGCGGGCGCTTTTGGAAATCCACTCCAACCATCCAATAACGGCAAACCGAAGACGAGGCCCTGACTTGAGCACTGACAGCTCGCCGCAAAGCTGCCCTGTGATTTGTAAGCTTTCTTTTCATCCATTTTTGTTTGTCATAAGATGAAGGTGATGTTTGAAAGCTGTCACTCTGCCCTCCGATTGCGTTAGTCCAGAGAGATAATGACTGTCCCCCAAAGATGTTTATTATTATTATTATGATTCTTTTTCCTCGGCTATTCTTCTTATTATTTTGAGAACTCCTCCTTTTAGGGGTTTGTCCGCAAGAAAAAATCAAATAACTAAAATAAGAATATGTTAAGAATGTCAACTAAATATCAAAATGCTTATTGGTATTTAGGACAATTTTGAGAACGTTGTTCGAACTATTTTCAGATTAGCGTTTTTTTCTGCACGTGTACGGTCGTTTCAGCATACGCGCTTACGCGCGCGCTACATTACTCGCTTCACAAAACCAGACTTGCGCAAACGGGCATACTTCGGCGTATTCGCTCGAAACGGTAGTGACATCTTGTCAGTGTCATCATGGATTCTGACGGCTCAGTGTTGGCTCAGTGCGTCAACGGTCGTACGAGATGCGCGTGTGCCAAAAAGCGCACCTATACGCGCCTACATGCGCTTCCAAAAACGAGCTTATACGCGCGTTAAAACGCTAATCTGAAACCGCCCGAATCGGAAATTGCAATTTCCTTTGGAATATTTAACACAAATCATAATTCGAATAATTCAAATATTAAAATTCCAGCTCTAGTGACAGCCCGTCCACGCTCCGGTTGCAGCCCTGACGAGTGTGAACGAAATATCCCGGCCGGGACCCGGAAGCACGGTGACGGCCCGGCCCCGGCCGTCTGTAAAAATATGTAAATTTATATTTGCAGTAAGTTACTTTAGTTAGTTTAAATCTTTTTCCAGATTAGTTTATTCCATTACGCAAATGTGGGCAAGCAAGGTAAAGCAAAAAACGTCACTTTACATGAAGAGAAACTAAACATGAAACAAAATATTCTCTGGTAGCCAATATCGATACGGTGTCGCTGAGAAAGAACCGGACATAAATGGCAATGCAATCCAAAGAAACAGCTATTTAAGCCGCATATTTCCTCGCAAGGGAATCAAAAACTAAAGGGCTCTTCCCGTAAACTAAGAATCTTGAAATTTGGTACGAAGCATTGTCTTATAGCTCAGATAAAGGAAAAATTGCGAAAATAGAATTTTTTTAGTTACATCATACAAAAAAATATTTGTATTAATTTTAAAATTACTACCTCTTTCCTCATGTACGCGTAGAGGTATTAAATTAAAATTCATATCAAATACTCAGGTCTATAATACCTTTAAGCTGTAACAAATTCAAACGTCTATGGCAACGCAATCCAAGAACAGCAATTTAAGCCGCATATTTTCTCGCAAGGGAATCAAAATCTACAGAGTTTTTCTCGTGAACTAAGAATCTTAAAATTTGGTACGAATCATTGTCTTATAGCTCAGATTAAGTTAGTTCAGTTAAAAATTTTTGTTACATTATACAAAAAAATATTTGTATTAATTTTAAAGTTTCCCCCTATCTTCATGAACGTGTTAAGTTATTTAATTGAAATTCATATCAAATACTCAAGTCTATAATATCGTTAAGCTGTAACAAAATCAAACTTCTTAGCCAACGCAAGCAACAGAAACAGCAATTTAAGCATATTTTCAAACTCGCAACTACTCGCAAGGGAATTAAAACGTACGGGGTACTTTCCGTGAACTCAGTATCTTGAAATTTGGCACAAAGCAACGTCTTATAGCACAAAAAAAGAAAAATTGCAAAGACCGTAAATTTTTAGTTACACCATATAATAAAAAAGAAAATTAATATTAATTTTAAAGTTACTAGCCCTGTGTTTATAAACGCGTAAAGGTATTAAATTGAAATTCATATCAAATACTCAAGTCTATAATATCCTTAACCTGTAACAAAATTAAACTTCTAAGCTAACGCAATCAACAGAAACAGATATATAAGCATATTTTCAAACTTGCAACTACTCGCAAGGGAATTAAACCCTACAAGGTACTTCCAGTGAACTTAGAATCTTGAAATTAGATAGGAAGTAACGTATTATAGCACAGATAAAGGAAAAACTGCGAATTCCGTAAATTTTTTGTAATATCATATATTAAAAATATTTTTAATAATTTTAAAGTTATTACCCCTTTCCTCATAAACTCATCGAGTTATAAAATTCAAATTCATATCAAATACTCAAAAGTCTATATTATCTTTAAGCTGTAACAAAATCAAACTTCTCAGCCAACGCAATCATAAGATAAGGCTGTTTACGCCGCAAATTCTCCCCTTTCGAAACTCACAAGGGAATAAAAACCTACAGGGTACTGCCCGAGAACTTAGAATCTTAAAATTTAGTACGAGGCAACCTCTTTTAGCACAGATTAAGTAAAATTTTCCAAAAATGTATAGTTACATCATTATAATAAAAACATATATTTTAAATTTAAAGTTACTACCCTTTCCTCATGAACGCGTAGAGGTATTAAATAGAGATTTATATCAAATACTTTTAAGTCTATAATATCTTTAAGCTGTAATAAAATCAAACTTCTAAGCCAACGCAATCAAAACATACCGCCGTTTATGCCGCAAATTCTCGCAAATATTCGAAACTCACAGGGGAATCAAAACCTACAGGGTATACTTACCGTGAACTCAGAATCTTGAAATATGGCACGAAGCAACGTCTTATAGCACAGATAAAGGAAAATTGCGAAAACCGTAAATTTTTAGTTACATCATATAATTAAAATAATTTTTAATAATTTTAAAGTTACCTACCCCTTTCCTCATGAGCTCGTAGAGGTATAAAATTGAAATGCATATCAAATGCTCAAGTCAAAACTAAAGGGTAGGGTAGAGTAACTACTTCCAGTCGATCTTGAATCTTGAAATTTGGCATAAAGCAACGTTTTATTTCGAAAACCTTAAATTTTTAGTTACATAAAATTTTTTTTTAATAATTATATTAACCTACAGGTTTGTACGGAACAACCCGGTGCGCGAGTCCGACTCGCACTTGACCGTTTTTTTTTGTAAATACATACATATTATACAAAGAAACTGAAAATGTTTGACTTGAGCGGGAATCGAACCCGTAGCAGTCGCTTACACTCTCGCTTCGCCAACCGGTTGTCAATTGCAAAGATACTGACAAATATGACGTTTAAATTTTTGAACCCCCATTTTCGTTTGAACCCCCTAATTCCTTTCGAATACGTGGTTAACAAACTTTCTTTTTTCGTTTTGAGAGTACCTACTAGGTTATTGTTTACTAAAAACTCGGCAAAGGGAACCACAGTGCCTCAATTCAGTTTACTTATTATTCGGCGCATTAATGAACTGAGCTATAGAAGACTAGAATCAATGAAACGACTACTGAACACGATTGTCCTTGACAATGAATACTGCTCCAATCACCCCTCACCCCATAACGATGGCATTTTGATAGGACCACGGTATTAAAATTATATCCAAATTACAGATATTTAATGAAATCTTATTCTTCGAATACGTAGCTATATCTAGATGAATAAAAATTAAGATTGTAAAGTGATTAAGATTGTAAACGATAACATTCCATTGTTCTTATCAAAATGTTTATGCTATTCAGTAAATATTGGTACTGTATTAATATTATAATGTTGGTAATATACCAGTTATCTAATCTAACTTACTCACAAGTTTGGTAACTAGAACTAATGGCCAACAAATACTTAAAAGCGAGATTTTAATCACTATTACTTAAGATAGATTAAAACAGCGAAAATAGAAAAACCATTTCAAAAAGTTGGGATACTTCATTTTAATATTTGAGTGTTACATTCCAACTGACGAAATATAAATAGAGTATTATGAAAGGAAAATGTTTCAGAGATAAAATAATTTGTTGTTAGAAATTTTACGAGATAGGAATAAGATAGCCAATCTTATAACTGTATCTGAACATTCGTATGTACTTGATGTAAGAATTTATGTTTCTGCAAACTATTACGAAAATACTTGTATTCGATATAGCATAGATAATACTTTATCACCTAGGATGATGTATCTCTATGGATTTGACAAGCAAATAAAAATCGTGACAGACCGAGATAATGACATACAGAAATACATAAGAGTAAAAGAGACAAAGATAGCATTTTATGTCTTTGTCAGAGTTTTCGTTTTTTTTGTTGGTCACAACTGAATATTGTGACCAACAAACTGTTGAGCTCTCGATAATATCCGCGAAATATTGTGTTATTATTGTTATTATTTGTGAATACTTAGTGAAAATATCATTGGATCAGATTTATTATGGTAATTTGTTACATTTTAGGCTGTAAAAGCCGTAGTGAGCGGAAATGTGAGAACATAACCTTTCATTCGTAAGTACGATGATTTAGTTATAACCTTTCATTCGTAAGTACGATAATTTAGTTATAATATCTATTTATACATGCAAATATTGATAGAATGATACAAATAGTGTATTATTACATAAGGAAACATGTCTAAATTACATCAATAAACCAAAAAAAGGCTATTTTATTATCACCGCGATGTTAGTATTACACAATCGAATTCAATAGGTCGTTGAATGTTGAGCTAACCAAACGTCATCGATACCTTTTAATTTTACAGCGTTAAATGTTTTTTAGGGATACCACAGAAACGTTTGGGAAATTACCCAAATTTTGGGTAATTTGCCGTTATTTAGTTTCATATGAACCTAAGATTAATGATTTATTTTAATTTGTATTCCGATTATTTGTAGTAATGAAATTATTTTTTTATAGATTCCCAAAGGACTGCACTATCCGACAATTGTGGATACGTGCAACAGGACGAGTAAACTGGGATCCGAATAAATATGTAAGAGTATGCTCTAAACACTTTGAACAAAAGTGATTTAGAAAAACCAACCATTTTAACCATTATTCGCTTTTGATAAAAGCTGTTTGTAAAAAGTATTTGAATGTGCGTATTCATTATGCCACAAAATCTTTGTGTGATAAAGGAGAGCTAATAAGAAATTTGTACACAAAATTAATTTTGTTCAAAGGACAGTAAATTTGAGTGTGAAATAATATAATAAAAGATATATAACTCTGAGCCTCGTGTTTATTTGGCGAGTGAAGCCAGTCCCTCCTATTCGACATTTTTGCTATACATAATAATATTAAGTATAAAAAATACTTATCGCACACCTTATGGATGGAATTCAATTCAACTCAATTCAGGTTTGATACAATGTTACTTCGTAGAATTGTAGGGTAAACATTTACAACATCTGGTAACACCAACTCGGGATGTACTCTATATCCGTCCTTTACGGGTGTACGCAAATGTCGAGTCCATTTGATTCTTGGTCCTAGTTTATCACAGATTGTATGTGATGAGTATATCAGAGTATGTTTTATTTTATTGAATCACTGACATTCATAATGTCGGTGACACAATGAAACATATTGGAAATCACACACTTGTCTTATGCATATAGAGCATTTTGCTTGCTACAAGTATATTTCATTATAATACTATTATGTACAATACGTAAGAAAACCAATAATACTAAATAATAATGAGTGAATAACTTTCTTGCCTTTAATAATAAATTCTTGCCTAATTTTTCCGAGTACGTGTGTGGGCGATAAATAGTAAACGATTCTATTGATTCTGATGTTATTTACGGGACGGGACGGGAATCATTTAATGATTGTTGGATGTGTGATCCACAAATTTGTGTATTAGTATTCTATGTAATAAGATGAGAACCGATTAAGTATAAAAAGCGCCGATAGTGACGAGAACATTAAATTGGCACGAAGAGGATCTCGGATGCACCACTAACTTCTCAAAGATCCGTTTTCAATTATTAATTTTCGCTTGCTCTGTGTCTCAGAGATTTGCGAGAGAGAGTCTCACTCATTAGTATTGTGTGATACGCTTTTCTGATTAACAATTCCCTTCATAAGTAAGAATTGCTTCGGAGAGTCGCTAGGCTATTGTACTTATTATGTTACTACATACATCAACATAATTATTGAGAGTGACACTCATATACTATTACGCAATAAATGTACATGACTCGTATATTTATGTCGTGGATTTCCACAGTTATCCTTGGCAGTCGTTCCGTAAAGTTAGTGACCCTTAAATTTCCTGCTATATCTTTCGGTTGCGCAATCAGATGGCATTAACGCCATAAAAGAAGAATAACGAATCAAATCTAGTTAAACTGGAAAGTAGACCACGGACTTCAAGACGTTAGTTTTAGATTGCAATCGGGCAAGTCTGGATAACAAGTTTTTTCTAATCTATATATATAAAATCCTTGCGTTACTGACTGACTGACAGACACGCTACAGCCGAAACTATTGGGCGCAGGAAGTTGAAATTTGGCATGTATGTTCCTTGGGGACCGTAGGGGTGCATTAAGAAGGGATTTCCCGAAATTCCCACGGGATCGGCCAAAACGGGTAAATTAAAAACAAATGCAGGCGTAGCTGCTGGTGTCCTCTAGTCTACAGATTATATAATGCAGCAAATCAATGTTGACTAAATACAATAAATAA
Organism: Euclidia mi; assembly: GCA_944739405.2. NCBI lineage: Eukaryota > Metazoa > Arthropoda > Insecta > Lepidoptera > Erebidae > Euclidia > Euclidia mi. The sequence goes on from OX123199.2 coordinate 37,777,595, forward strand.
GCGCTTTGTATTGAAAAGATACATAATCAAATTTTGGTAGTTTTTTTTTACATTTCAAAACCGCTGGTCATTTTGCGCTAGATTTCACGGGGTTGCGCCAAAATTCTAATGATTTATTCACTTCTTTGTCATGTGTAACCATATAAAATATACTTATTTGATTTGTTATATCACGATTTATAATATATCAGGATCTTAACATCAGTGAAATACATGAAACATTTTATTGTAGCAGCAATCTTGCCAGGTATTCTGTTGGTAACTGTTTCAAATTTCACAAAAACTCCTGACGCATCTTTATTGAATATCTCGAATATTGCGTAATATTGCATTGGAAATTGATACTTTAGCCTATATACTAAAAGCAAACTTAGCCTTAGTTTGATCCAGTGTATTTACTAGAGTTGTTGGCTCGTGGCAAAATTGATGGCAAATTCGTTCCTACGTAATCGGGCACTATTTAACTGATTTGTAAAGCGTTGGTGTCTAATATCTTTACTTAAAATTAATTCATGTTTTCTTTTTTGGACCTTCATACATACTGCCCTTCCTTCGCATTTTCATTGTGATAAACTGACAAACAAATTAAGCATTTTACGGTTGGTATTAGTAAAGCCTAATTTACTGTGATATTTTCTTATGACTCCATCATGATATTATTTAGAATATTTTGTGGTATACACTCTGACATGATTTATATGTAGTACTAGAAAGGAGAACGTTATAGTTTATGCTACTGCTAATACATTTTGTAAATAGTCCATCAAAAGAAAGTGATTAACACAAACTTTTATGGGCTTATTATAAACTTTGGACTTAATATACTTGGTAGCGCCATCTACCTTCCTATCTACAACTAATCGCATCAACATGAATCGTTCCACGCTTGTCTAGTGCGAGCGATATCATATTTCCGTCCCTCTCTTTCCCTTTCCCTGGAAGAGGCACTGCCTTCGCCTGATTCGTCGACGTGATCGTGGACGCGAGTGACAGTCTAGAACATTCCGCTCGCTAAGAACGCCGTCTCGATACCGCTCCGCGCCGCACCGCTGTATGTGATTTACCGCTTCCACCAAGGAAAACCCGCTCGTGAGTGAAGTGAAAACAAGCAGCTGCATCACGAAACCACCAGGAGACTGCCCTACGGAAACGAAGAAGGTTGTATAAGGTAAGTGCCTTCCATCCTTGAAATATCCTATACCCACTCAATCACCTCCTCCCGTATCCATCTCCTCTTCCCTTATTCCTTTCTAGGCGACCCAGAAATCCCCCTAATACAGTCCATTCCATTAATCCTTCCCAAGTCGCCTAGAACCCTACGGTTTCGGTGTAAAGCCGAACCATTTTTTGATCCATACGAGTCGGATTCATTTACGTTTTATACGTTATACCGCTATACCTAGGCAGTTATAGCACCTAGCTATACTCCTAATATATTCACATAACCGTCACATGGTTATTCCCGCCCGCATTAGTAGGTAAACTTTTATGTAGCTACCTACTTATAAAATTATTATTTCTGCAACTATCATAGTTGTCTTATAAATCTCATATTTCAATCAACTTTTATTTCCTCAGCTCTAAAGTGTTGCCTACTTAGGTAAAATAATAGATACATTGGACATTCTTATTTTGTTTCGGTCTCATTAGCTTATACTTACGTAAGCATGTCACAACAAAAGAAGTCACGCGTGTCGGAAGACAAAGAGATGACAATCTTAGAAGCGAAACGCAATATTTTATTTGAGCGCATTCAAAATATCTATGAACGATCAAAAACCGCATCTATGTCTGACAGTAATAGCGAAGCATTTCTCAGTTATTGTATAACAGTAGATAGTATTCGAACAGATTTTCATAAGTTGTTAGACGATTATAACGCAAGATTACTTTCTATCAATCCTGATGAAAAACCGAACTATCAGGCATATACCTCATTCGAAGATCTTTATTGTATTATTAAGCGTATACAATCGCAATTGGAGGGTAAATGTTCGGCAGAGCCCGTTGCCCGCAAACCGAGATTACCGCCAATCGAGATTATGTCGTTTGACGGAGATATACGAAATTGGCCGTTATTCTATGCAAGTTTTAAGTCTACAGTGCACGATAATGGTTCTCTGACAGATGCTGACAGGTTGTACTATTTAATAGGTAAACTGTCACCGAAGGCCCAGTCCGTATTTGCAGGTGTCACACCCAGTGCTGAGAATTATCAGGTCATATTTCAGTCACTACTTGACAGATATCAAGACACGCGCGTCCTAGCGTCTACGTACTTTGACCAAGCTTTAAACCTCAAACTGTCCAGCAACGCGTCTGTCTCGAATTTCCAGCTGTTTATTGATAACTTCGTAACCGCAGTTAATTCTCTTAGGAATTTAAAATTAGAAGATCTTTCCGACTTTATGTTGCTTCAACTCGCTTTAAAAAAGTTTGACACTGATACAATTCGCGCATTCGAGATGACGGAACGCAATAATAAAATACCTACACTAGATAGTTTTATTTCGTTCATCAAAGATCAGTGTCGAATATTTCATAATACGCAGTCTGGTTCACCTGGCCCGTCTAACACTAACAACAACAAACAAAGGTTGAATAAATCGCGAAATAGTAATAATAACCTAGTTATTATCCCTAATCCACAATCTTACGTAACATGTTCGGCATCTAATAGTAATAATTCACAGAAGTGTCTGTGCAGTAATATAGTGCACGACCATTACTATAAGTGTCCCACCTTTAATGATTTAAATCCAATTGCTCGTTTTAAAAGCGTAAAAGATAACAAAGCTTGCATTAATTGCTTAAGCATAAAACATAAAACGAGTAATTGTTCCAGTAGAACGAGATGTCGCACGTGTAAACAAAAACATCATACACTGTTACATTTGGATAAAAATAACCGGTTGACAACCGGTTATTTTTAGCCAAGCCGCTAACCTTGACACACTCGCGCCGCAGGTGCAGCAGACCACGGTAGCTGCGCCTTCCGCGTCTGAGGGCGAAGTATCGTTGTGTATGACATCCATTGCGCGGGCGACGCGCACGCGAGGACGGCACTCGCGCATCTATAATGATCCGCGCAGGGCCAAAACGCAGTGTACGGCGTCTAACACGGTACTGTTGGCGACAGCGCAAGTTATCGTATATGATGTTAATGGGTCGCCGCACATGGTACGTTGTCTGCTAGATAGCGCATCTCAGACCAATCTAATAACATCGGAATGCTTCAAACGCCTCGGATTATGGAATAACTTTAAAAATACTAACTCAACCGTCAAAGGGATAGGCGGATCAGAAAGGCATTGCAAAGGTTCCGTAGATATTAAAATACATTCGCGTTTTAATAGGGACATAAATTTTAACATTTCTTCGCTTATCGTGGAGCGTATCACGGACGCATTGCCGAACGCTAATGTAGACGTAGCATCACTCACTCATCTCGAATCATTGCCGCTAGCCGACGCGGAGTTTGCGAATCCGGCAGGCATTGATCTTTTGATCGGAGCTTCAATATTTCCGCACTTGCTACTAACTAAAATAGTACGTAGTGAGCGATATGATTTACCGCCCGCTATTGAGACGGTACTTGGGTATGTGATTATGGGTACCGTACCTACGTTACATACTTCTCATTGTATTACGTCTTGTTGTTGTTCTGCTCTTCAAGAGATCAAGGTGGGTGCTAAAACTGTGTGTAAGATAAAGCACTAATTAGCTATGCTATGCTACGCTATGCTATGCTATGCTACGCTATGCTATGCTAAGCGACGCTACGCTACACTATACTATACTACACATCCGCTTTGTATATAGATGACATTGCCTGTAATGTCATACCCGCTCCGCTAGCAATTTCGCTTTGTGAAGAGCTTATTCAGCTTTTCAAGCGAGGCCAGTTTGATCTTGTCAAATGGACAAGCAACTCTAAGGAGGTTCTCGCTCGCATACCAGATTCTCATAAGGCTTCTCCAGACATTGAGTTTGAGAAGTCTGTACCGCATGAGGTTCTCGGTTTACGCTGGGACAAATCCTGTGATAGTTTTCGGTTTGACGTCTCACCACCAGATGATAAGTGCACCAAACGCACTATGCTGTCCACAGTGGCTCGACTATGGGACATAATTGGTTTTGTGGCTCCCACAATTTTGTACGCCAAGCTCTTCATCAAAGAGCTTTGGCTATCAAAGTGTGAGTGGGATGAAACACCCCCTGACCATATTGTCGCCGCTTGGAGCCAGTTTGTATTGAGCTTACCGCGCTCAATCAAATTACTATTCCGCGTCATTTTGGGTTGGTAGATGGATGTACCATCAACTTAATAGGTTTCGCTGACGCCAGCGAGCGTGCTTACGGCGGAGTCGTATATCTGCAAGTCCGCATTGGTTCTAACTACTCGGTGCAGTTAGTTTGTGCCAAGTCTAAGGTCTCGCCTGTTAAACCATTTCAGTTGCGAGACTGGAGTTGTGCGCGGCCCTTCTGCTGTCTCAGTTGCTCTGCAAGGTTCAAGACACAGTTTTGCCCCACTACTCTATTAATAAATATACGCATTTTCCGACTCCAAAGTAGTGCTCGCTTGGATTTATTCCTCTCCTCACCGCTGGCAGACTTTTGTCGCCAACCGCGTTAGTAAATTGATTGAACTTGTTCCCGCTACTTGTTTCAATCACGTCGCGGGTTATCGTACTCGTCTTTAGGAATAACTTTCCATAGATCATATTGACTGGAAGTTTATTCCACCAGCATCACCACATTTCGGTGGATGTTGGGCAAGCATGGTCAAAGTAATTAAAACGCATCTCTTCAAAGTTATAGGTCAACAGATCCTCTCTTACGAAGAGCCTTTAACTGTTCTTGCACAAGTCGAGGCACTGATCAACTCGCGTCCGCTTCCAACTCAGTGAGATCTAGCCTGAAGTTGGACCTACCTCTTAGTTTACGTATTTAGTTAGTAGTTTTCGCTATTATTGCGTTTGTAGCTGTCGCTAAAGTTAATTTAGATTAATTTTATTGTCATATCGCTGTCTTAGCCTATTGATGGGTTATGCGGTAGTACACCCAACATAGCTAAGTTCAATTCTATTTTTTTTTAAAGGCAACCCTTTAGGGCCGGGGGGATATGGTAGTGCCATCTACCTTCCTATCTACAACTAATCGCATCAACATGAATCGTTCCACGCTTGTCTAGTGCGAGCGATATCATATTTCCGTCCCTCTCTTTCCCTCTCCCTGGAAGAGGCACTGCCTTCGCCTGATTCGTCGACGTGATCGTGGACGCGAGTGACAGTCTAGAACATTTCGCTCGCTAAGAACGCCGTCTCGATACCGCTCCGCGCCGCACCGCTGTATGTGATTTACCGCTTCCACCAAGGAAAAACCGCTCGTGAGTGAAGTGAAAACAAGCAGCTGCATCACGAAACCACCAGGAGACTGCCCTACGGAAACGAAGAAGGTTGTATAAGGTAAGTGCCTTCCATCCTTGAAATATCCTATACCCACTCAATCACCTCCTCTCGTATCCATCTCCTCTTCCCTTATTCCTTTCTAGGCGACCCAGAACTCCCCCTAATACAGTCCATTCCATTAATCCTTCCCAAGTCGCCTAGAACCCTACGGTTTCGGTGTAAAGCCGAACCAATACTTAAAAAATTGATTCTAGCTCTAACCGTGTAAAGATTTCTTTTTGTTGTTTAATATCCATTATTATTACTGGATAAAACGTTGAACGAAAATTTGGCTGAAAATTTCTGGACGAAATATGTTGAATGGAATTAAATATTTATATAATATATTTGACTGCACGGTTGGCGTATTGGTTTAAGCGGCCGCCTCGCCGTTTGACACTGCGCCGAGTGTTGTTGGTTCGATCCCCACACGAGACAACACTTTGTGTGATTCACAAATTTGTTGTTTCGAGTCTGGGTGTTCATTGTGTCCGTTAGTTGTATGTTTGTAAAGTCCCCCGCTACACAGGATTTAGTCCTAATGCGGGAGTTGTCTTTTTTAAAAACGAAAAAAAGAACAGAAAAAAAGAAAAGAAAATATACGAAGTTATTTGATTGATCGTCTAGAATAGTAATATATTTCTGTGTTCTGTAATAAAGTCTTTAAAGTTTTACGTATCTATAGAGTCCAAGATAAACTGCGGACAATATGACGTAATCAAAGATTTCCTTCGTTTACAACTAACCTTTAAAAAGGCTTCAGCAAAACTAATTTGATCATATTTGTTTTTATCTTCTAAACTCACGCCTTTATCCCCGATGGGGTGGTAGGGCAGGTGGTAGGCAGAGGTGTAATTTTATATCCGCATTTTGCCATGTTATTAATTTGTAGGTGCGAATAGGGGGCGAGCCTATTATTTATTATTATAATAATAATAGGTATCAGTATGAGCAGACTGGTCAATTACAGATGTTTTTTGTTAATTTTGTGAAGAACTATTAAGCCCACTGCCCACGGTGCGTGGCTTTGTAGTCAGGCGTGCGCGGTGCCTTTGAAGTTTCCTGACCCGAGGTGTAACTACAAAGGTGCTGCGCACGTCCGTCGACAGAACACCGCATCGTGGGAAATGTGCTTTAGAAACACACCATTTGCAAAACGGGTGCCACGAAGTAGTAATTTGCGTTTAAGAAAAAGAAAGAAGTCGGATGGAGCCATATCTGGTGAATATGGTTGTTGCTCGATGGTATTTGTTGAGTGTTTGATGCAAAATTCTTTTGGGACTAGCCGCCATGTTTCATACCCAAATGATTAGTTAAAATGGTACGGATCGACTCGTGAGATACAGAAAGATCGGCGACTATTTTTCTTGTTCATCAAAGTTGAGTGAGGATTTTCAGTCACTGTTGCCTTCACTTTTGCGATGTTAACTTCAGGTGCAGAAGTTGATGGCCTACCAGAGCGAGGCAAATCTTCCATCATATCTCGATCGCTTTCGAACACTTTGTACCACTCATAAGCACGAGATCTTGATAAAGTCGATTCACCGTAGGCTTTCTGTTACATTTTCATTGACTCCGAACTCGAAATTCCCTTGGCGACGCAAAATTTAAGACAAACTCTTTGTTAAGTGTTTTTGTTCATTATGAAATTCGCACTACACACTAGATGTGATATAACTAAAAACAGCACTGTATCTATATAAATAATAAACCGGTCAAGTGCGAGTCGAACTCGCGCACCGAGGGTTCCGTACAAACCTGTAGGTATATAATAATTAAAAAAAATATGTGATGCAACAAAAATTTTAAGGTTTTCGAAATTTATCCTATGTGCTATAAAACGTTGCTTTATGCCAAATTGCAAGATTCTAGATCGAAGGGAAGTTCCCTTTAGTTTTGATTTGAGCATTTGATATGAATTTCGGTTTTATGACCTTTAAAAATATTAAAAATATTTTAATTATATGATGTAACTAAAAATTTAAGGTCTTTTGCAATTTTTCCTTTATCTGTACTATAAGACGTTGCTTCGTGTCAAATTTCAAGATTCTGAGTTCAAGGGAAGAACCCTGTAGGTTTTGATTCCCTTGCAAGTAGTTGCGAGTTTGAAAATATGCTTAAATTGCTTTTTCTGTTGATTGCGTTGACACAGATGTTTGATTTTATTACAGCTCCACGGTGTTATAGACCTCAATATTTGATATGAATTTCAGTATAATAACTCTACGCGTTCATGAGGAAAGAGGTAGTAACTTTAAAATTTTAAAAATGTTTTTATTATAGGTATAATGTAACTAAAAATTTACGGCTTTCGCAATTTTTCCTTCATCCTTGCTATAAGACATTGCTTCGTACCAAATTACAAGATTCTGAGTTCACGGGAAAGTACCCTGTAAGTTTTGATTCCTTTGCGAGTTTCGTAAATTGCGGAAATTTGCAGCATAAACAGCTGTATCTTTTGATTGAGTTGATTTAGAAGTTTGATTTTATCACAGCTTCATGGGACAAAAGATTTGACTATTTGATACAAATTTCAGTTTGATACCGTCACGCGTTTCTGAGAAAATGGGTCTTGACAGACGGACGGACAACTAAGTGATCCTATAAGGGTTCCGCTTTTTCATTTCGAGGTACGAAACCCTAAAAATGAATCACTGAAATGTTTGTACGCGCATAACTTCCAAACGACTGCACTAAATTGGATAAATCTTTATAGATTTATATGTCCGTTATTATCAGGAGAAAGTTTGCATGACAAAATATTTCAAAATAATAGCAAATAAATATGGCGGTATGAAGCTCGGCGGGTCTGCTAGTTTAATATAAATAACAGATGCAACTCAAACTCCCCCCAAAATGCAAAACGGTCGTGCCTATCTAACAATAACAAAAAAATAATGAATTTGGAACCATAATCAAATAATCCATCCCCGATATGTTTTTGACTGAATGTATTTGTTGTTTGGTCTCTCTACTTAACTAGGCAATCGCTGCTTGTCCAAAACAAAAAGGAAAGCAGATTATCAGTAAAACGATGATGTTTTACTGATAATCAACGCAACGATAGCCTCGTGGAGAGACCGACAGAATGCTACGGCCAAGGTCTCGGGTTCGAATCCACGGGACACACCAATGTCTTTTCGAAGTTAAATGCGCATGAATTATAAACTATTGCTTACTTAACAAATCGGGGACAGCTTTGTCAAGTAATATTTTTTTTTAATATTTTACACTATATGTCGCGCTTGAATCCATTACGATTCTAGGCTGTTTGGTGTCCTAAAACCAAACCACTGTCGTGCAGCGATACGCCACAAATGTCCGCATTCGATTTGCTCCAAGTACATACAAATATTCAAATAAATAAACCGTGTGTTTACTATACTCAGATATCAAAGTAGTGGATCAAAGAATCTACATTTTGGATATTTTAATGAAGGATTTATAAACGGTTCTCAGCATAATAGAAAATTCAAAGAATATTATTTAAATCCTGTGGTTGGTATTTTACATTCGGTGTATGTTTGCTTTACTTCCTTTTTATTCTTTTCCTCTAGTTTGATATTTCGATATAGTCGTATAATAAGTAAAAGAGAAGTATTAAAGAAAATGTTTTATTTGAATAGTTTACTCGACTCGTTTCATTTGCCCGTATACCGTGGCTAAAAGCTTGTCTTGGGATCAAGCGATGAACCTAGCGGAATAAATACATATCTATCGTTTTAACCAAATGGTCCTGGTTCTCTGATTAACATCTTATTTATAGTGGCATTTAGTAATACTACAAAGACAACGAATTTTTGCTTGTATTATCAACATTATTTTTATTGAGGCCCAAAAGCATGTATGCTTTGAGAGGACTTTGTACGCACGGCTACTCGTCAAGCTCGACACATTAAACTTTGTTGTACAAAACAAGTTTATATGCATGTTTGTACATTGTCTAGTACTCATAGTACAAATTCTGCTTAGTTTGGGAGTAGACGATGTTATAATATGTATGTGGTAGAATTTAATAAAATATAATTATGTTAAGACAGCACGCTCATGAGTTCACTATTACAAAATTACACACAGACGGTCTACTATAGACTGCAATACAAATAACTATTATCATGTCCACCATAAAAACCGCAACACAATTCCTTTTTGTTTTTGATATTTTATTCTCAAGTGAAAACGGCAGCTATATTCGAATTGTTTATTTTTATTTTTGTGTCTTTCGATTAGTTTTCCATGAAACCACAAGACCGGAAACTTCGCGGAATTAACATTCACATTCCATAAGTTTTTGAAAAATTAAATAGGAACCAGTAAATGTAAGAAGAATATGACGTATTTTTTTTAGTTCTTGTATTGACATGCAATGAGCCTAGTGAAGACTAACGGATCGCTACGCGTACTCGAATTAAAGCTTATGGCTTCTATAGCTGACTTTGAAAACTATCTTTAGATATAAAAATTAAGGTGCCGCCACCGTGTCCTATCCCTCTGTGTGATAAATTTAAAACGCATTTTTTTTACGAATATCACTAAGAGATAGCGTGATATTTGAGAAAGGTCTAAAAGTATTTATTTAAATGGCTTGTCGGCCTGCAAGTCTGAAAGTTCTACACAGTGTTTTCGGCAAACATGAGAAGTCTGCCAGACCGCATTTGGCTAGCGTCGTAAACTTCTTCCTTAAGGTCATGGCACGTTGTACAAGCTGGGTAACGGCGCGGCTTCTACACGGCGACTAACTTTTCACCATAATCGTATGCCGTATAAATACAGTGTGTTGATATGCATTTGCAAAATATTTTCAGGGTGAATATACTACTATAACTGAATACAAATGCATAAAAAATAACTCTAAGTCAAGTGGATGTAAACTAGCTTCCACTGCTTTCTGCAACAATTCCCACCTATCTAGGGTAACTCTAGAACAGAGCCCGTGCCCAAAAAATCTGGTTGACTGTAGCAATATGAACCATACCTGGTTTTGTTACCCTTATTAGTAGTAGTAGTTTAATTAATGATATGACAGCATGTCTGAATTCACTTGGAGAAAAAAGATATACCTTTGAGTAAGTAGTTTTGATAAGAGAATCAAGTGAAAAGTAGGCGCGTAAGTGAAAAGTTTGTTAGTTTTATTAATTACTAGACTTCGCCCGCGGCCCCGCCGGCGTACACCTAAACCTTCCTCAAGAATAACACTTTTTGAGTTTTGCGCGTTTCTTTATCAAAACAACTTCCTTCTATATCTTTTTTCCCCCAGTGGAATTCAGACATGCTATGATATAATTAATTAAACTATTCTTTGAGGGCAACATAACCAGATAAGATTCATAAGGCTACATTTAAATTTGCCTCTGGGTATGCACTTACTCATTCTCCCTTATTCTGCATTAATCCTTCACTTCTCCGTAGGAAAATTAAAGTCACTAACATAGCTCTTTAATAGGCATGCCGAAGTGGCAGAGGGCAAATGATGAAATAACATATGGCCATTGGGGCGGACAGGTTCTGGAGTGGCGGCCATGGGCCGAACGTCGCTGCAGAGGTAGGCTTCCCGTATAGTGGACCGATGACGCGGGCGGCTCAAGACGAGAAGATTTTGTACTTAGATAATTCGTATTTATAGTATTAGTATGGTGCCGAAGTAAACAATGTTCGTACTATGGGATTTCAGTTTTCGTTAAGGGTCTTTTTACACACATTAAACTGAAAAAAAAACCTGTCAAGTGCGAGTCGAACTCGCGCACCGAGGGTTCCGTACAAACATGTACAGTACGGCCGTTTAACGATGGCGAGTCTGAAGTTAGCGCAAAAGGCGGCGCAGTAATCCTTTTTAGGAACAACGCGGTGGCAAGAAGCGGAGTGCGCGGGGCGGTAGTCTAGGCCAGTGATGCACATTATGTAAATACAAATTAATAGTTTATTCAATCAAAATTTTAAATCGATTAATTTTGTAATTGATTTTGAATTCATTTATTTTTGTTATAATAATAAAAAAATAAAAAATACATAGTTTTTATTTCAGGTAAACACCCATATTAAAACATTACATTAATACAACTTCATACATATTTCCATTATTAATTGTATCAATTATTAAATTATTAAAGCATTCCATAATAAAATAATTACATTACTTATACCAAATTTTCTTTACATATTTATTATATTATAGCAGTCCTTAGGAATCGACATAATCATTAATTTTTAAGCAAGCATGACAATTATAATTACTATCTAAATTTAATGTAGCTGGAGTATTGAAAGCCGTACACGAAGGATAGGTTCGCTTGGTATATGGCTCTCAACACACCATTGTCAGAATTATGTACCCGGTTCATAAATGAGGCTCTAGCCTTTCTCAAAACTGCATAGAAGTCATCCACTCTATCCTCTGCGAACATGCCTGACGCACTACACCTCCATGGTAGTCCCAGCATACACCGGAATGCATTATTATATTGTACCCGCAACGCATTATAAGTACGTTGCGCGTACTTGTACCAGAGCTGGCAAGTGTAAAGTGAGCGGCAGTACGCATTAAACAGAGTGACTTTAACCTGTTTTCTACATTTTGCAAATCGCCTGGCAAGCATGTTACTTTTAGCAGCTAAGAGCCGTCTTTGGCGTTCCAAATCATCGTCATCTTTAAGTTTATCTGTCAGGACGTGTCCCAAGTACTTAAAACTATTCACAACTTTTAGCTGCGAGTTGCATAAGGTTATATTAGGTATAGGTAGTGGACTGTTATCATATCTAAACACCATAATTTCTGTCTTTTTAACATTGTATTTAAGACCATGTTTGCACGCATACACCTCACATATCCTCAGCAATCTCTGCAGAGCTTTGACAGAGGGGCTGAGAAGCACCATGTCATCAGCGTAGCTGATGTTATTTATATATACGTAATTAATTGAGCAGCCGACATTCGCAGCGCTCAGCTCCTCTATCAAGTCATTTATATATAGGTTAAACAGTATGGGAGATGTTAACCCGCCTTATCTTACGCCTGTTTTAAGCTTGTATTCGTCTGAAAGGCTTTCACCCCATTTAACAACATTTAATTGACCCTCGTACCAGAATTTTACTATACGTATTATTTCAAGTGGTATTCCTTTCTGTTCCATTTTTTTCCATAATATTTCATAATTAATTGTATCAAATGCACGACTTATATCAAGAAAGCAAGCGTATACATTTGTTTTCCTTTTTATATAATAGTTGACAGTTTGTTTCAATGAAAAAATAGCAGTATCAGTTGCGAGGTTGGCTCGGAAGCCGAACTGCGCACTGTGTAAATTTACGTATTTACTTATGTGTGGCTGTATTAATCTTTCAAATATTTTTGATAGTACAGTCGCCAGGGTTACAGGTCGATAATTTAACATATCCGAAATATCCGCCTTTTTATTCTTAACTAATGGTATCACTTTATACAAGGTTATTTAGCGGGTCTTACTCGCGATAAATCTTATATTTAAGGCATAAATACCTCGGTTTTTTGCCAACGTTTCGGCTGACTTGCTTCAGCCGTGGTCGCGGCGGGACTGGTGAGCTCAGCGCCGTCCTTGTGTTGTGCGGGTTTTGGCACCTACCCTCACTAGATTTTTATTTTTGGTTTTAATCGCACTGTCGGTACCTCGACACACTACACTAATGACGTCTATACACTGTTGAGCTGTATCATTACGGCGGTGTTTACACTTATTGATAACTGGATTCCAAGTTGTTGATAATCTAAATCCATCCTCCCGGTTGAAATTCTTGTGTTTTTTTATTTCAACCGCTTCACGCACTATCCTGGAGTAATAGTGACGTTCGGTGGACAAGACCTGTGGTTGATGTAGTTCTATCCAGTGGTTTGGTCCAGACTCCAATAAATGTTCAGCTATAGCGGACTTATTTACTTGTCGATTTTTCACAGCTGCGATATGTTCCTTGACCCTTTCCGCAATTGTTCGCTTGGTCTGTCCGATATAGGAGCTACCACAACTGCAATCGACCTTGTAGACGCCAGGTGTCTGAAAAGGAATGACATCCTTTGGGCTGCGCAGATTGTGTGCTATCTTGGAAAGCGGACTATATACAGTCTTAATGGAGTATTTCTTTAGTACTGTTCCAACTTTGTCCGTTATTCCTTTTAGGTAAGGCATGTAAGCCGGCACCCTGCTCACCTCAGGTTTACGGTCCCTCCTCTTCAGACGGTGTATCTCATTCTTGTATCCGTTACGTCTAAGTACCTCCTGAACATGTGAGAGCTCACTGTTTAAGTGTTCAGGGTCACAGAGGTCATACGCCCTGTTCACTAGGGACGTCACAACGGATGCCAAGTGTCGCGGGTGATGATGCGAAAACACGTTGAGATACCTGTCAGTGTGTGTCGGTTTTCTGTATACAGTGTGTCCCAGGGTACCATTGTCTTTAACTGTCACTTTTACGTCAAGAAAGGACAACGATCTATCCACCTCCATTTCAAATGTAAATCTGATGTTCGGATGCATGGAGTTTAATCTATGTGCGAATTGTTCTACGCCTTTCTTATTGCCCTTCATTATACAGAATACATCATCGACGTACCTTTTCCATAGCTTCACATTGGATGCCTGCATGTCTATGGATTCTTCGAAGTACTCCATCCAGATATTGGCCATTACCGGTGCTACTGGGCTACCCATAGCCACCCCGTCAATCTGGAGATAATGTTGTCCTCTGTATAAGAAGTAGTTTCCTTCTAAGCAATTCTTTAGCAGAACAGTGTATGCTTTAGATATACCGTTTTCCTCTAACTTCCTCTCAACGACCTCAAGGCAATCTTGAACTGGAACATTGGTAAATAGTGACTCCACATCAAAACTCACCATCACCTCGTCTGGTTCCATTGTCACGCTCTTGATGATGTCAATAAAGTGGCGAGAGTCCTTGACGAAAGATGCCGTCTTACCTACTAACGGTTGCAGTACCTTGCTTATGTGTTTCGCCAAACCGTATGTGAGTGAATTTATTTGGCTCACTATTGGTCGCAGAGGTACATCCATCTTATGAACTTTGGGTAAACCGTATATTTTGGGTGGTTGCACTATTTGAGGTTTGTGTAGACGTTCATAATCATCTTCCGTGAATAAGTGTTTGTGGTCCCTTATTAAAGTCCTGATGCGTTTTGTTACTCTGGCCATCGGGTTATAAGACACAGGTTTGTATATAAGTGTATCACTCAACAGATTCCTTATTTTATTGTCATAGACACAAGTATTCATCACCACAGTGGCGTTGCCCTTATCAGCTTTAAGCACTAAAATGTTCGTGTCATCACGCAATGTTTTTAGTGACTGACGCTCTTCTGTGGAGATATTGGGTTTCGGGGGCTTCGATTTACGTAAAATAACGGCAACATCCTGTCTAAGTGTATTCGCATCGTTAGACGGTAACTTGTTGCGCGTTATAACCTCCTCGATGCTGCTTATGACATTCTCGTACGGAATCCGTTTAGGTGTTAAAGCGTAATTTAACCCTTTAGCCAGTACGCTTTGAGTCGTGCTATCAATAACGTAATCCGATAAATTAATTACCGTTTGCTGATTGTCGGGGTATCCATTTTTACCGGCTTGCCTCTCCTT
>OX123199.2:42088674-42237033 GCA_944739405.2 Euclidia mi
TGACTGGTCACTTTTTTGTAATTAATGTGCATACTCATATTTTTGTCATTACATTTCATACTTTCGCTGCGAAAACTGCTTTTCATTTTTACTCCTGGGATCACTCTTCTATATGGCCCCCTCGAGCCGGATGACTGCAGATCGGTAAAATCAGCGACAATATTATAACTTATTGCAAGGATCAACGCATATTTTACAAGAAAATTACGGGCGTGGAATGGAGACGTCTCATCAACGACGCTGGTTAAGAATTGCACCAGTTCTACAGTAATTCGTAGTTATTCTCAATATTTTCACCCAGTACTCGCTCAGTAATCAGGTAGTGTTAGCATGTCCAGCGAATTTAAGGCTGGTGACCCCCCACTCTCAAAGATGACCGATATAGAGGAAATTAAGGAGCTGATCAGAAAGCGTGGTAGTTACAAAGGTCGTATAACATTTTTTACGTCGCATTTAAGCCGTTTGGAGGAAACATTGAACCCATCAGAGCTATGTGAGCTTAAATTACGTATTCAGCGTATCGAGTCGTTGTACGAACAATATGATGGGGTGCAGTCAAGGCTAGAATGTTTGGTGGATGATATAGAGTCAAATGTCTGAGCGCAACGAATTTGAGTCTGCTTATTACAAAGCGTTGTCTAAGGCGCAGGCTATATTATCGCGTAATAGTGATAATGGTGAAATTTTTAAGCAAAGCAGGCTCATCTAAAGGTACCAAACATAATTTTATTAAGCTGCCAACTATAAAACTACCGAAGTTTAGTGGATTGTACGACGTTTGCTTAGAATTTCATGATTCTTTCTGTAGTCTCATTCACTCCAATGACGACATAGCTGATATTGATAAATTTCACTAATTACGGGCCTCATCGGAGGGGACAGCTGCTCAGGTCATCCAATCGATTGAATTTTCAGCTAAGAACATATCCATATAACAAAACATATACACATAACAAATTGTTGTTGATGCAAATGTTTATCACATTGCGTGGAATTTGTTATGTTAGCGTTTTGAAAATAAACGGTTGCTTATTAAAAATCATGTGTCTGCTTTGTTCAACATAGAATCGGTAAACAAAGAATCTGCTAACAATATAAAACGCGTAATAGATCAATTAAATTAAAAATTTACGAGCATTAGATTCACTTGGTGAACCAACTAAACATTCGGACACTCTTGTCATTTACATTGTCGCGAACAAATTAGACACTAAGACCTACCGTGAGTGGGAAGAGCATTAGGGAACATTTCCTAAAGACTCATCCATAACTTTAGTCACCTTTTTTATCTTTTGCGCAGTCGAGAGGACTTATTAGAGACTTTAAAAATGACTCGCTGCAGTCACACTCCACATGACAAAGGTGTAAAAATTTAAAGTTTGGTTTCAGTTACAAACTCACAGTAACCGAATAATGGTCAATCCACCACCACACTACCTGTGATATGTTGTCCTAAATGCAAGGGCAAACATTATTTGTATAATTGTTCATAATTTTTAGCACTTAGTAATGAGGATACCTATCCTGCATATGCAGTTGCAACCTTGCAGCTGTTACATAATTATAAAATATGTCGTAACTGTTTCCGAACGGGTCATTATGCTAATAATTGTAAAAAGAATGGCTGTAGCTAACGTAGATGTAAACACCATACACTTATTCATGTAGATTCGAATTTGAAGTCAGTGTCAGACAATTTATCACATGATAAAGTAAACAAACCACCTTCACAGATCAATACAAGTGAGGAAAGTGTGACGCTTTCTTGTATTTCTGCTTCTGCCACGCATGGTCGTGAAGTACTATTGTCAACAGCATTAATTAAACTGTATCATAATGATAATAGGCCACATATTGGACAGTGGTAGCACATCATGTCTTTTAACCGAGAACATGTGCAGTTGGTTAAATTTAGCAACATATCAGGTAGACAAATCACACATACAAATCTGTGTTAGGTATTAATAATTCAATTTCTCATATAAGTAAAATGGTACGTGTGACAATGAAATCTTTAAATGAGAGTTATTGTAACAGTTTAAATTGTTTTGTTTGCCTTCAATAACTAATATGATCCCCAGCAGACCGGTGGATTTGTCATCTTTAAATATGCCTTGTGACGTTGAATTAGCTGATCCTAATTTTAATATCCCATCAGCCATCGATTTGATTATAGGCGCTGACTTATTCTGGGACTTACTAGGTTCACAAAGGATTTCTTTAGGGGTTCACAGTCCAGTGCTTTATGAAACCAGTCTTGGTTGGCTGGTATCTGGTCCATTTAATAGCGGCTATGCACCGGACTCTTCCCAGTGTGCTGAATGTAATTTTAATAAGATAATTTAGAAGACAAGTCTTTTGATGATGACATTCAAAATCAACTAAGTCGATTTTGGCAGCTTGAAGAATGCCATAAGTCATCATATTATTCTGTTGAAGAACAACAATGTGAAACGCATTTTTTTGAGAATACTACCCGGCTTAGTGACGGTCGCTTTTGTGTTCGTATTCCACATCGAGTTCTTTGCGACTATGTAGATTTACACATATTCACAGACGCCTCAGAAAAAGCATACGGTGCTTGCGTGTATGTCATGAGTGGTGATAGAACGAACATACTAGTACGCTTACTTTGTGGAAAAAGCAGGGTTGCTCCTATCAAACCAACCACAATACTCAGGCTCGAGTTGTGTGGAGCATTGGTAGGAGTTCGCCGTTATGATAAAGTCATAAGTTCTTTCCAGATCAGGCATACAGCGTTTTGGACCGACTCATCGATAGTCCTGGGATGGTTAAAACTAGTTCCAAGTAAGTTACAAACCTTTGTCAGAAATCGAGTAGGTGTGAAATACTTGAGTAAACCGGTTCTTCTACGTGGAGACATGTTCCCACTGATCAAAACCCTGCCGATCTTATATCGAGAGGATTAGATCCCAAACTAATTCAGTCATCAGACTTGTGGTGGCACGGTCCATAGTTTTTAAGAAAAGAACCATCTCACTGGCCTTCTAATCCTGTTGCAATGAAAGTTCTGCCAGAAACTAAATCTGAGATAAATTTACATGTCATTACAGATGCAGATAAATTTATAGATTTTGATCACTTTTCAAATTTTCAAATTTAAGGCTCAATTTAAGGCTCAAAAGATGTGTAGCTTACGTTTTAAGATTCATTGCAGCTTGTAAAAAGCAACCAATTACTACTCCGTATCTGTGTGAAAGGGAACTTTCAAATGCTTTACATTTAATAATAAGATTGTCTCAAATGGAATCATTTCCGGAATATGAATTTTTATTGGCAAATAAGCCGTTACCTCGTAAGAGCCCCTTAATAAAATTTAATGTTTTTCTAGACGATAATAAGATAATTCGTGTCGGTGGCAGACTAGAAAATTCTTTTTCTTTCTTATGATAAGAAACACCCCATCCTTATACAGTCCACTCATTCATTTACAAAACTTCTATTTGATTATGAGCATAAACGGCTAATGCATGCTGGACCGCAATTATTGTTATTAGCATGTATTAAAGAAAATTATTGGCCTATCGGTGGTCGAAACTTGTCGAAGCGGTGTTACTAAAACTGCGTGTTGTGTAATAGTTTTAAAGGAAAAATGAGCAATCCTATTATGGGAAACTTGCCAAAGCAGCGTCTCCTACCAAGTTTTGCCTCGTGTAACTGTTTGTCTGGAAACTGTATACGGTCAAGTGCTTGTTCATACTACAAGCTACACTCGTCAAACCCGTCCACAATGAGCTGGAGTCCATCCCGAGCACTCATGGCATCAGAGAATTGAGTATGTTGCTGAGCCAGAATTTAATGTGAAATTTTAAGCTCTTATTTTTTTCCAGTAAGTTCAACATTTCTTTTTCATTATCTTCTCTTTCCTCTATCAGTTTGTTACACAACTCCTTAGAGGTATTTAATTCAATTAAAGCCAGTTGGAGTTTAGACTTCCTGGCGAGCCAAAGCTTTACGAGTTATAATCACAGTGAAAAGAGAGAAATATACTTAGTTCAAAGGTAGTTTTGTTCAAAAGTAAAGGAGAAGATTGAAATACGTAGTAATAGTAGGGTTTAAAGCTAAATATTATTGTAAGAAAGAACAGCTGATCTCGATCAAAGTTGTGTAACCAACTAACAAGGTTTAGGTTATTTTTATGTATTTTTACTATTTATGGGTGGTTATTTACGACCTTGATAGCACTTTTTATTCAGAAATATATTAATTAACACTATTTTATACGTATAAGTTGATATTAAATAGTAGTATCAAGGTTATACCTGTTTGTAAAATGACAATGCAAATTTAGCCGGTAGATTCGTTGTGAAAAAAATCCCAACAAACTCACCTTATTTTCACAGAAAACACTAATACGTTTATAGATTATTACAAATAAAAAAAATATTAAGCGATTAACTTTTAATTAGCTTTAATTATTCGATTTTTTTATATTTTTATTTGTAAAAAATACGGGACAAGGTCCGATCAGCTGTTAGCCTTAGTGTTGCCACAGAGCAAAAAACGAGCAATGGAAGGGAATGTCTAAGGCGCTAAGTCAACCTATGTTGGTAGATACCAAAGTTTTGTGATCATCTTTTCTTAGGCCACCTATTTGGCTCACCGATCTTGAGGCACCCGCAACCAACCGCTCTCCGCAATCCCAATAAAATTGTCGGTCCACGTTGCGCGAGACTTCCAAACTCGACCGATTTTACCTCTGGCACCTTGTCTGCTGCCATAGTACGGTTTACAGCTAAAAGTTGATAAATTATGTTTTTTAGTTATTACGATGATGCTCTTTTTTTGGTGTCGGGTCGGAAAATCCTCATGGAGTCTCTCCGCCCTGGGGGAAGGGCAAAGTGGACTGTCAAACTCTTACTGACCAAAAACCAACCCGTGTTCCTCATGTACCCGTGAGGGACGTCGGAGGGTCGGGTATCGCCGAAGCATTCCGCGCTACCCCCCGACGGGTATTGGCCCGCCAGATGGTCAGGCGGGCCCCGAACGAAACGCCCTTGGCGGCGGATAAAGGTGTTGGGCTCCGCCGCCAAAACACCCAGCGGCTGCAGAGGATAGGGAGGACGGCAACGCAACCGCATCTCCTCTTCCTCTGCAGCCCCACCGCGACGCAACAATGGTGCGCCCCCATTTGGTCGCGGGAGATAGGGCGTGCGGCAACGCAACACCGACACGCCTCGCCTCCCGCGACCGCGCACGACTGCGAGGGACAGAAGAACTGTCCATCGCACCCGCACCATTGGACGCATCCTGCGCAGGCCTCCGTCAAGCCCACGCGGAGCGTCCACTCCCGGGTATCGCTCAGCTTCACCGTGGGTGACCTAACCACGGTTGCTGAGCCCCCCCACCACGACAAGGTGGGAGGTCCCACCGGGGGTAGGGGGGAGTTGTTACGATGATGCCCTATCCTTAGTCATTACCCGTCAGATTTTTGGCATCCCATGCTAATTAATCCAAAGTATTGTTGTTTTGCCAAGGTTTTTATTATAATTACTAGTAGATATAAGTTTAATGTGAGTTGATGGTTGAAATTATGTGTTTATAAAGTGGAAGTAACGATTAATTCAGATAATTAGTTTTGTTGAAATGAATAAAGTTTCCATCGTAATGAATTTTCATTACGATGCAAACTTTATTCATTTTAATACGAGTCTGACGTAACTTTTTGCTTATATTGAAACAATTAATGTTAGTAAGAATACCTTCGTACCACCTAGGATCAAAAAAAATGTTCTGCCTTTTGTGACCAATTCCTAACAGTGTAGAGATTTAATAAGCTTCGTAGTCATCCTGCAAAGTAGTACTAGTTTACACTTGTACGGTTTACTATAAAACGTATAAGGCTTTCTGAAACTGACGTACGTTTGAAGTGGGTTTGGGCTTCTTTCTGATTAACACTAAATTTGCACCACAACTTCGTTGAATCTAACATTCAACATGTTTTTACCAATTTAATTTCCTTACTTTGTGCATCTTTTGGTAAATATGATAAATTACGAAAATCTCAGTCAACTACCAAAAACGATACACAACTCAAATCTTTCTCGCATCTTTTATAAATTAAAACATTTGATTATGATTTTAATTCATGGATTATGATTCAGTTAAGTATTCTTTTTCTAAAAAGCTTACAAAACATTAATAATATACATACATACGTACATATACTCACGCCTTTTTCCCGTCGGGGTTGGCAGAGACAATGGAACGCCACTTGCATCTATCCTTATAAACCTCACGCGCTTCCTCTACAATCATTACTCCCTTCATACATGCTCGACGGTTCCCGACGGTTCCGTGTGCTTCGGACCTTGTCATTTTTTAAGATGTTTATTTATTAGCACAACCACATCATATATATTTATACATTTAAGGTAAACACTTACAAGGCATTGCATCTGATATATACGAGTACATATGACAATTACGGTATGCATAGCACCGACAATAGTAATGTATTAAAACTATTTTAAATTCACTTAGTCATTTTACAGTTATGCAAATAGCAGAATACTAAATATAATTAAATAAGATAAAAATATGCTTTGAATCTTGAGTTCAACTTAAAGTAAATAAATTTAATCATTTAATTTTAAATTTACTGTAGGAGTCATTAAAGATGTCAATGTTGTCATCGCCAGTTTGGATAGTATTGTACTGATTAAGAATTGTATGCATTGGTGATTGCAGACCCAAGTTGGTTGGACAAAAAAGTAATTATTTTTTTTTGTGATTTTCTGCCTGGTATAGGAATGAGGAATGGCTAGAGATACTTAATCTAAGAGGTTGCTGCACTGTATTTTATTATTTATTAATTTATGAAGAAAGCAAAGGTCAATGATACGTCTACGATTGTTCAGGGTGATCACATAATTTTTTTTAAATATTCGTTGAACGTAGGTATGGGTTTCGATGGGAATAACCACTGCAAGAAAATGCAAGACTTCTTGTAAATTATCTTTGAATGCTATCAATCCGTTGCGAACTAACAGCGTAGTATGGTGACCAGACAGCACTAGCATATTCGAGATTGCTACGGACAAGAGTGTTATACAGAAACAATTTGGTGTCAAGATTTTTAAACCCTATCGTATTTCTTCTCAGGAAACCTAGCATTTGCGCAGCCTTTTTGACAGTTTGGTCAATGTGTGTTTAAAAAACACTGTTTCGTATCCATTATGACGCCTCAATCACGGATTTCATTGACTTCAGTCAGGTACGCTCCGCCAATCTAATACTCTGATTCCAGCGGCTTTTTGCAGGTATATTTAATGTAGAAGCACTTATTGGCATTAAGCGTCATGTGATTTGTATTGCACCAGCACTAGATCTCGTAAAGGTCATCTTGGACTAGCTTTGAATCATTAGTTGTTTTAATTGAACGGTACATTTTTAAGTCATCGGCAAATAGGGATATTTTGCAGTGCTTGATGTCCGATATCGATTTCCTGAGCTAGATCGGTAACAAATCCAACTAAATTGGTTAAAACTGATCGACCACTTCGAAAATCATGTTGATGTTCTGAAAGACTATCATTTACTAATGCTGCAATTAAAGGATACAATAACGATTCAAATAATTTTGAGAAGCACGAAAGTATAGATCTATACAGGCTGATATGAGAAAAGATGATCATCTTTTCTTAGGCCACCTATTTGGCTCACCGATCTTGAGGCACCCGCAACCAACCGCTCTCCGCAATCCCAATAAAATTGTCGGTCCACGTTGCGCGAGACTTCCTAACTCGACCGATTTTACCTCTGGCACCTTGTCTGCTGCCATAGTACGGTTTACAGCTAAAAGTTGATAAATTATGTTTTTTAGTTATTACGATGATGCTCTTTTTTTTGGTGTCGGGTCGGAAAATCCTCATGGAGTCTCTCCGCCCTGGGGGAAGGGCAAAGTGGACTGTCAAACTCTTACTGACCAAAAACCAACCCGTGTTCCTCATGTACCCGTGAGGGACGTCGGAGGGTCGGGTATCGCCGAAGCATTCCGCGCTACCCCCCGACGGGTATTGGCCCGCCCGATGGTCAGGCGGGCCCCGAACGAAACGCCCTTGGCGGTGATAAAGGTGTTGGGCTCCGCCGCCAAAACACCCAGCGGCTGCAGAGGATAGGGAGGACGGCAACGCAACCGATACATACAGAGAGTTGGTGGTGGTGAATGGCAAAGTTTCTATGGGTTCAGTGGTAACAATGGGAGTGCCGCAAGGTCCATTCCTTTTCCTTGTTTATATTAATGATTTGCCATATATTATGCAAAATAATGAAGAAATAGTGTTATTTGCTGATGATACATCACTTATTTTTAAACTTAGACGACAACAATCAAATAATGTCGATGTAAATAACGCTCTCTCTAAAGTAGTAAAGTAAATTGTTAGCTGTAAATCATTGGGTTTACTGCTAACAATTTACTGTTAAATGAAAGAAAGACAAAATGTGTACGATTTTCAAAACCGAATGTAAAAGGAGTTAAACCTAACATATGTTTGAATGGAGAAGAGTTATATCTTATAGATAACACCGTATTCTTAGACATAACCTTAGTTCTAAGCTACAATGGGGCCCACATATAGGTCAGTTGTCGAATAGACTTAGCTCTGCAGCGTACGCGGTTTATAAAATTCGTCAGTTAACTGATATAGATACGGCCAGATTAGTATATTTTAGTTATTTTCACAGCATAATGTTATATGGCATTTTATTATGGGGCAACGCAGCTGACATTTAAACTGCAATCTACAGTCTTGATTCAAGGCATTTACTGAGGGAAAAATTTAAAGAAATTAAGATAATGACTGTCGCATCTCAATACATTTATGAGAACTTGTTATATGTCAGGAAAAATATAAATATGTTTTCTAAAATCAGCGACATTCATAAATTAAACACACGAAATAAAAACAAACTTGTTCTACGAAGGTAGAACAAGTTTGTTGTTAGTTGAAGAACTAGACTACAAAAAATAAGTAACTCATACAAGTGTATAAGCATACGTCTTTACAACAAAATTTCAGGCAATATTCAGGAACTAAGTATTAAGAAATTCAAAGTATTTATTAAATAGAGCTTGTGTTCAAAAGCTTATTACACAGTAAAAGATTATTTAGCAGACAAAAATGCCTGGAATTGAGTTAAAAAATTATGAATTTTGATATTTTGAAATTAGTGACATAATATTTTTATTTACATTTGTAGTACTTATATTTTTACATTTTGACATTTTTTGATTTGACATTTGTAATTTTATTTATTTTCTTTTGATATTTTTTGTTTTGACATTGTTATTTTATTTATTTTCTTTTGACATTTAAAATTACTTAAGTAATATATTTTTTTGACATTCTTAAATTGACATTCAATAATATTTTCTGGCATTTCAAATATTACATTTTATTGTTTAAATTTTTATTATTTTTAACATATTGTTTACAACATGTACCTTACCATTGTATTAGCATGTAAAGTTGTGAGTACGATGTGGGCATTATAATAATAATAATAATAATCATCTTTATTGTACAAATGCCAAAGAAACTACATTAATGGATCATAACAAAAAGAAAAATAACAGATAGTACAATAGGCGGCCTTATCACTATCAAGCAATCTCTTACAGGCAACCTTTGGATGGATAAGAAGAACACGGATTCAGAAAAGGGTAGTTTGGCGATCTTTAGGTACTGATTTAGATTTATAATACAAATACTTACATACATATAAATAAGTACATACATAGATAAATAACTATATACACAATACATAACTATATACATACATAAATAATTATACCATACATATATATTATATTATTCATATATAAATTAGTGATAAATAAAGGAGAGACATTATTAAACAATTAAACAAATAGTTGTGGCAACCTGTCTGATGGCTTAGTCTGACATGCTTATGCATACACCTTCTGATGGCGTGGAGGCATAGTGATACAGATCGTGCTGGCTCCCTCAATCAAGCTTAAGCCGTACGATTGCTGTTGCATGCGGGCCATCAGTGGGCCGAGTCAGTCAAAAGCGTCAGATGATATCCTGCATTGTACTTGCATATTAAACCCTTTTTTGTCTGGACTTTAAAAGATCAAGAAAAGACGAAAGAAATATAAGTGACAAAAAAAAAACAATGACTATGAGTTTGTTTCGGCCTTTCTTCTCAAGAAGTCATTTAGCTAGGAAAAGCCGCCATCATCTAGAATAAGGTTTTGACTTGTATAAGTGTTGTAAACAACCAAAATGCAGAAATAAATATGTCTTTATGTCTTTATTGGATCTACCTAACTTTAAGCCAGCAACGTTGCGATAAAAATAGGAATGTTATGCATAATAATCGCTGAAGAGGGTAAATTTTATAAAGAAGAAGAAATTCAATTTGGCCGTAACCTACTTTACTAAAATATCTACATAAATAAACAGTCACAAAATTTTGATACACTATAAAATATTTCATTCTCTACCATTTGTATATTATATTCATCAAAATACATTATGGCATCGCACCTATAGGTCCCCAAAGATTTAGTGAGGGCGGGCGCACCTACCTTCCCCTCCATGTTTTATTAGCACGTAATAAAGGGGCTCGCTGGCCGTCGCCGGACAGTAATATAAGGTTTCAGTACATTTCCCGGCTGAATAACTTCATCATAGGACGAGCCGGTCAATCAATTCCAGGGGATTATCAAATCGCCATTGAAAATGACACGTGTGATGGGTGTTTTGGAGTACAAACGAGTAGATAGCACTCGGCTACTGAATGTCCAAGTTTGAAATGTCGACGTATGTTAGTTCTAAAGTACAGGATCTCGATGTACGCCAGTTCGAAAGTTCACTGGAGCGAAGTATGCAAGGCCAATGTATCGTTAACTCGAGAATCTAACTTAACGGAGCCCTGCTTCGCATGGCTCCTATTTTTGGATAACGGGTCACAAGGAACCTAACATAACCTATTAAGTTTCTCGAGTTAACGAGACTTCTTCATATGAACGATATGTCGGCCTTGCATACTTCGCTCCAGTGAACTTTCGAACTGGCGTACATCGAGATCCTGTACATTAGAACATACGTCGACATTTCAAACTTCGACATTCAGTAGCGGAGTCAGCAGATATATATCATCTATATGATTGTTCATATATGTTAAGTTAGTAGGTCTGTCATGAAGATTTCTGACAATTGTTACGGAGAGTCAGTAACCTTGAGCATGGTACAATGACTTGACAAAGGTAAAAGGAATTAAATATACGCTATCGCTTTGATTTGAGGTGGTCAGAAGGTAGACGCTCTGTCGAAAAGCTAATATTCTGTCATATCTGGTTAATCTAGTAAGCGCACCAGCACGTCCGCAAAGTCTTGAGTGTACTATAACTTTAGGGCAATGATGACGATAATAACTAGCAGTAAGTAATTAACATATTTGTATTAACTTTTAAATAACTTTCAGATACCTAAAAGACTATAAAGGTACACATTTAGTAACATTGGAACGATTCCACAAAGTGTTTCAAACTGTAACAACCAAGAAAGATAATAAAACATTAATCAAGAACACTTTCATAAACTTTTTGAATGATAATTACGCAATCTACCCATCTATAACTACTCCACGTAGGCCCAATTCAGACATTTTCTTATAAGCATTGTATCCACTGACGGTGCAGAGGTAGAAGTTAATGTGGCAAAGAAAATTATCTCATGTTGAGATGACATAAAAAAATGTCATTTCAATGACAGTCATTGCAGACGCGGTAAGTACCTGGCGCCGAGGCCAATGAATACGGATTTACATAGGAGCGCAGTTCTTAAGGATTTCATGTGTCTATTCCTAGTGGGGACTGTCTCCAGTTTAGTTCGTAGTTGGCGCCGCTGGCGGCGCTGGCGTCGTTCTTCGTCTCTCTTGCTCTCGTAGAGGCAGCTGTCACAGCGTGACTGCCAAGCCGCCAAGCGGCAATTTGGGTCACAGAAAGTTTGTCTTCAGAGCGCCCATAGGAAATGCGCCTCTATGTAAATATCTGAGCTCTTTGCCGAGGCTGTCTACAAGATTTTTTTAGAAAAGGCAAATCAAATACTAGTTTTATGATAAAGATTGCCAGAAGATAATTTCAACTCAAGGCGGCATTTTCGTAAGTCAAAGACGCCGACATTTTCGTAAGTCTAAGCACGTTCATTAGTTATCTCGTTACACCTAGTTGGCAACCAAACGACATTGTGAGAACTGCCCCAAAAGTGTAGGACACCTAGCAAGTTATATTTTATTTTCTTTGTCGCAAGAAATTACTTACCGCGATATCAATGGGCACCGAGCCTTACACTCGCAGACCACCTTGAGATTAATTAAGAGCTCAACTACGTGAGACAGAAGGAGAGGGAAAACGCAACAGCCTCTTTGTTCAGTAGGCAACAATGATGTAAATATTGTACACAATCAAAACGAATTCCTACATTAATTACCTTCCGTGCGAAATGAAAACTTGGTTTGAGACGTTCTTGTAAATGCCAATCGGTTGTACAACTTATACAACGGCCTATATACGGTGCCTTACTTGAGTGGTGGGTTCTTGGAGTATTGTATTTTTAAATAATATGTTAAATGGCTCCATCCTCACTGTACGTGGTATATACTTATTCTTTAGGTAGTCTACTGAAAAGTCCTATGCGTAAGATAAAAATGTTGAGGATTCTTATACTTCTGTAGCATTAATTAATATTGCTTCAGAAGTAACACTATTAATTAATATTTTTTTAATATAAATAAAAAATATGTAGTATTTTTGGATTAAATAGACTACTTGTAGATTTGCTTGCTCAATTCTATTCATAATGTTAATAGTCTTCTTAAAGCAAAGCTGGTCCATGAGGGCATGATTTTATACAAATTGGGATACGCACTTCAAATTAGTGCCTTCCCATTATGGGCTGTTAGAGTTGCCAAAGAGACGACATCGATTTTATAAAGGAATAAAATTTTACTTTAATATCTATTTTAAACGCAAAGGTTTGTGAGGATTAATGAATAATTGTTACTCTGCTACGCAAAAAAAAAACAGCTTTTTGAATTTCTATAAAGCTTATTATATTAGAATCCCAAAAGTAACCCGTGTTTACTTTGTCTCGAGAATCAATCCCCACGCGGGCAAAACCGCGAGCAGTAACTAACGAGCTAACCCTACGAAATATTCCCACCTGATAAAGACACTGATAAAAACTGGAGAATACCGACAATCCAATTAAGAAAAGTACCAAAATTTATCACTTTTGCTTATATCCTTTTTCGGGTCGTGCTCAGATAATACATTAATCAGAAATCGGTTGAAATGAAAAAAAAGCAAATTATTATAAGAATAAGATTTGATGTGTTGTTGGAATGTTCTCATTAGTACAGATAATATCAGAATAGAATTCAGCACTGGGCTCCTAGTTCATGAATTTGAAAGAAGTATCAGAATTTTGTTTTGTTATTGCAACCTTGTGGCCCACGAAAGATAAAATTACCTACGTAATTAAACCAGAAGTCCGTGACATTTGTCTTTCTAACAATGTTTATTATGATGGAGGTTTCGTAGAAAAGTCTCGAAGAACTCTTTAGAAGGATTTCTTCTTGTTTACCGCAAAACTTACGTCCACAGATGGCATTGTTATAAATAGTTCTCGTTGGAAAAGGTAGTGAAGGTTTCCGAAGAATTCATTTAAAAGTGCATATCGAGACCTAGATGTCCTTGCAAAAGAATAATGTTCGAGGAACTCGTTAATTCTACAAAGTCATACGTTGATAAATAAGAGTGGTAGAATATAGTACTTGAATTACCAGGTAATCTATCTATCTATACGTCACGCCTGTCTCGCATTGGGGTAGGCAGAGACTATGGAACGCCAAATGCTCCGGTTCAAACATACCTCTTTTGCTTCCTCAACAATCATTAACCTTGTCATGCATGCTCGTCGGTTATGGATACTTTTGATTAGGCCCTTTCGTACCTCAGCACGTCACCAATTTAGTATAAACGGATAATATATTACGCTAGCATCAAAACCTCCGTACAACGTGCTTTGCAAATTGCCAGACAAATCAGAAAGCCACAAGTATATAATTGCATAATAAATATGATTACCGGGATGCTCAGAAACATATAATTAATTGTCATACTTGATCTAAACCAACTAATTAAGTAGCACATAATGTGGAGAGATTATCACTTAAGCCAGGGTAATAATTTAATTACATCAAATTGTTGAAGCGAAATAGTTTTGGTGGCCTGTAACTACGTAACAATGTCCCCTCAAGGGACAACATTTTCACATTTGTAAAGTTGAGCCTTTCACTAACCTAGATGCTCTAAACTTGATGCTTTATGTCAGTTATTTAATGCCTGTAACCTCTCTCGTGTCACGTCATTTCTAAATAGTACTCCCGAAAAGATATAACTCTGCCCACTATTTTATTTTGGGTCTCTTAATACTAATAATGCACACTTTTATAAATTCAGGGATCTGAATTAGCGGCTGTCAAGATCTTCATGATAGTTGAGAACGTAGGGTCTATGTGCTATCTGAGATACGGGGCTGCCCACAATTACCAATTTGAAACTACCAATGATGCGCTCGTAGCATTTTACATGTGTTATTATACAATACATATAAACCTTTATGTCTACGGTACAGATCATATAATAGTCTAAGGCATGGTCTACAACGCATGCTTGGTCTCTATGAAACAGCATTACCAACATCACTACATATTATAAAACAAAGTCGGTCTTCTGTCTGTCTGTCCCTATGTATACTTAAATTTTTAAAACTACGCGACAGATTTCAATGCGGTTTTTTTTAATAGATGAAATGATTCTAGAGTGTAACTCCCACGTCACAAGAGGAAGTTCTATATGTATAATACATGCATAACATTGCAACCGTGCGAAGCCGGGTTGGGTCGCTAGTTAAACTATAAAAAGGAACGGCATAAAAAAGGAAAACTTACTCGGTGTAATCTTTTCTGGTTCCAAGAAACTTTCCGATTCAGGTTCCGTCATGTCGCCGTTCAGGTAGCTCTGTTCCATTTCAATGAAGTGCCCCATCGTTACTATGGTAACGGAGAAGTATACCTGAAGCAAAGAAAATATACAACATAGCAACTCACTATAACAATTTAATAACATAACATAACTTCACACCTTTATCTTCGAAGAAGTAGGCAGAGGTGTATTACACACACACTTCGCCAGTTATGTTTCGGTCCCAATGTAATAGGGGGTGAGGCTATTGCCATCAACCGGGCACATTATTATTTTTATTTATTTTATTTATAGTCTCACGCCTGTATCCCCGAAGGGGTTGGCAGAGGTGCAAATATTACACCCACATTTCGCCATGAATTTTTAGGTCCCACGTAATAGGTGGCGAGCCTATTGCCGTTACCGGGCACATCACCAGACTCCGGGCTGCTACTGAGTATTCGGAAAAACCCAGTAACACTTTTGCCCGACCCGGGAATCGAGCCCCGGGACCTCCGATCAGCAGTCGCATACGCTATCCACTGGACCACGGAGGCAGTCTGTACATATAGGACAAAAGTTCCATACAAAATATGTCAAACATGAATCTCAAATCTTCAAATCTATGTTTAGATTGAATATTGATTTGGAAGACAATAAACCGATTGGTCTGGATAGGAGACGAAACAATATTTATATGCAAGTCAAGTATAAAAAAAATATTAAAAAGTTAATAGCAGTATGCAGCTCTGTAATTGATCAAAATATTACAACATATTCCATTATTACGCAAGCGATATTTAACAATTTAATAGGTATCATAAATGCCGGCAAAGAGGATATTTAATCAATCAAGCTGTGTTTGGCATAAAGTCTTTGATTAAATGCAAAAGGCTATCATAAATTAACCAACGTCATATCGATTGTACCTTTATCATTAGCTTTTGAGTGCATAGATGGCGTAGTTTTTTAAGAGACCATGTTGCCACTAACACTGCTAAGTGTTGTGGATTCGAACCTCACATAACACAACACTTTATGTGATCCGCAATTCGTTGTTTCGAGCCTAAGTGTTCTTTGTGTTGTTTGGTTGAATGTTTGTTTGTTGTTTATAAATGCCTCTTACGATACAGGATAAATTCCTATCTAGGGTGTTATTTTTATATATAGTTTACACTTGTATCCTGTATTTATTTGGGTGTATACCTTGGCAATATTTGTATGTCACGTACTGCAAAAATGTTATTTATTTTATGTTAGTATCGACTCTACATAGCAATGTTGGTTTATGCTTTGAAAATATTCACCGACAGTTTTACTAGCCGACCCCAAACATTTCGGGATAAAAGCTATGCCTAATAATAATACCTTTTGTTATTTTCTTTACGAGTATTCAGAATAATCTCACTTGCAACATTATAAAATGGAAGTTTAGCCCGAATGAGTGTTTTCACACACACTGCCCGACACGATTTCTGTCATCATTATCATCATCATCCACAGCCCGAATGTGTCCACTGCTGAACATAGGCCTATCCTTTATACTTGCCATTTCCCTCGACCTTGTGGTGATCTAATCCAGTTGTGGCCCGCGATTACATCGATATCGTCGGCCCATCTTGCTAAGGGACGGCTTTTCTTTTCTTGGCAGTTACGGCCTTACTCCACGTCTAGCCAGATGTCCTGTCCTATTCCATTTTTATGTTATTATTTGAGTTCCCATGTCGCGCACCTTTTTGCGTTTCCGAATTTCAATGTTGGGAACAACGGTCAATCTGACGGATATCAAACATGGAGCGCTCAATGACTCTTTGGGCGACTCTCAATAAGTATACCGCCTCTTGTGTGAGCGTCCATGTCTCGGCACCGTAGGTCATTGTAGTCACAACACATTGGTTATAGAACTTTTGCCGATTTAAGGATGAAAATGCGGCCCATCCGAGCTGAATCAAGGAGGATTCAGCTCGGATGGGCCGCATTTTCATATCATTTTCATATCTCAGTTTTCTGCAGTTCTTTATCAATGGAAAGATTATGGCCAAAACTATAGGCTCTAGTTTTAGTAGACTCTAGTCTTAGCTACGACACAAACCTGAAAAGATTTAGTTAGGCCAAAAGTCAAAAAGTTTTACTACTTATTTTAAATTTCTATGTGTGTAATTATACAGGGTGATTCAAAAGTCGTGTACTACCTTTGAACCACATGATCTGCTGGTGATATAGAATGACCCTAACCATATATTTTTGTTTTTTGAATTTTTATTTTATCACAAAAAAAAATTTTTTTCTTTGCTACGGTTTCATACAATAGTATGTTAACAGCCTGACAGCTGATGCGACGCGAGGCGTTGTTACCTCTTTTAAGAATTCGATATTTTAGTTGACCTAGTGTTAATTTTTTTATTTTTTTTTTATTAAAACCCTTTCAGGCTGTTAACGTACTATTGTATGAAAATGTAGAAAAGCAAAAAAAATGTTTTATTTTCTCATAGAAAAATTCTAAAAAAAATATATGTTTAGGGTCATTCTATATCACTAGCAGATCATGTGATTTAAAGGAAGTACACGACTTTTGAATCACCCTGTATTTTGTTATCATTTGATTATCAACAATAAAACTCGTTTACTTATTCATTATTTTACAAATTGGGTTTCTCAGTAAGAAAAACAGTTAAATTAAGTATAATTTGACGACGATTTTACTGCGAAACAAAACGGGCCTCGCGAAATTAATGTCGCCGACGCCTACATGTGGTCTAGCGCCGCCTCCTACCCATTCACCTCTGCCTACCCCTTCGGGGATACAGGCGGGAGCCTATAAAAAAATAATAAAGAAGAAATCTATAACTAAGTCCCGCGCCGTGTTTGTTTGTCTGTTCGTGATAAACTTATAAACTACTGAGCGGATTTCTGAGGCTGATTAAAGTGCTTATTATTTATAATGGTTTAGTGTAATTTATGTAATGTTATGTCCGCATTTTTTTATGTCTAATTAAGTATATGTACAAATTATATAACCATAAAAAAAATTAAAACAGAAAATATTCATCGGGCAGCATTGTCACGCTGGATGGCAATGCTGATTCTTTGAGCAAAGAATAAGCCAGCCTTCTGATGTCTGGTCACGTGAAACGTCGATTAAACGTTTTTATTTTTTATTTTAGAAAACGACTACTCCCGCATTAGGACTTAATCCGGTGTCGAGGGGGCTTTACAAACATACAACTAACGGACACAATGTACACTCAGACTCGAAACAAAAATTTGTTAATCACACAAAGTGTTAAGTATCTAGTGTGGGGATCGAACCCACAACACTGCGCGCGGTGTCAAGCGGCGAGGCGTCCGCTTAAACCACTACGCCAACCGTGCAGTCAAGCTAGTGGAGCGCTAGTTACTTATATGAAACGACACTCTTCCAACCAGCTGCTATAATTAATGAGTTAGGAAGGTGCTGCCATTACCACGCATGGCAGACCAATAAGTTATAATAGAATTGACATTTACAAAATAAAGGTTATTTATTATTATCTTTCATCTAAATATTATAGTAAATTGCTAATTGCTTTTAATAAAGTAATATTTGTAGGTATGTCGTTGGTGCCACGAGAAGATAGACTTTTTGTAAACAAACATTCAGGGCTTCACAACCTTTTTTCAAACAGTTGTGTTTTAGATTTTATACCTTTTTGAACAGGCTTTTTCTTTCAATGCCTAATTATGCCACTATGTTTTTAAATTTATAAGAAATTAGAAAGAATATTTGATTTTGTGTTTGAATGGTCGAATGTTCGTAAATTTGCCGATTTTTTTGTCGTTTTACAAGTAATCTATTCTGTAAATTAAGGTAACATAGACTACCATGTATGTTAATGATAGAGTACATACATGTTACTCTATAATTGACACGATTTTTTTTAAATCATAGACTATAAATCATTTTCTCAAAGTAGGATACCTATCCTAAAATATTAAATGATTGACAAACAATGAATAATATTACAGATAACTAGCTAGTAAATTGCATAAAAAATTTTAGGCATGGAGAGTTTACGTTGTCTGTGAATGAAATCGTCAGAATGAACTTAAACAAAATCCACTAAAAGTTACGATAAAATTTCTTTTTAGGTATAAATAATTTTCTGCCATCTGCTATTCTGCACCCGTTTTTTCGAGATGCCGGCAGCTGGATGAGCGTTGCGATCCTATAAACTTGTATTTAACTTAACATTTACCCCTTCTTGATAACTAAAAATTTAATTTTGTCCTGTTATTATTTTGTAAATTATTGGCTGCAGCCATAAACGTACAAACAGCGTACCCGCGCCCCGCACCGCACGAGCGCTGCGTACAGCGTATCTCTTTGGCAGTCTGACTTAGACTCATTCAATTTTAATGACGCAACGATGACAATAAAATTATTCGTCGGCATCGCCACTTTGCAATATACATTAATATTATAATTACTTTTTTTTTTATGACACACTGGTATTACTGTTTACACTTTCTTATACTTTTAATATTTATTAGTTTATGTACTCCTTTTTGTGTGTGTATTTATATTTATCTGTGTTTATATAAGAACCTATACCATTTATAATAAAATAGTTATATAAGTACATATGTGTAATTCTGTATTTCTGTTGTATTCTGTACTTATATCGTTTCCTTGATATCACATGCGTGCGTCACTAGAGGGCCTGGTTGAAAACCGGCGCCAGGCGTTCGTCTGGCATTATGCCGAACTGGGGCCTATTTTGACTACACGTTTTACTTCTTTTACTACTCTGCTTATTTCTAAGTTTATTTTCCTTCCTTTTTGTTAATTTTTTGTTCTTATTTTTAATTATATTTTTTTTCTGTGATTTGTTTTATTCTCTTTTTTCTTTTCATTTTTATTTGTTAGTATTTTTTTGTGTTTCTTTATAATATTAATGTGTTCACGTGTATGTCAAATTGACTATTTTCATTTTATTTCATTCATGTTAAGCCCAAGGATGTAACATTTCAATGAACTAACGCCAAATGTTGACAATCTAGGCGTCAGTACCTCAAAACATTAAAAGATCCTGTTGACAGCGTATAATATCGATAAAAACCCGATTCATTGACATATAAGTTTCCAATGACACGTATCTATGTACCATTGCGCTCATTGGATTTGCCATTATTTATTTTTGACAGAACTATCGCGAAGTCACATAGTAGAAATTCTTTGTTTACAAAAAGTCTATGTTCTCGTGGCACGGACTTTATATTATTTTTATAACCTTACCTACAAACGTAACAGCGATCGATCAAGTTCACGTGTGTATAATGTTCTTGACAGATTACTACCGAAGAAGCTTCAAATTTACTAGTATTGAAGTAATTGAGAATATTTTTTAGTATTAGGGTTCACTTACTTAGGAGCCGAATTTGTATCGCTACTAAATGTACCTACTACAGAATTTGTTCTACAAATTGAATGCGCGCTCTGAATGCCTTTTTTCAGGAAGGTTATCTATGACTGTAGCACTATTTTTGCGGCACAGCCATTGTTGCTAGGGCGTCAGCTATTTTTTGTTCTTTTTATTAAGTATGTAATAGGCGGCAAACGAGCAGACGGATCGGCTGATGGTAAGCAATTACCGCCACACATGGACACGAGCAACACCACAGTAGTCACACGTGCGTTGCTGATCTTTGGGTTGGGAAAAGAAATAGAAGGTGGACTAGGGAGAAGGTATTGTATATGGGGCCTCTGGCAAATCATATCGGTTATATCTTTTGTTTAACAAACTAAACAAAATACTGTTTATATAATATGACGTAAATTATTTCAACGAACTAGACTGCCTCGTTGGTCTCGCGGCATAAATGTGCGCGTGGGATTGGGAGGTCTCGGGTTCGATTCCCGGGTCAGGCAAAGTGTTATTGGGTTTTTCCGTTAGGAAATTCTCAGTAGCGGCTCGGAGTCTGGTAATGTGCCCGGTACGGCAATAGGCTCGCCCCCTATTACGTGGGACCTAAAAATTAATGGCGAAATGTGGGTGTTATATCACACCTCTGCCTACTCCATCGGGGATACAGGCGTGAGTAGATAAAAAAAAAAATTCAACGGAAAGCAATTAGTGTATAAGTATTTACAATCTTTGGATTATAAGCAGACCGAAGATTTGCTAGCAGTGCTAAAATAAATTGACCTTTGTTTTGACATTGCATATTATATCATAAAAATAACACTGAACTATGCGTTGGTCTTGTAGGTATTCATGTAATTATGTAACTTTATAAATAGTGTAGGCAGTAATAAGTATTGGTATATACATTCAAACTAGTAGTAAACATAATAAACATATGATAGTGCTCTTACCGCCTGTGGCACAGGACCAACCTAGCACAGGCACCCATTATAATCTAGGACTTACTTACCCTAGAATTATATATACTACTAGAGGACGCCAGCAGCTACGCCTGCAATTTTTTTTAATTTAGCCCTTTTGGCCGATCCCGTGGAAATTTCGGGAAATCCCTTCTTAGTGCACCCCTACGGTCCCAAGGAACATACATGTCAAATTTCAGCGTCCTGCGCCCAATAGTTTCGGCTGTAGCGTGTCTGCCAGTCAGTAAGTAACGCAAGGATTTTATATATTAAGATTATTGTAGAAAGATAAATAAATCAATTATTATTATGTATCTTTGTAAAAAGTCATAATAAATAAATCACAGCAGTTTATCGACGGGCCACGTCAATAATCGTTCGTCTCACAAGTCGGCAAATACCAACTACATTTAAAATGCGGACCATAAATGAAAAGCACACTGTTTAAAAGTATTACTGGCTGTTTTACTTGTTACAATTTCCTAGTAAACTATGGTAATTGAGAATTTCACTCACACAAAAGGGCGAAGCCGCCAAGATAACAGGATTTGCGTTGCTTTCACTTATCTCAGTACTTTAAACGAGCATTTCTTGTTTGTATTATGATAATGGCTGGTATGGTGAACTGTTTTAGTATGGAAGAAGAATATCTACTTTGTGTAGCTGTGAATCGTATAAGCTAAAATAATTGAATTGTTGAAAACTTTATTTGTTGAAAATTAAGTCATTGATAGACACATTTTATTGTAGAGGTCTACTAATAATATACTTCTCGTACACTAATACTTTTGCGTAGTCTTTGTAACTTTTCAGAAATAGTTGGCCGACTCATTGAAAATTACATTGATCCAACTTTGAAATGAAGGCACACTCCGATGAGCCGAAAATTTTAAATAAAAAAGAACCATAAAACAATTTTTAAGCCAACGCCATGCAAACCATATTTTTTTAAGTACCTTGAAACTTTCGCGACTTGGTCACATAATATATTTGACAACCGGTTGGCGCCGCGGGAGTGTAAGCGACTGCTACGCCGAAGGTCGCGGGTTCGATTCCCGCTCTAGTCAAATATTTGTGTGCATGAACATGGATGTTTGTTTTGGTCTGGGTGTTCCTATGTATAATATATAGGTATTTACAAAAAAAGTATATATCTATGTTTATCCATTGTCTAGTACCCATAGTACAAGCTCTGCTTAGTTTGAGACTAGATGGTGTTGTGTGAATGTGGTAGAATATATAGAATCTATACACATAAATAAAATTGAAGTGTCTGTTTGTAATATTAAAATAACCGATATTTCCCAAATGCATATGGATGAATACACGGTACATATACCGAAATGACAATTTTAACTATGTTTGTCTGTCTGTCTGTCGGTCTGTCTGTCTGTCTGTTTGTTCTCGCTAATCTATGGAACGGCTGGACCGATTTTGACGGGACTTTTACTGGCGGATAGCTGATGTACCAAGGAGTAACTTAAGCTATAAATTGACCGGGTACGCGAAGTAGTTCCCTTAGGACGCGGGTGAAACCGCGCGAAACAGCTTATAGAATATTTATGGCGTCGTTGCAGGGTTTCAGTCACCTCGTGACCACGGCTGGTGTAACGCATGCCGAAACATCGAGGCAAATATATACATAATTTATCAAACTTAACGTTTTAGACAAAGCTTTGCACTTTTAGACAGTTAAAATATATTATACGTTTCTTATTAATGTAGAAAGATGTTTGTGTCGAGACCAGGCTAGCCGGGTATATTTGTCTTCGCCGTAACAAACATAAAAAATGCTGACCATTATAGTCCGATTCAACCTTTCTCGCTAGAAACAAATAAAAAATCCATTAGGACTAAAGTTGCTCAACTCAGGACGAATTTGAAAACACATACATTTACTTACTCAGTAAATGGTTATAGATATACCATTAATATTTGAGTGAGAGCCCTTCCTTGGGTGATACATGAATTGAAATAATAATAATAATCTAACGCAAACACACAACACCATATATTCCCAAACTAAGCAACGCTTATACTATGGGTACTAGATAATGGATAAACATACATATACAGTGTGTTTCATAACCCGCTGTCCGATCCCGAAACCACATATTACTCACTAGCCAGGCATACTAGGAAAAATTA
This sequence comes from Euclidia mi, assembly GCA_944739405.2. Taxonomy (NCBI): domain Eukaryota; kingdom Metazoa; phylum Arthropoda; class Insecta; order Lepidoptera; family Erebidae; genus Euclidia; species Euclidia mi. The sequence goes on from OX123199.2 coordinate 42,112,209, forward strand.
TAAAAAAAATCCAGGTCTTCATAAAACATCATAATTTATTGCCTTAGTATAGTATTAACTAGAAACATTACCCCGAAATTAGGGAAAATTTCCTAAACTAGCAACACTCCACTCAGTGGCGGTATCCTTTATGATTCTATTAATTCTATTAAAATATTGTCAGCTTTTCGTGTCAAAGGGCATGCCGCCTTTAAAGAGTGCAATTTTACCGCCAAAGGAGCCGCTCGACACAATACCGAAACGCGGTAGAGATGTTTACGTTCGATAGCACGGCCAGATCGACGGCCGGTTGGCGTAGCGGGAGGTAAGCGACTGCTACGTCGAAGGTCGCGGGTTCGATTCCCGCTCAAGTCAAACATTTGTGTGCATGAACTTGGGTGTTTGTCTAGGTCTAGGTGTTTCTATGTATAATATGTATGTATTTAAAAAAAAAGTATATATGTATATTTATCCATTATCTAGTACCCATAGTACAAGCTTTGCTTAGTTTGGGACTAGATGGTGTTGTGTGAATGTGGTAGAATATATCAGCTAATATCGATTTAATAAATTATAACATGAAATGTGACACAACATTCATTTTTCAAAGAATTATTACATTAATTATATTACGATATCGACACATTACGTAAACAAGACTTAAATAATACTTTTGTGTTACAGAACTTTGTAGATCATAGACAAAAGACTATGATCTACTAATTTCGGTAACCAAACCAAACCAAAATCAAATAAAAAAGTTACATCATTTTTATGTTATAACAAAAATTTAAAAACAAACAACAATTTTGCGTTGGATACGTGCCCATCTCGTACGGGGACAATAATAGCATATCGATAAAAACAGAACTCCAATAAATATCATTGGTTACATCCCTAGCTGGCTATTTTTTACGACTTCAATTTGCCTACTGATCACTCAGTCTTGCCCTAGGATTATTTTCGTTCGGACTTCCGGAATAACTCACGTTGTGAAATAGTTACTTACGTCGTCGGTCGTTTTTAAACTCTGAATAATTAAACTCTGAATAGTTAGTAGTCTGTAATAGTTTGGCAAAGATAAGCAACGGTTACACAGGTCATAACTTGGATGGGTGCCCACGTACTCAGAAGGCACGTAAAATCTAAGAATCGTAAGGCCATGTCGTAGGCCTTCGGGTGATCTGAAATGTCTGAATACACGGACACCAAAGTTGGCTACGCACTCTTACGAAACAATGTAAACAATACATTCCGTTTTATCTAATGCAATAAACCAGCTGTTGCAACAAACTCATAAATAAAATGGGTATACCTACCTACCTAAAATGATGGCACGTGTAAAGTTGACGTTCGGCTTTTGTCAAAGGATTAGGTAACTAGACGCGGCCGCCGGCGGCGCCGTCCGATGCACTCAACGACCTTTTATGAACTTTAGGTAGATACCTAGTTATTACGATTTATGAGTCTTCAGTGTTGCCATGGGTAATCTGATGTGATATTATTTAAAGTTAATTAAATTTACCAGGGAAAATTTTATCTTGAATTTCCGTAAATTAATGACAAATACCTCATCATTTTACTCTACCCTACAACCCCTTGATTGATCGGACGGGGGGTTATGAAACACCCTATTAATGCGCTTGTATTGAGCTATTTGTGAATTAAGAGTGATATAATACATTTGCCATCTATTGGTTTTATGTATCAATGTGAGTTCGCTGGTATTGGTAAGTTTTCAGACTATTAGCGTTTCTCATATTTTAAAACTTTATTTTTTTATAGTTTATTTTTATTTTTTTATAGTTTATTTAGTACTTGCAAATGGTCATACTGCAATAGGGTTCTGGCATGATTGCAATAGGATGCTGTAACTGAAGCGCAGACTGAAGGATTACTATTGGTACATTGCAGAAAAGTTGAGGATGTTACGATGGATGTGTGAAGTGACAAGAATGTACAAAATTAGAAGGAATGAGTATGTAAGAGGAAGTCTAAAAAGTGGTGCAATGTTATGCAAAGAGATTATTGGTATGGACAAGAACAAGTGAATATATTTTTTGAGACAACTTTCGCACTAAGAATAAACCTTGTGTCGTGGGGGCTTTGAGATACAATCAGCGGACACAAAGTACATGCTCCTACTCGAAACAATAATTCATGGATGACACAAGTGGTGTCTTGTGTGGGTATAGAAACCCCAATACTTGCGTAGTAACAGGCGACAAGGCGGCCGCTTTTAAACCCCTACGCCAACCATGCAGTCTTAAATGAATTCGAAAGAAGAGGGACGAAAAGCAAGAGGGTGTCAAAAGAAAAAGTGGATAGACAGTGTAAATATGAAAGTAGAGGCACGAAAAGGAAGATCCAGCCAAGGAAAACATTAATCGACTGTGTGTCGAACGAGAAAGGAGTAAATAATTAGATAAGAAGGATGGAAGTAAACGACATACTGCGCAAGGGCATGAGAATGTGTAATTAGATTAATTTTTTAATAAGTATCCAGTTTAAATCAATTATGTGTTATTTATCTTTTATTTTGCTTTGTGTCTCACCAGCAAAAGATGTTGTCTATTATTATATGCTATTGTAACAACTCACTACCATGTTTTAGCAAAATAAATGAATTCGAATTGAATGACATTTTTATAAAGCCTTTAAGGTTTTCTTAGTAATAAAACTCTGAAATAGATGTTCTATTTCAGAGTTTTATGACTAAGAAAACTATTTAATCGCCGTTCCAGTAATTTCATAAAAGATTTATTTATTTGTATTGTACGGGGAAGTCTGTGATTGTAGTCTTGACAATACCTACAATCTAATGTAGAAATTTAACATTTTAATAAAATATGGTCGAATTTCGACCACTGGGCGACCTCTAGTTATAGAAAAACTAGCTGACCCAGCGAACTCCGTACCGCCTTTTTAAGGTTTCTTCCAAACCCTATAGCAGACAATTCTAAAAAAAATACCAAAAACATCAGTGCTTAATCTCTGATTAGTTCAAAGTCTCTAACAGAGAAACAAACAAATATTGATTTTTATATACATATGTGTACTAGCTGACCCGGCGAACTTCGTACCACCATATTATAATACTCTTGATTTTTTGATTTTTGGACTAAATTGTGAATCTAATCCATTCTCAAGTCCCCTTGAACACACACAAAAAAATTCAACAAAAACGGGCCAGTCGTTTAGGTGGAGTTCAGTGACATACACACGCACGCAAGAAATAAACAAACTTACCCAATTTAAATGAGCATACAATCAAATGAAAGAGCTCTTTTCAGCGCGTGTTATAGGCCTATAACGAAACGCCTACCTCAATAAGAACCAGATATATAGAAGCAGAAAGTCATTGACTACGGCTACGAAAACGTAAAAAATGTATGGGAGAAAACTGTTTTTGCATATAACTTGCAAGTTAGGTAATTTCTAATGCTTGATGACAAATTTAAGCAGCGCGAGCTTTCATTAAAAAATAAATCATGCGAATCGGTTGGGTAGAACGGGTTGGCCGACTCGTATTATAAAACAAAAATTCTTTTAATATATAGATTACTGTTGTTTAGTGAATTTAACAACCCGCGTACTTGTGGCACTTATGAAAGACCGAGAATTTTTATAATCATCATCAGAATTCTTTTATCATCTGTCCCACAACTGATAACAGACTCGTTCTCATTGTGAGAAGGGTTAAGCCAGAGAAGTTGGACGTTTAGACTAGAGAGAACATGCCCTATAAATTTCCTTATACCGAACGTGCAACATGTAATGTCAGTTGGTCTTAGTTGGCTAATCATAATGTCAAATTACGCGTCTCATTTAAAGAGGCATAGACTCCTTACAGACTCATATCTTTGACTGCATTCTCTAAATAGCCGTGCTGTAAATCCCATAATTAAGGAGTGATGGGATTTGACAGTGAAAGGAGATATCGATGTTTTTTGAATGAGGGATAAATACGGAAACAAACTATCGGACATTAATGTAAAACTGAATCGTACCCGCAAGCTTCTGCGTGGCAGTCGGTTGCACTCACGCCAACTGGGTTGTCAAAGTAGTTCACTGCTGTACTAATATTTACATAAAGGCGAATCATTTGTGCTGGCGGATCACAAATCGGATTACCTACAACTCGAAAAATATCAAGCAAAGCTCGAAAAATGTCCAATGTAAGTGATAGCAAGCAACGTGATATGATGCGACGCACACAAAGCCTGCCGCATTAGCCAATCTGGTATAATTCGTACAATACATAATCTAAGTGACAGTTTCTTAGCATCTCATCGCAACGCATCGCTCATTAGTTTATGAACACTTTTTGTCAATAGATTTTATGACTAAAACGAACAATTAAACACGTGAATTTTTTTAGTACTGTCTGTCTGGCAAGTCTTTGCAAAGCACTGGCGTCAACAGCAAAAACTACAATTTCAATATTTTAGTTGTTTACTTCTACGGCTTAAATATATCGACACATACTAAAGTTAGACATTTGACCAAAAATATTTATCGATAAATCATCACTGTTACGAACAACACTCGGTTTCCTAACTCTATGTTTTGTCTACTGTTTGCCTACCACGAGGCTGCTATAAGAGCGTGCTGCTAAACCTATCGATAGCTCTTTCTATCATACTGCATGTGCCATTAGAAAGAAGATATCAATCATAGCAACCGCTGTTGTTATTTAGTGTTACTTCTATGCCTTAAGGTTATATTTCTTTGGGTTAAGCCAAAGCGATCACGCTGGCCAAGCGCAGGTCAGTAGACTTCACATTTCTTTCGAGAATATGATGAACATCTCTGAAACCTCAGAAGTAGGTGTAAATTGGGGTTTCTAGATCAGAGGAGATCCAGAAACACCCAATTTACCCTATCATTCATTGTATTCAAAAATAGATACTATTTGCTCTAATAATCAATCATTCATCAATCAGTCATTTATTTATTCTAATATTTCAATCATCAGAGGAGACCCAGAAACACTTAATTTACCCTATCATTCATTATATTTAGAAATAGGTACTATTTGCTCTAATATTCAATTATTCATAAATCAGTTCAGTAACAGGTATAGTAGTTATAGAACTGATAACAGTACAGTTATCAGTTTAATAACTGTGGATTCGAAAGTTGTTTAAAATAACTGTGAGTAATTTATAAAGCATTCTGGTCAACAACAGATTATCGTTGGTCGAGTGATGTTATGCAGACATTAATTAAACCCATTTTAATTACAAAATCTTCAACTTTTATGACTTTCCTAATGTTAAGTCAAAAATGTAATGAAATATCAGAATCAAAATCATTATCAATATTCAATCATTCATCAATCAGTCATTTATTTATTCTAATATTTCGATCATCAGAGGACATCCAAAAACACCCAATTTACCCTATCATTCATTGTATTAAAAAATAGCTACTATTTGCTCTAATATTCAATTATTCATCAATCAGTCATTTATTTATTCTAATATTTCAATCATCAGAAGAGACCCAGAAACACTTAATTTACCCTATCATTCATTGTATTTAGAAATAGGTACTATTTGCTCTAATATTCAATCATTCATAAATCAGTTCAGTAACAGGTATAGTTGTTACAGAACAGGTGTCAGTTCAATAACTGTGGATTCGAAAGTTGTTTAAATTGTTTTTCAATCATTCATAAATCAGTTCAGTAACAGGTATAGTTGTTACAGATCTGATAACAGTAAAGGTATCAGTTCAATAATTGTGGATTCGAATGTTGTTTAAATTGTTTTTAATCATTCATAAATCAGTTCAGTAACAGGTATAGTTGTTACAGAACTGATAACAGAACAGTTATCAGTTTAATAACTGTGGATTCGAAAGTTGTTTCAAATAACTGTCAGTAATTTATAAGGCACTAGCTTTTGCCCGCGGCTTCGCCAGCATGATATTTTAATAAAGAGTGGCCTTTAACACAAGTGGATCTGCACATTAGACGTGTAGCATACATGTAAACAGATATAATACTTAAAATTACTTTTGTTTTCATAGTCGTCAAACTTCAGGTAAAGATTAGTATGTAGGTATATTATTAAAGTTATTAAACAGCTTATATACCTACTGAATAGAACAGCAGCAAAAATAAAAACTGAGAGCATTACCACAAAGTACAATCAGACCGCCCCTCCGCCCCGCTGCGCTTAAGCGCGCCAACTCATTGTAAGCGCTTTTAATAACGGTGCGCTTAGGTCAATTATATCGTGATAACTTTTAGATTACTCGTCCAAACTACTTACTGTAAAAAACAAAGTTCATCTACATTAAATACTGAAGACAATTAATCTATCAATTTTGAAAACAATTTGATAACTACTCCAGAATGAGCATTATAAAAAAGTATCAAATTTAATTATTTTTACGGACCACTTTTTAGTATATATTGGCTTCTACATAAAAGGTAGGTATATGCTGCCGCGGACTTTTGTTTAGATTTTTTTAAGATTAACAATATCACGGTACATTATCTTCATGTAACTTCAACGGTTTAGGCATCGCACGCGAAAATAGGTTTCAGAGCTCAGGATTTTTACCAACTTAATTGACACTTTTCCTTATATTATGGCAACATTACACAAAATCTTTATAAATTGTAGCCTATGTGTTATTCTGATGTATAAACTATATTACTGTAAAGTTTCATCCAAATCCGTTCAGTGGTTTTTGCGTGAAAGAGTAACAAACATCCATACATACATCTTCACAAACTTTCGCATTTATAATATTAGTAGGATTCTTGTCAACAACAGATTATCGTTGGTCGAGTGATGATATGCAGACATTAATTAAACCCATTGTAATTACAAAATCTTCATCTTTTATGACTTTCCTAATGTACAGTCAAAAATGTAACGAAATATCAGAATCAAAATCATTATCAATATTCAATCATTCATCAATCAGTCATTTATTGATTCTAATATTTCAATAATCAGAGGAGATCCAGAAACACCCAATTTACCCTAACATTAATTTTATTCAAAAATAGGTACTATTTGCTCTAATATTCAGTCATTCATCAATCAGTCATATAATTATTATAATATTTCAATCATCACAGGAGACCCAGAAACACTTAATTTACCCTATCATTCATAGCATTCATTTAATATTCAATCATTCAGTCATTTATTATTCTAATATTTCAATCATCCCTTCAATAATTCAGTTATTCTCGTATTCAAACATCAAAAGTTCTTAATTAAACCATTCTTTCAGTCATTTTAGTAAAATTTTTCAAAAGATATTATGCTCGTTAATTTTATTCCATAAGTTTTATATTCTCATTTATATTCATTCAAATTTTCACTCAAATAGTATCTTGATTCAATTCGGTTCAATTCATAATATAGGTGATAAAATGTTTAGTCCATTCGGCATATATTACAATATAGTAAATAATAACAATAGTGGCCTTGATTCAATATCATGGCCATGATTTTGTTTTCTTCAACTTGAATACTTTCAATGGTTTCTGCATCAGAGAAGAATCAGAAACACCCAATTTACACTATCATTCGTTTTATTCTGAATAATGATCAAGGGTCTCCATAGTTTTTACTATCTATTTATTATCCAATATATTATCTAACATAACATAACATAACATAACTTCACGCCTTTATTCCCCGAAGGGGTAGGCAGAGGTGTATTACACACCCACTTTTCGCCAGTTATGTTTCGGTCCCAATGTAATAGGGGGCGAGCCTATTGCCATCTGCCGGGTACATTATTAAGCGAGCGATAATTATTAACATTATTAATACACACATAACTTCGAAAAGTCAGAGGTGTGTGCCCGGGGTACCTGGGGATCGAACCCGAGCCCTTCGTCTCGCCAGTCCATTACGTACACCACTGGTCTATCGCCTACTTCTTTTTTAATTATTTTTTTTAATTTTAATAATACCCAAAAACTAAACTATTAAAATCCTCGAGCTGATTCTGGTCATAGAACATATTTTCATAGTTTATAATTTAAGTAGATAATATAATGGATAATAAATAGATAGTAAAAACTATGAAGACCCTTGATCATTCTTCTGAATAAAACGAATGATAGTGTAAATTGGGTGTTTCTGGTTCTCCTCTGATCCAGAGACCATTGAAAGTGTTGAAGTTGAAGAAACCAAAATCATGCCCATGATATTGAATCAAGGCCATCATTGTTATTATTTACTATATTGTAATATATGCCGAATGGACTAAACATTTTATCACCTATATTATGAATTGAATTAAATTGAATCAAGATACTTTTTGAGTGAAAATTTGAATAAATATAAATGAGGATATAGTACTAATGGAATAAAATTAACGAGCATAATATCTTTTCAAAAATTAGACAAAAATGACTGAAAGAATGGTTTAATTGAGAAATTTTGATGTTTGAATACTAGAATAACTGAAATATTGAAGGGATGATTGAAATATTAGAATAATAAATGACTGAATGGTCGAATATTAAATTTTTTAATACAATGAATGATAGGGTGTTGCTGGATCTCCTCTGATGATTGAAATATTAGAATAAATAAGTGACTGATTGATGAATGATTGAATATTGATAATGATTTTGATTCTGATATTTCGTTACATTTTTGACTGTACATTAGGAAAGTCATAAAAGTTGAAGATTTTGTAATTAAGATGGGATTAATTAATGTCTGCATAACATCACTCGACCAACGATAATCTGTTGTTGACAAGAATGCCTTATAAATTACTCACAGTTAATGTTAACAACTTTCGAATCCACAGTTATTAAACTGATAACTGTTCTGTAACAACTATACCTGTTACTGAACTGATTTATGAATGATTGAATATTAGAGCAAATAGTACTTATTTCTAAATACAATGAATGATAGGGTAAATTAAGTGTTTCTGGGTCTCCTCTGATGATTAAAATATTAGAATGAATAAATGAATGATTGATGAATGATCGAATATTAGAGCAAATAGTACCTATTTTTTTAATACAAGAATGATAGTGTAAATTGGGTGTTTCTGGATGTCCTCTGATGATTGAAATATTAGAATAAATAAATGACTGATTGATGAATGATTAAATATTGATAATGATTTTGATTCTGATATTTCATTAAATTTTTGACTGTACTTACATTAGGAAAGTCATAAAAATTGAAGATTTTGTAATTAAAATGGGTTTAATTAATGTCTGCATAACATCACTCGACCAACAATAATCTGTTGTTGACAAGAATGCCTTATAAATTACTCACAGTTATTTGAAACAACTTTCGGATCCACAGTTATTAAACTGATAACTGTTCTGTAATCAGTTCTGTAACAACTATACCTGTTACAGAACTGATTTTTGAATGATTGAAAGACAATTTGAACAACTTTCGAATCCACAGTTATTGAACTGACACCTGTTCTGTAACAACTATATCTGTTACTGAACTGATTTATGAATGATTGAATATTAGAGCAAATAGTACCTTTTTCTAAATTCAATGAATGATATGGTAAATTAAGTGTTTCTGGGTCTCCCATGATGATTGAAATATTAGAATAAATAAATGACTGATTGATGAATGATAGAATATTGATAATGATTTTGATTCTGATATTTCATTACATTTTTGACTGTACATTAGGAAAGTCATAAAAGTTGAAGATTTTGTAATTAAAATGGGTTTAATTAATGTCTGCATAACATCACTCGACCAACGATAATCTGTTGTTGACAAGAATGCCTTATAAATTACTCACAGTTATTTTAAACAACTTTCGAATCCACAGTTATTAAACTGAAAACTGTTCTGTTATCAGTTCTGTAACAACTATACCTGTTACTGAACTGATTTATGAATGATTGAAAATCAATTCAAACAACTTTCGAATCCACAGTTATTGAACTGATACCTTTACTGTTATCAGATTTGTAACAACTATACCTGTTACTGAACTGATTTATCAATGATTGAAAAACAATTTAAACAACTTTCGAATCCACAGTTATTGAACTGACACCTGTTCTGTAACAATTATACCTGTTACTGAACTGATTTATGAATGATTGAACATTAAAGCAAATAGTACCTATTTCTAAAAACAATGAATGATAGGGTAAATTAAGTGTTGCTGGGTCTCTTCTGATGATTGAAATATTAGAATAAATAAATGACTGATTGATGAATGATTGAATATTAGAGCAAATAGTAGTTATTTTTTAATAGAATGAATGATAGGGTAAATTGGGTGTTTTTGGATCTCCTCTGATGATCGAAATATTAGAATAAATAAATGACTGATTGATGAATGCTTGAATATTGATAATGATTTTGATTCTGATATTTCATTACATTTTTGACTGTACTTACATTAGGAAAGTCATAAAAGTTGAAGATTTTGTAATTAAAATGGGTTTAATTAATGTCTGCATAACATCACTCGACCAACGATAATCTGTTGTTGACCAGAATGCCTTATAAATTACTCATAGTTATTTTAAACAACTTTCGAATCCACAGTTATTAAACTGATAACTGTACTGTTATCAGTTCTATAACAACTATACCTGTTACTGAACTGATTTATGAATGATTGAATATTAGAGCAAATAGTAGCTATTTTTTCATACAATGAATGATAGGGTAAATTGGGTGTTTTTGGATGTCCTCTGATGATCGAAATATTAGAATAAATAAATGACTGATTGATGAATGATTGAATATTGATAATGATTTTGATTCTGATATTTCATTACATTTTTGACTGTACATTAGGAAAGTCATAAAAGTTGAAGATTTTGTAATTAAAATGGGTTTAATTAATGTCTGCATAACATCACTCGACCAACGATAATCTGTTGTTGAAAAGAATGCCTTAAAAATTACTCACAGTTATTTTAAACAACTTTCGAATCCACAGTTATTAAACTGATAACTCTCCTGTTATCAGTTCTGTAACAACTATACCTGTTACTGAACTGATTTATGAATGATTAAAAAACAATTTAAACAACTTTCGAATCTGCAGTTATAGAACTGATACCTGTACTGTTATCAGTTCTGTAACAACTATACCTGTTACTGAACTGATTTATGAATGATTGAAAAACAAATTAAACAACTTTCGAATCCACAGTTATTGAACTGACACCTGTTCTGTAACAACTATACCTGTTACTGAAATGATTTATGAATGACTGAATATAAAAAAAAATAGCAAATAGTACCTATTTCTAAATATAATGAATGATAGGGTAAATTAAGTGTTTCTGGGTCTACTCTGATGATTGAAATATTAGAATAAATAAATGACTGATTGATGAATGATTGATTATTAGAGCAAATAGTATCTATTTTTGAATACAATGAATGATAGGGTAAATTGGGTGTTTTTGGATCTCCTCTGATGATCGAAATATTAGAATAAATAAATGACTGATTGATGAATGCTTGAATATTGATAATGATTTTGATTCTGATATTTCATTACATTTTTGACTGTACTTACATTAGGAAAGTCATAAAAGTTGAAGATTTTGTAATTAAAATGGGTTTAATTAATGTCTGCATAACATCACTCGACCAACGATAATCTGTTGTTGACCAGAATGCCTTATAAATTAGTCATAGTTATTTTAAACAACTTTCGAATCCACAGTTATTAAACTGATAACTGTACTGTTATCAGTTCTATAACAACTATACCTGTTACTGAACTGATTTATGAATGATTGAATATTAGAGCAAATAGTAGCTATTTTTTCATACAATGAATGATAGGGTAAATTGGGTGTTTTTGGATGTCCTCTGATGATCGAAATATTAGAATAAATAAATGACTGATTGATGAATGATTGAATATTGATAATGATTTTGATTCTGATATTTCATTACATTTTTGACTGTACATTAGGAAAGTCATAAAAGTTGAAGATTTTGTAATTAAAATGGGTTTAATTAATGTCTGCATAACATCACTCGACCAACGATAATCTGTTGTTGAAAAGAATGCCTTAAAAATTACTCACAGTTATTTGAAACAACTTTCGAATCCACAGTTATTAAACTGATAACTCTCCTGTTATCAGTTCTGTAACAACTATACCTGTTACTGAACTGATTTATGAATGATTAAAAAACAATTTAAACAACTTTCGAATCCGCAGTTATAGAACTGATACCTGTACTGTTATCAGTTCTGTAACAACTATACCTGTTACTGAACTGATTTATGAATGATTGAAAAACAAATTAAACAACTTTCGAATCCACAGTTATTGAACTGACACCTGTTCTGTAACAACTATACCTGTTACTGAAATGATTTATGAATGACTGAATATAAAAAAAAATAGCAAATAGTACCTATTTCTAAATATAATGAATGATAGGGTAAATTAAGTGTTTCTGGGTCTACTCTGATGATTGAAATATTAGAATAAATAAATGACTGATTGATGAATGATTGATTATTAGAGCAAATAGTATCTATTTTTGAATACAATGAATGATAGGGTAAATTGGGTGTTTCTGGATCTCCTCTGATCCAGAAACCCCAATTTACACCTACTGGCCAGAGTTGGTCACAAACTCAAACAAAAAAAGAAGAAAAGATATCTGGTAATTATGATACATTTTCGTGGCTTCACAGACTTAACAGTTTTATAAAATACTAGAGTGTGCCCGCGGTTACACCCGCGGGTGTGGTTACTCCCGCGTTATTTAAGGCTACTGCTCCGCTCATAGCGCGATGTTATAATTATAGCCTATAGCCTTCCCCAATATATCTAACACTGAAAGAATTTTTCAAATCGGACCAGTAGTTCCTGAGATTAGCGCGTTCAACCAAACAAACAAACAAACTCTTCAGCTTTATATAATTTTAATTTTCTTCAGCTTTATATAACAGCTTTGTATAAGATTTTATTTTCAGCTCGTTGACGTGACCTTTTATTAAAACTAATAAAATATCGAGCAATTTTCTCATAATCGCAAAAAAAGGTAACTGTATCCCTTATTACGCCATTATTTAATAAAGCAATTTTTATAGCATATTTTGATATGAATATTTTTTGTTGTAGTTTGTTTTATGACTGCAAGCACTGTTGCTACGATCTTAGTTGTTTACGATCATTTTGACGACGAAAACATTTTATAAGCTCATGGTGCAATCCAGACAGTGCTTATTTGTTTCGATTTTATACATGACTATTTGTGCAGTATTATTTGTCTTTGCAGTAATGTTTTATTGATCTGGGTGCTTCAAAAACATCAGTAGATAGCTATAAACTTTATTTTACTACGTGCGGCCTTACAATTTGATCTCGCTACTATTATAAACGCGAAAGCTGGCGGGAATGGGTGAATGAGCATGAATATTTGTTACTCGTTCACTCAGATAATGCTAAAAATATTTTGATTAAACTTTACAGTTATATATCTTATTCATCAGAATAGCGTTAACCGATACTAGTAGATTGTAAAATAATTTATCATTAACTGCAACACTGATATCATTTTTGTAAAGAAGAACATAGTGACTTTGGTTTAATAGTTTTGATAGTAAGTGCTAAACTGGAGGTCGTGGGTTCGATGCCCATCCAGGGCAAATCTTTGTCTGGATAAATCGGATCTATCGTAGCGTCATTTGTCTATATGTTTGTGTTAAAGAATATAATACCTATAATTTTTGTGTGAGTTTTCTGGTTGACACGGCACAAGTTCTGCTTAGTTTGAAATCAAGAGAGCGAGGATGAATAGTCTTAGGACATTGTTATCATCGCCTCAACATTAATTTATATTTATTGCACAATTTAGGTCTACCCATATACGACCTGAATATAGTATGCTAAAAGCATTACAGCTATTTAGCATATAATATTAATGTTATCAATCACAGAATTAATTTAATTAGAATAGATGTCAATAATTAATAATGTTTATGAACAAGGGAATCAATAACAAACTATTGTAGTTTCATGATTGATTACGCATTAGTTATATGGATTGTCACAAATGACTAAGCCGTGTGAAATCATCGAAGTCATTAGTTACGCATATTATTACTTTATTATTAAAAAAATCAGTGTAGGTATAATAAATTTGTATGTTATCCATAGTATAGTAGCCATCTTACAATTTCTGCTTAGTTTAGGACATGATGGTGTGTATGTGATGATGTGTGTAAGATAGTAGACGCACCAGGTATGTCCTGTTACGCGTTTACAAACATTCACGCAATAGACAAATAGAATACCCAAAGTGGACACAACGTTTTGTGAATCACACAATGCTATGAGCGTCGTGTGCGGATCGAACCCACAACACTCGCTGCAGAATAAAGCAGCGAACGCTTGAACCAGTACGTCATGCGAGCAGGCGCAGTCAATTCCTACTTCCTGTTAAGCGTTAGTGCTCTCAAGCACACTCAATATTTTTTTTTATCACTTTCTCACAACACCATCTAGTCCCAAACAAAGCAGAGCTTATACTAAGGGTACCTACTAGACAATGGATACACATACATAATTATATACTTTTTTTGTAAATTCATGCATATTATACATAGAAACACCCAGACCAAGACAAACATCCATGTTCATGCACACAAATGTTTGACTTGAGCGTGAATCGAACCCGTGACCTTCGGCGTAGCAGTCGCTTACACTCCCGCGGCGTCAACCAGTCGTCTAATTATTGAATAATACCTATCTTTGAAACTTTCTACACTTTGATTATATATTTTCAAACTTCGTTTCGCGCTCTGAGTAGCGATTCTGTCATTGTGGCGTGACGACGTGATCTGTACTATCAAAAATATGACGAGTTGTGCCGTGTGTACGAATTACAAGACTCGATTGAAAACAACTAAATTAATTACCTATCATCGGTTAGTACATTCAAATGACCATAAACTAATTACATACATACATATACTCACGCCTTTTTCCCGTCGGGGTAGGCAGAGAGAGCGGAACGCCACTTGCTTCTGTCCTTACAAACCTCACCTCGCTTCCTCTACATTCATTACTCTTTTCATATACGCTCGCCGGTTCCGGGTGCTTCGAACCTTGCCGTTTTTCAGAACGTCACCAATTTGGTCGACGAATGTCCTACGAGGTCGGCCGCGACCGGTTTGCCCATACACGTTTGCCTCATATATTTGGTGCGTCATTCTTTCTTCACTCATTCGCTCCACGTTTCCAAACCATCTCAGCATTCCTTTCTCAATTCTTGTCACAATATCTTCTTTCAGGCCACATCGCTCTCGTATTACTGCATTCGGAATTCTATCAATCAGTCTCACCCCACACATACTACGCAGTGATCGCATCTCAACTGCGTTAATTCTGCTTTCATGCTTTTTCTGCCATACCTAACACTCACTACCATACATCAGCGTGGGCACAAATACACCATTATGAACCTGCACTTCTGGCACAGTCTGCCCGTTCATAAAGGCATGCAGCGCTCTATTCACACAGTTTCCCGCAGTCACTCTCCTTTCAACATCTCCTTCCCATCTTCCATCTCTTGTAAACATGCTAACCAAATATACAAATTCTTCAACTTGTTCATCATACCCATCTTCAATCGCAATATTACACTCAGTCACACTTTCATCCTTTTCAAACACCATCACTTTCGTCTTTCTTGCATTTAATTTCATACCCTTCGCTTTAAAGCTCTCGTTCATGCAGTCCATCATTATTTGTTGCAACTCATACGCCGAGGACGCAAGAATGACTTGATCATCGGCGTACAAGAGGCACTTAGAACGCAATCCTACTATATTGATCCCGCATTTACTTTCTCTTATATCACTCATGCATCTATCCATGAATAGATTGAACAACCAGGTCGAGGCTGCACAGCCCTGTCTGACACCTTTGGAGATATCAAACCATTCTGTATAGGCACCGTTAATCCTTACACAGGCTCTAGAACCCCTATACTGAGATTTCAGAGCTCTTATTATAAAATTTTCCACCCCATACATAGATAGCACCTTCCATAATTCCTTTCTATCCACTCAATCATAAGCCTTTTCCAAGCCTATGAACGCGCAATATACCTTCTAGGTTTTTCCCAGACATTTTTCGGTTACGCAGCGCAAGGAAAAGACTTGATCCGTACATCCCATTCCCTTCCGAAATCCCGCTTGCACATCCCATATCTTGTCATTATTGTATTGTTTAAATATGACGCAACTTGACACAACGTTACCAGTGTTGCCTGTTATTGGTTTGAAAATTTCCCGTGTTAGCTAATTATTGTACAAATATTTATGATGATTCTAAAATATATATTACTCTTAAATTATATTTAATTTTGAATTTCTTAGGGTGATGGATACGAAATATGAAATTAATGTCAATTTTGAAATGCATGATGACAGATATTGTTTATTTTATAATCTCACTAGCGACCCGCCTCGGCTTTGTAGGGTTCAAAATTATACATATAAACGTTCCTATTGAATCACTCTATCTATTAAAAACCGATTTAAAATCCGTTGCTTGGTTTTTAAAATTAAAGCATACATAGGACAGACAGACAGAAGACCGACTTTGTTTTATACTATGTAGTGATTATATTATCTTTGATATAAGAAATAAAGTTGGCATTATTGCATACACACATTAAACATAAAAAAATACTTAACAATATTAATCATCATCATCGTCCTGGCGTTAACCCAGTTACTACCTAACGTACTTAAGCAAAGACCATATTTGGTTCAGCTACAACTTCGTTTCTTAATTAGAAAACTAGAATTAATTATTTAAATATGTATATTTGTGCCATGAACTTTACTTGCATTATGATTTAAATATGATGTCTATTAAATGTTGACCTCCAGAGTTGAAGCACATTTGAGCCCTATTTATGACATTTGCCATAACTAGTTGTAACACTTCCTACGATATGTTTCTTATTTCTTGGTGTATGTTTTCTTTTAAAGCTGCGAGAGTCTGTGGTTTGGTCACATACACCCTAGATTTAAAATAATCCCAAATTAATTATGTTTGAAGAAAAATTATCCTCTATATCTCTATGGCGCACTGGCTGTACTCTAGACGATCTCGGTGATCAGTAGGCAGCAGCTGTCATCTGAGCAGAGTCATCTGCATCAACATCTTCAATTCTTTGACCAAAATACGCTGCAGAGTCGTACGTAGACGTTGTGTTTTCATCACTGATGACACGATTATTTCACGTTCTTGGGGAGTAAAGCGATCCATGATTATTTATAGTGAATTTTACATTTGATTACTACAAAATTTTCAATATCGGAATGACAGGCGATGTCATAAAAAAATTTAAGGCATTTCTATAGGGTCATTACTTTTGCGCTACCCTGTACAACCAAGATTTACCGTCTACTAGTCGCCGCTGTTGTCCGCTTACTAGTATAACTAGATATGACAGACTATCAGGTTCTCCACATAGAGACTGCCTTCTAACCTGCCGGTTTAGACTAGTATCAATTTATTTGAGAGTACTGACTTCTCGTTGAGACCACGGGTGGCTCATGACATTTTTTTATGGATTATTTTTTATGTTAAAATAAACGAATCAGTGTATCGCACATACCGCGTAGTGTGTATTCATTTGCGCAGGAACCCTGCCACTGGGCCCACATCGTCTATAAAGTGTTTACATATATGTATATATCAGCCAAAGCCCGGTTACCCGACATATATTTTTATCATAAATATCCATAACATAATTTCAATAATAATGTTCTTTATTAATTGCAAATACATATATCTTACCTATTACTTAGATTTGCACTAGGTCCGATTGTTAGAAACTTAATAAAAATAAAACGAAATACAAATACTTGAAATTCAGTACGTATAGTTTTACCCCCATCATAGGGAAAGTTTTCAAAATTTGGTAGCACCGCTGACATAGTAAGCTTGCGCGAGCCATCGTAGTTACAAATGCATGTGTGTGTAAATACGCATACAAAGATTTTTAACTTTGGTTGATTTTTTTACTGCGATGAAAGCGCGACGCTCTATCTAGACGAGTATGATCAAAGTTTCTACATATGACAGTAAAGTATAAGTTTTGCAACTACTTACGGTGAATCAGAAGGATACCACTTTTCTATATAAAATTATTAAGCAGATGGTGCAATCAAGTCCTTTTTAGGGTCTCGTACCCAAGAAGGACAAAGCATCATTATAGGATCACTTTGTTTTCCATCTGTCTGTCTATTTGTAAAGACCCTTTATTTGACGACCAATTGGTGTAGCGGGAGTGTAAGCAACTGCTACGAAGAAGGTGCGGGTTCGATTCCCGCTAAAGTCAAGCATTTGTGTGCATGAAAATGGATGTTTCTTTTGGTCTGGGTGCTTCTTAGTGTAATATGTATGTATTTACAAAAAGAAAAGTATTTTCCATTGTCTGATGGTAAGAACAAGCTCTGCTTAGTTTGGAACTAGATGGTGTTGTGTAAAAGTGATAGAATATTATATTATTACATAGTCTTAAGTCTACTTACACTTTTCTTATCGTGTGTGTATCGTCAACTCTTGATTTATAATATGGCCTAACGATTTTTGTACTGACGCAAGAACAAACGCAGACTCAAAGCATGATAGCCTCGATGTAAATAACATAACCCATCTAAGGGCTGACCTGTTCCGAACGAAATATCAACACACGCCATGAACGCTACATATTCAAATAATTATGATGTAGCTACGTGCTCTATCACCACAAATGTATGTGCCTAGTTTCAGTACACAGAAACTTACTTTGTGATAATTCGTTATAATTGAACTAATCTGACGATGGATTCATGAAACGGTTAGTCACGCTTTTCAGTGGGATCTATAAAACGGTTCGAATATCATCTGTCATAATTAACGCTTGTTTTAATGTACGTTAAGTCTCGTCTCTTATTATTTGTAAATTCTCTCGCTACTTTGGCATTACACATTTATAGTATGTCATTTAAATATTAATTTAAATAACATATATACGGACAACATTAATATGTATCACAAGTTATCTCTAATACTGTAATGCAGTACTTTATGCGGGCTCGGCTGTCATCTAATCGTGGGCCGACAATGATATCTGAAAATTATAGCTCAGTATCATCACCATCACATAAGCTTACAAACCAAATACCCTAGCATAACCACATCATAATCCGTCCATTCATTTAAGAGCTTCGATACTACAGACAGTCACTCAAACCCACGTAAAACTTATGGAACCCCTCTTTTTACTTCGAAGGTAATAAAAAAGGATAATATATCTTGGACTCACCATTGTGTAGATCGCTGACGCATAACAGCCTCGACGGAGGCTGCGCCAGCAACAACAGGACTGTATTATGGGCATGGTTGCGAATTCTGGAAAGAAAAGAAACAGTTAAAAAATCCATACTAATATAATAAATGCGAAAGTGTGTTGTTTGTCATTCCTTAAATTTGCAATGGAGTGATGTTATGTTATACATTATTTTAGGAGGCTTGAGAGTGACATACGCTATCGTGGTAGCAGACTTGCAAACAAGCGCAGCCGTGGGCGAAATTTAGTTTAAAATTGTTTTATGGTGGTAGGGCCACGCTGTTTACAGCACGAATGGGCCGGCTCGACCGGGGCAGTACCACCCTCCCACAGAAGATCGACGTAAAGTAACAGTATGTTCTATGCTGTTGCGTTTCGTTCGGTGAGAGGGAGAGCCGGAGGCCCAACCATACCCTCCCCATCCTCTCTTCATTGCCCATATGGGGAAGGAGGAGAGGATGAGGAGGATTAGCTGAGGGGGCGGTTGCCGCAGCATACGTGGGACCAGTAGAGTATCCGTGGAGTGATTGTGTGGGTAGTGTGGGTCGACTCGCCGGCCAGGGAGAACCGTAGAAACGGTGGTGGCGCTGGCCGCCTGCGGCATAGTATAGGGGCCCAACTAGGACTAACCATCTCGGGAGGCTGCCCTACCAGGCCGCGCATAATCTGGGGGTGGCTCGTCGTGCCAGTTGGTGACCGGACGGTGTGACCCGGCGACCACTTCTGGAAGGGTACGGGGGCCCTTCCGTCCGGGCGGGTTGGCCACCGCTATACCTCACAGCATAGTGGCAATACAATTCTCTGCTCTTTGTCACGCGCTGCTGCGTTGACTGCCTCCTCTTTTCACGCCCCCTTTTCTTCTTCTATGGCAGCTCCAAGAAATGGTTCCGGTCAAACAGCGGCGTCTTCGTTCCCCACCAACTCACTTTTTGAGGTGGAGTCCGCTAACATCCGCGGACTCCATTCGAACCTCAACGCCGGCCACCATCATCTCGAGATGGCCCGGCTGGCCATGCTTTTCTTGACCGAGACTCAAATACGCCGTCCTGACGACACGACTTATTTGCATTATCCCGGTTATGCACTGGAGGATAACTTCCACGCAAAAGCCGGGGTATGCTTGTTCGTCAGAGCGGATATTTGCTGTCGACGTCTACGCTGCCTAGAGGACCTGCCTTTTCTGTCCTTTGGGTACACGTAAGTCTGGGTTCATTGGCCTGTATTTACGTGTGCCTTTACCGTTCCCATACCGGAGATGCCGAGACAACTCGACTGTTTGACTACTTAAGTCAGGCAGCAGATAATGCGCAGGGGCAGTTCCCGACCGCCGAGTTGGTCTTTTTGGGAGATTTCAATGCCCACCAAGAGACCTGGCTGGGTTCTTCCAAAACAGACCACGCGGGACGAGCTGCTCACGCATTCGCTCTAACGCATGACCTGACTCAACTGGTACTCCAGCCCACCAGGCTACCAGATATATGGGTCAAGCGCCCTCGTTGTTAGACCTTGTGCTGACGAGTAACATGGCCCAGTACATTGTGACGGTACAAGCCCCTTTGGGTTCCTCCGACCACTGTCTGGTTCGCACTACAGTGCCATTTGCTTCACCTCCACAACCAGTGCAGGCAAAGCGACGCTTGTGGCACTACTCGTCAGCGGATTGGGATGGCCTGCGAGACTATTATACGTCCATCCCGTGGTCTCAACGCTGCTTTGGTGGGAGGGATCTGTCGGAGAGTGCGTCTGCTGTTGCTGGGGAAATCATGTTGGGTATGGAATATTATATTCCATCCACTGACGTCTTATATGCCTCTGGCGTAGTGCCGCAGGCTTGGAAAGAGGCAAACGTACAACCGATTCCCAAGAAAGGGGATCGTTCTGATACGGGCAACTATCGACCCATTGCTATCACCCCTATCTTCTGCAAGGTGTTTGAACGACTAATCAACAACCAACTCGTTCGCTACCTAGAAGATCACTCTCTCATCAGTGATCGTCAGTATGGCTTCAGACCGAAACGATCAACGGGTGATCTTCTAGCGTATGTCACTCAACTTTGGCGTGCGGCGATGGACAGGCATGGGGAGTCGTTGGCTATTAGTCTTGACATCTCCAAAGCCTTCGGTAGAGTCTGGCATCGTGCGCTTCTTTCCAAGCTTCCAGCCTACGGCTTGCCGCCTCGATTGTGCAACTGGGTTGCCAGCTTCCTGAATGAGCGCCGTATACGAGTCCTTTGTGACGTTGAATCATCGAAGTTTCTCCAGGTGAATGCTGGTGTGCCTCAGGGGTCCGTGTTATCGCCCACGCTTTTTCTTCTGCACATCAATGATATGCTCACTTTTGGGGGCATACATTGCTATGCAGATGACAGTACTGTACATGGGCGATATTTCGGACACCCTGCGGCTAAGCAAGCCGATACTGAGGAGTATAGACGAACACTTGTTGCTGAGCTTGACCGGGTTCTGAATGGCATCTCGCATTGGGGTGATGAGAACCTGGTAGAGTTCAACGCCAAGAAAACACAGGTGTGCGCATTCTCAGCCAAGGTATCTCCATTCCTTTCCCATCCCTGTCTTCTGGACACTCCACTACCGATTCAAGACAGCCTCAATATTCTAGGTATGGACATACGCAGAAATCTCAACCTGAAGAACTACATCGAGGGTGTCATCAAATCCGCATCTCGGAAACTTGGAGGTCTGAACAAGGTGAGGAGGTTTTTCACGCCGGAGCAGTTGTGTCTGTTATACAAGACCCAGGTTCGCTCCTGCCTGGAATACTGCTCTCACCTTTGGAATGGCTCCGCTCAGTACTTATTGGACGCCCTCGATAGGTTGCAGCGGCGTGCTGTCCGTATCATCGGGGATCCAGAGGCCACTAAGACTCTTGAGTCACTGCAATTACGCAGAGACGTGGCCTCAATGGCTGTCTTCTATCGTATCTATCACGGTGAGTGCTCCGAAGAGCTCTTTCAACTAATCCCACCCTCTCCTTTCCTATCCCGAACGACACGTGCTGGGTTGAGGTGCCACTCTTACACGGTAGAACAGATACCGCCACGCACCAAACGGTTCGGCGCCTCTTATCTCTGCCATACCATTAATATGTGGAACTCTTTACCAGTCCACGTGTTTCCCTCCACTTATGATCCCGGGTCCTTTAAGCGGGGCGTGAAAAAGCTTTACTCAAGGCCGTCAAGGTGAGGGCCATCATGCCATAATGCCATGCTGGCTGCTGGGATGATGGCCCTCACTATGTGACTTCACTGACTGCTTAACATCAGGCAGCATGGAGTCAAATTGTTCGGCAGAAATAAAGAAGAGAAGTTCTAAAGAAGCAGGTAAAAAATAAAAATAAGGCCTCACATAATAATTGTTTTAAGGAAAAGGATCGATCAAGATTGATCTCTAAGGTCATATCTTATATCATATATTATATCTTATATACATATATTATATCTTATACTTATGATGACTGAGACGGAGGTACCTATCGATTTTTTCAGTCATTTGACATAGTTACTTACAAAGGAGCGGGTTGATTTTGCGATAAGTATGTGAGTTTAATCGATAGCGGGTGCTGGCAGCATTTAAATGACATTGAACATTTAGCCTATCTTACTGCATTTTAATAAGTGAGCTCACAGTACTAATAATATGAACACACTTTGAAAGAAGGATCAGCAGCGTAAGCCTAGTGGAGAGACCGACAGTCTCGGGTTGGATGGAAGTGGAGAGACCGACACCCTGCTAAGCAAATGGTCTCGGGTTCGAATCCACGGCACGCACCAATGACTTTTTGAAATTAAATGTGTATTAAATTGTTAATTATCGCTTGCTAAACGGTGAAGTAAAATATCGTGAGAAACTTGCATGTCTGAGAGTTCTCCATAATGTTCTCGAAAGACATGTGAAGTCTGCCAACCCGCACTTGGCCAGCGTGGTGAACTATAGCCTTACCATTCTCACAATGAGAAGAGACCCGTGCCCCGCCGTGGGACAGTATATGTACAGGGCTGATGATGTTAACTTTAAAGTAAGACGTCCAAAAGTCATTAACTATAATATTATAATGATCTGTTACAATATAACGATCTATATAAATAAAAATGAATCGCCGAAATGTATGTACGCGCATATTAAAATAAATATGATAAATATAGAATAACATTTAAAAAAATATAAAAAGACTTATTGTCTCTACGTTTAAAAAGGTTAGAAAATAATAATAGACTAACAAAAAATAATATAAAACGAAAATAATACAGACTAACACGACGAACACGACGAAAATAATATAGACTATAATTTTATTATGGATACTGGGTAACGGATTAAGTAGCAATGAGATAGTTTGGAGATTTTTTTCATGTTCTATACATGAACGTCTTCCCACCGTAGTCCAATTAGCTGTTCACCTAGAGAATGAACAACGAGTTTATTTCACGGCAGAAAACGCTATGCAAAGAGCGGAACGGCCACCAGCGACAACACTGACAAGCTTCTTTGAGACATGTGCAAACGATCCAATTGCAAGAACATTGCTTTACTCGGAAATGCCAAAATATTTTACATGGAATGCATCATTCAAAAAAATTCAACGTCGGAAACAAGACAGCCTGTACCAGGATACAATTATGTATATTCAACGGATGCATTGGGGCTCATTTACACTGTTCATCCAAGCAATGACGAATGTTTTTACTTGCGTTTGTTATTAGTTAATGTCCGTGGACCAACTTCATTCGAATTTCTACGAACAATCGATGGTGTATTGTGCGCAACATATCGAGAAGCCTGTCAACGTTTACATTTACTGGAAGATTATGTTCACTGGGATCATACACTCGCTGATGCTGTTATTTCATCTACTACACATCAAATTCGATCACTTTTTGAAATCCTAGTATCAACATGCTTTCCATCGAATCCACATAATTTATGTAACAAATACAAAGACAATATGGCTGAGGACATTTTGCATCGAAGACGTTTAACAACCGCAAATCCTGAACTTGAAATTTGTGCAGAGATACATAATAAGGTATTGATATCTTTAGAGCATTTATGCGTGATAATGGCTGGCAAAATGTTGCACGAATTAGGAATGCCTGCTCCTAATCGTCCCATGCACGATGCATTTAATCGAGAATTAGAACGAGAATTGCAATACGATAGAATTGCTTTGAGTCAATCTATACAAAGTAAAGTGCCACTTTAAAATCAGCAGCAAAAAATTGCTTACTATATAATAATGAAAGCAGTTAATGTCGGCAATACAGGATTTTATTTCCTTGATGCACCAGGCGGAACTGATAAAACAATCTTAATTTCATTAATTTTAGATACAATTCGTTCACAAGGTAAAATAGCTCGCTGCTACTTTGTTAGAAGGCGGACGAACTGCTCACTCTGCGCTGAAACTGCCATTAAATTTGCAGATAATAGATGAACCAACATGTAATATAACCAAAACATCAGCAATGGCGAGGGTTCTTCAAAACTGCAAATTAACAATTTAGGATGAGTGTACGATGGCACACAAATAAGCATTCGAGGCACTCGAACGAACATCAAAAGATTTGCGTAGCAATCAGAATCTCTTTGGAGGCGCAATTATACTACTGACTGGAGATTTTCGCCAAACGCTGCCAGTCATTCCGAGATCAACAGCTGCTAATCAATTAAATGCTTGCTTGAAAGCATCAAATTTATGGAGACACGTGAAAAACCTCAAGTTAACAATGAATATGCGAGTGACGTTACAAAATGACATATCGGCGGTAGTGTTTTCAATTACATTATTAGACATTGGCTATGGGAAAATTCAAGTTGACTCTTTTACTGGCCTCATTTCTTCTACTGGCTCTCAAATTTTTGTCAATTCACAACGTCAAAGGAAGAATTAACATTGAAAGTTTTCCCAAATATTTCTGTAAATTATAAAAACCATGCTTGGTTAAGCCAACGAGTCATTTTAGCAGCAAAAAAGATTTAAATATAAAAATTCAGAGACAAATTAATGGACAAATGTATTCATTTAAGTCAATCGATTCAATTATCGATCCAAATGAAGTAGACAATTATCCAATTGAATTCCTAAATTCATTGATTTTTTTTTGACCGGATTACCACCACATAATTTACAGCTCAAGGTCGGCTCTGTGATAATTATGTTACGCAATCTGAATCAACCAAAATTGTGCAACGGAACAAGACTGGCTGTAAAAAGAATTATGCAAAACTTGATTGAAGCTACTATAATCATGGGAAAGTTCAAAGGCGAGGACGTTCATAAGAACGTCCTCGCCTTTGAACTTTCCCATGATTTCCCAGTCAGTTGGTATTAGTGGTATTGTAGGAATAATCCTAGAATACCACTAATACCAACTGACTGTCCTTTTGAATTTAAACGTGTCCAGTTTCCAGCACGCTTTGCGTTTGCAATGACTATTAACAAATACCAAGGTCAATCTTTAGAGGTCTGGGGAATAAATCTTGAATTGTCATGTTTTCCGCATGGACAGTTGTACGTTACGTGCTCGAGAGTCGGCAAACCATCGGCGTTATTTGTTTTTTATCCAGAAGGAAAAACGAAAAATGTTGTACATTACAAGTCATTACAATAATAATTATGGTCGAATTACTTAATTATAATTTTATTTCATTATTATAATTATGGTCATCTTGTAATAAGAAGATTTGGTCTAATTTTTTGGCATTCATTTAATTATAAATAATTTTTAAGTCATATATTGTCAAATGATTGAAAATCGAGCTTATTTGATTTTAATGGAACGGTTGTATTTCTTCAGTCGCGACTAGAGAAATAAAATATGGTGGTACGAAGTTCGCCGGGTCAGCTAGTTTATTATAAAAAAATAACACATAGATGAGACGCACAGCAAGTGCCCAAAGAGAAAAATAATACACAGTATAAATATGATATTAAAATTAAATTATGAACACTTTTTCAAAACGAATGACGAAATTCAGTGTATGTTATAAATATTGCGGATAGCTTGTACCAGCGGCCAGCGCAAATATCCCGATATTTTGACAATACTACAGTACAAATATTAGTTCGTGTATCCCAAGAGTGTATTTGCACGATCTTATATATCCACGAGAGTTATTTTTATATTAATTCTCGCAAGACAAACACTGAATAAACCTAGATTCATATTGATTTGCTATCATTTACAGATGGGGTTCGTGTTAGGTATATTCGATGGCAAGTAGTACTAGGGATCTTGTCCCTTATGAAACCTACAAGTACCTTTTTATCAACTACTAGATGAGGCCACGGTTGCATTGGTGTTATTTAGGGCGACTGCTCAGCACCCGTGACTCATAGCGTGATATTATATAGCCTATGTATAGGCTTCCTCGATAAATGGGCTATCCAATACAAAAATAATTATCCAAATCGATCTAATAGTTCCTGGTATTAGCGCGTTCAACCAAATAAACTCTTTCGTTTTATTATATTTAGTTTTATATTTATTTATAGTCTCACGCCTATTTCCCTGAAGGGGAAGGCAGAGATATGTATATATATTACACCCACATTTCACCATGAATTTTTAGGTCCCACGTAATAGAGGGCGAGCTTATTGCCGTTACCGGGCACAGCACCAGACTCCGAGCTGCTATTGAGTATTCGGAAAAAACCAGTAACACTTCCCGACCCGGGAATCGAACCCGGGACCTCCGATCAGCAGTCGCATACGCTATCCACTATCCACGGAAGCAGTATTTTATTATATTATTAGTAATATATAACATGAATGAATACAAGGAGTGCACCAGAGAATCTGAAGTATCAGCATCATTCTCGCAGTAATCCATGAAAGATCTTTGCCTAGGCAAATGAGCTTTGCTTTCTGGCTCAGATTTGATAAAATATTAGAATTTTTCACGGAGTAGCTGCTTTGACCAGTGTCAGAATGGTTAAGGTATGTTCTGTCTTCCTGTAACTATTGTCATAGACCTGCCCGATCCTATAGTATGGTTATCTAGTACCTTCGAAAGGGTGTGATTTTTATCAGCACTTTCCCACCTTAAAACAAGCGGTGACAAATTCCCTTAATCTTGGGAAACGCTAGATGCGTGACGTCCTCGTCGCCAATTTGTCACAGACTACAAGCTCTTGAGAAATACGCTCCGATAAAAATCTGTCTATACTCTTCTGCCACTAATATAAATGTGAAAGTTTTTTGAGAATGGATCTGACGGATGACTCTTTCACGCAAACCTATCAGTTGAGGGATATTAATGAAACATTGAATGCTTAAGCTTGTACATAAGATTAATAACTAATAGGCCACCTTTTGTCACAATAAACGATACCCAAACTGGCCACGCCGCGCCGCTGGTAGAAGCTAGTTTCATATAAAGCCTATCACGAAACTTACTCACCTTTCCATCTCTTTCTGACATAATACTTTAACGATCAATTTAGATTAATGACAGATTACTTTCGCCGAAGTTTGAGACCGATCTCAAATAGCTGTCTCAGAAACATTTTGTTTTATTAAAATTATTATTTAGAAGATTAATTTTCTCTGAGCGTATTATCATTTCGTAGTTCATGTGTACGTTTTATGAGGTAGAAAGCAACACCTGTGAATATGAGTAATATAAAATAATAAAATAATGATATTATTATGAATATCGATGCTATAAAGGAGTCGTGCTACAAAGTGCTACAAACATTCTACGCTATGCTGTAGACGTAGGGGCACTGACACCGTAGCATGTTAGTAGAGGTTGCTACGATGCCAATGACCGGTTTTGCTACAATGTTATTTTGCATACTCGTGGGTAAAATTCTGGCTAGGTAAGGCAAATAAAATAATAGTGTCTATCATTAATATAAAAGTTTACAACAAAAAACAATAATCTTAGGAGTTATATTGTTACTACTATTAAGAGTCTGGTGATGTGCCCGGTAACGGCAATAGGCTCGCCCCCTATTACGTGGGACTTAAAAATTCATGACGAAATGTGGGTGTAATACCTATTACGCCTCTGCCTACCCCTTGGAGATACAGCTGTGAGTCTATAAAAAAAATATGTAGATATAATTGTACCGACTAGGTTACCGCTAAATCGAAGATGATGACATACCAACATAGTACAAGACAGACATGCGAAAGTTTTTAAGGATGGTTTAATGAATATTTGTAACTTATTTTTAAACTGCGGTATTATAACTGTGCACCATATTAGCGCATATACTAACTGTTGTACCAATAACACACACCATGGCATGGCATTATGGCATTTTAATGAGGCACCGTTTGCGTCGAAATATTCTTAACTAAGTGGTCGTGGGTGGATCAAGATCGATCGATATTGAGAGCCTTGGGATGATATGATTATGAGAATGATGAAGTGGGTGCATGTATTTTCATGTATAATATGTGAAATCATATGTATAAAAAAGTATACATGTATGTCTATTCATTATCTAGTACCCACAGTACAAACTCTACTTAGTTTGGGACTTGATGGTATTGTGTGTACGTGGTATAATATTATATTATTATTTGCAGCTAAGACATGTTAAAGTAATAAACGATTAATTTTGAAAATTTGGACACAGTAACGCGGTTTATCATTGGTACACCCAAACATCAGCAACATTTAGAATCAAGGCAACATTAAATAAATTTTAGCTTCAATCTATGAACGTACCTCTAGTATTATAGATTTGGTTGGTTTCATCGTCTCGACTTTCACATAACTTCACGCCTTTTTATCCCCGAAGGGATAGGCAGAGGTGTATTACACACCCATACTTCGCCAGTTATGTTTCGGTCCCAATGTAATAGGGGGCGGGCCTATTGCCATGTACCGGGCACATTGTTAAGCGAGCGATCGTCGGTTTTATAAATACCCCGTCCCGTAACCACGGGAAAAAGGATACCTATGTCCCCATAGTTTTAAACTGCTCTATTTAAAAGAAAATGTGTGTAAATTGAAATATAAATATAATTAATTTGTCATAATTATGAAATAAATATTTATATTCTCTTTAGTGTGTATCGTTGTATTTTGTATGCGGGTCCCGGCCCTTCTCCTTCCTCTACCTCTTCGTCCTCTTCTTCCTCTTCCTCTTCCTAATGGTGTGTTAACTGTGTCCTGTGTGTCCGGTGCATGAGTTGCGTTGTGTGCATCTGATGTGTTTGGTGATTGTGGCATGTTTGGTGATTGCGTGGTTGAAGACTGCTGCGTATTCTGCGTGTGTTGTATGCGAGTCTCTGTCCTTCTCCTTCCTCTTCCCCTTATTCTCCCTCTTCCTCTTTGTACTGGTGTGTTTGCTGTCTGTTGCGTGTCTTGTGTTTGAGTTGTGTTGAGTGGGTCTGGCGTATCTGGTGACTGCGATAAGTTGGGTGATTGCGTGATTTGCGACGGCTGCGTGTTCTGTATGTGTTGATATTGCGTATTGTGTACGAAAACTGTATCTCCTAAAACTTTACTAAGTATGGTTACTGTGTGTATGGCTGCTTGTTTCTGTAGAATGCTATTGTCAACGTTACTTTCTAATTTATCTATACATTTTTTAATACTTTTTGCGACTACTCCCGTTGCCCCTATCACTATCGGTATAACAAACGTTTGTGTGTTCCATAGGCGACTAATTTCTGTCTTCAAAAGGTGGTATTTACTTAACTTTTCAATTTCCTTAGCTCCTAGATTGTAGTCAGATGGTACGGTGATATCTATTCAATATGTTTTATTGCTAGTTTTGTCTATGTATACAAGTTCTGGGCTATTGTGCAGGTGATGTCGGTTTGTACAGGGATTTCCCATAGGATTTTAGTGGATTCATTTTCTTTGATTTGTGGTTTTGTGAGTGTTTCTTGCCACCAGAGGTTAGCGACTTCTATTTTATGCTTTTTGGCCAGACACCAGTATACGTACTGGGCTAGGTTGTTGGGCCGTTTTACGTAGTACGTCCCCGCGAGATTGTCGCATCCTGAAATAATGTGCTGCGTGGTCTCATCTTTGGAGGCACATAGGCGACATTTTTCATCTACTGGCTCTTTCAGGACATCGCGCTGGTCTTGTCGAGTCATGATGGCTTGGTGTATCATTGGTACACCCAGACATCAGCAACATTTAGAAATAAGACAACATTAAATCAATTTTAGCTTCAATCTATGAACGTACCTCTAGTATTATATTACGTTATAGTGCGTTATACTAAGTTATATTACATTCAGAAACGTTGCTCAACAAAAATTTACTGCTTCATGCACCATAAGAATCAAGATAAAGCCTTAGTTAAGACTTACTATTTCTCGCAGAACAAGGCGTAAACAAGTTGAAGAGAAGTCTATCCGTATTAATTGCCCAGATTGAACGATCTTTGAGTCTGTTCGATGCTGCTCTGTGAGACTTTGAGCTCGAGTTAAAGCACTAATACCTAGGCTTAATTACGGAGATAGGATTATTATCGAAGTGGAATTTTACCGCGACTTGCTTCTTCAATAAGTGAATAAAAAGGTGAAATATTTAAGTCTTTCCTTACGATTTAAGTTAGCTTTCTTTGAAATTTAATTTATATTCAGTGATCGCCCGGCACACCAACAGTCTTATAAAAAAGAAGGATGTATTTTCATTAAAATGTGATACAATATTATTGGTCTTAAGATTTAAAAAATGCGTTCTCAAAGATTATTTTGGGTACTGATTAACATTGATTTGAGGTACTTATTAAAGGAGGGCAAATCCTTTTTATATACAAGCCTACTTCCGAAAAATATCTATGATTATTTTATATGAAAATTGTTTAGTCTACTTGCTACCAAAAAAAAATCGATGTGTAACCGATATATAGGTATATGTAGTTTAAAATTAAAAGCATATTCAAAGTGCCAAAATCTGTAATTCGTGGTAGATTCAATGCAAGATAAGTCAAATTCTAAATGCAGTCATCACAAGACTATTTTGGGTTTTATTTTAATATATTTCTCGTGAAAAATGAAATATGACCTTGACTGAAGCTATTCATTTTGGCAGCTTCTATTTTTGGAAGGAATTTATTAAGCGCTAACACTTAGGAGTTAAGGATTCGTCTCTACTAATATAAATATAATAAAACTGAAAAGTTATTTTTCTTTAGTTGAACACGCTAGTCTCAAGAACTACTGATTATATTTGAATTAATATTTTATGTTGAGTAGCCCATTTGTAAAAGGAGTCAACAGGATTATAGCCTGTTGACTCCTTTTACAAATGGACATACTACACTACACTATGAGCCACGGGTGTGGTGCCTTAAATAAGGCGAGTGTAACCGCGGCCTCAGCTAGTAGGGTGATATGAAACAATAAATAGAGTATCTTTATATACAAGCCGTGTCTCGCAGCCTCTCCCGCCGATACACTTCTCAAATCTATTTTCTTGAATATAAAAATATCCTTCTTTCATAGACGTCAACGTCATAAAAACCAACTAGCCAAACATGTTTTGGTTTCTTTACTGAATAGACAAGACCGAACACCTAGATACATTACCGAAATTATCATAGATAATAGTTACATATGTAATAGACTGTGAAATACTAATACTTATCGTATAATTTCGCATAGCTTAGACAAATAGAATCACATAACATTTCAATAAAATCACATACATATTAGAATATACTAAACTTCAAATAAATTCCTTTACCTTCAACATATCACATTACGCAAACCTTACAACCTTTTGACATCCAACTCACAAATATTATCCAGACGGATACCTACATACATGTTACTCACACAATAAAGCAAGTCAAGCACCCATAAAGTTATATTGTATGTCTCGTGAAAGTTTGATAAATGAATAATAATTTTTAGGCGTACTCCTCATTACATCGAAACGGACGATTTACTTAACCGGTATAAATGCCGAACAGCACAATTACTATACGCATTAACAAATCACCGGACAGTTTAGCCATCTATCTTGCCACTGAATCTGCCGGTAAATTTACCGAAGCGCCACACCTCCATTCCGGTATAGAGTGACAGTACCTTCTTCTTTATCACCATTTTAAATGAAATTCTTGCACTTTTGATAGACAACGCACAGCCAAAACTATTTGACGCTTAACTTGGCATGTATCTTCCTTGGGGATCGTAGAGGGACGCTAAGAAGGGTTTATCCGAAATGCCGACGGTAAGGGGCAAAAAGTGCAAAAGTACCTGCGGTTTGGTACCCTCTAGTATTTTATATTACTAGTCCTGTATGACCTTTTAAAAGTAGGAAACAGGACGAAGAAAGTACTCATGCACTGCTCGTACTACTTTTAATGAAGTTAAGAACTTTTTACGAACTTTATTCTAATATAGCAACCGACGGTAAAAAGTTATTCGTCCTTCATATAAGAAATTTATTTCGGAGTCACTTGTTGATATTTAGTGAGTTTCATTTTAATTATCATATGTATTATTTAGATGTCTATACAAATTTAATAAAAAGTGATTTCTAAAATAAAATTTCAATGATGTTTAGTAGTTGATAACTGTCTGGCAATAATTGACGATGCTAAGATTCTAACTAGCGACTCTAGCGGCGAAATGTAGAAGTTGTATATGTACGACTCTTTCACAGATCACTACTACTTTTGGTACTTTTGACAGCTCTCATCAATACATTTACCACCATAACCTCAAAGCAAAATTGTATTGAAAGCTGTCAAAGGTGTCGTACAAAGAAAACTTCTGAGTTTCGCCGCTAGAGGCGCGTGGATAATATTTGCATTGCTAATAGCAATTTGCTATAATACCGGCCTTACCAAATGTGCAACTAGTTTTAAGTAATTTCTCGTAATTATTGTAAGCCTACATCCTTACTTATCATTATAAATCAAATTATTACTGACTGACAGACAACGCACAGCTAAGACTATTGGGCGCCACAAGCTGAAGTTCGGCAGGTATGTCCAATTGAGAAGGGGTTGTATGTCCCCTTGAGTTTAAGGCGTGCATTAAGAATGGATTTCCCGAAATTCCCACGGGATCAGGCAGAATGTACGGGCGGAGCTGTGAGCATCCCCTAGTGTACAATAAAGAATCGTCTGTACTAGGTATCTCATAATTATCCTTAAAAGATTCTGTTAAAGTGGTAATTTGAATTCCTTAACCCACAATAGAATTCTGACCCTAATGAAATACAAGTATTTTAACTTACTCACATAATTATGGTATAACGATAACATAAGTAAAATGTGGTTAATGCGTATAGTAAATAATACTCATCGTGATTTTCTTTTAGCATCTCTAACGTACAAAATTGTATTAATACGTAAAACGTGTTAATACAATGTTCGTCTCTAAAACTTGATTAAAATATTTTTTTTATTTTGCCTACTAGAAGAGGGTCACATCTTACAAAAATGAAATGGTGATGGAGGGGACTGTCTTGACGTAATCATTTTAAATTTAGAACCAATTTTACGTCTCAATGAAATTAGGTATTTAAGTGCCCGTTTCTTGAAAATAAGTGCAGACACACTTTATTTTAATATTTTTTGTTTACGTTAAAGCAAAATATGTTTCTATATAATTATATAGAATATATAATTTACTTACGTTACGTAATCTTCAAAAGTATTTGTGATAAATTATGCTTATTTAATGTATACCTTTGTAATATTATCGACGATATTATTGATTACATAATTAAGTCATTATCAGCTTTGTAGAATTATCCAAAACCTTCACCTTGGAGGCATGTGTTTCGCTATCTAGTCTAACGACATTTGATGCCATCTTAGCTTTAATACATAATATGGTCTGTCCTCAACTGTAAGATACCCACAAAAAAAATTGTCTAGACAATAACGATATTTACCGATAGAAACTAATTGGTGTGAAAGTACATATTACGCACACGATTGGAAAAATACGTACCTATATTTTGATATTCTGCTTAATTAGACGACAAGGAAACTGGCCCGTATCAATTATCAGTGCCTACTGCCTAGGGGAAAACACGATTGCCTAACAGCATCTTATTGTGAGAAAGCCAACACTTTCCTCGTTAGTAAGAGCACAGCTAATACAATACTATTCTAGGGAACAGTAAAAGTTATATACACAAAAAGAAATCGTCGATCAGTAACAGTATTTGCTCACAATTACTAATCCATGTCAAATTTTATACCTAAAACAAGGGCGAGCGAATAGGAAAATACGTATATTTCGATATTCTGGTTAATGAGATAGCACGAAAACTGGCCCGTTTTGATTTATCTGTGCCTTGGGGTCATAGTTATAACCTAACAGCAGCGTTCTAGTCTAAGGAACCAATGCCAACCCAACTACACGCGTTATAATTATAATAATTACCTTAGTTATGTAGTCTTTTACGTACCTTAGTTATGTAGTTCTGCATGGTATTATTATGTATTCCCAGTACAAAGTCCCTAGCAGAGCCTGTGCTAAGCAGCAACTGATTAACATACATATTTCATCTACGTCATATCCACGTACTGGCAGTAATAATCCAAAAGATATATGTTTTAGGCGCAGGTGTACAATGACGAAAGAAAATAAAAGAGAACTGTTATTAATACTCGTATATTGAACTCCACGGTCTCAAATAATAAATCACGAAGCTTATGAAGCTTTTATATTTAGATAGATACTTAGATATTAAAAATTGAAAGCACAGAGTTCAATATAACGGATATTACGAGGTTGACGTATCTACTGAATCCGTTGATGCGTAATTACTTGATACGATTTTGAATTAGTTTCATTCTTATTAATATTTGATAACATCATCCTAAGGTTAACCCAGTACCATGGTTGGTCTTGTTGGGGTTTCAAAGATACCAGTGTTACTGCCGTAGAATATATACAGATCCAATGGTGACAGACGTACGAGGTATTCAAAATATCTATTGTAGCACACAATTTTATTAAGTAATGAAATAAAAGACATGATATTATGTGTATAAAGGCTCAGAATGAATTTACTACTACTGTCAGACCACCGCACCGCTAGCTTTGAAAAGGCGAGCGTATTTTTAACCCGTTCTGCGCTGACCTTGCCATTCCATTGTTGGTATTCACTTTAAATAAATCTATATTGCAGCATGCTCAACACACGACTGTGGATTTAATTTTGCCATTCCTTATAACTTGTACCTACTTATAAGATAATAATACTTGATCAGCGACGGGGAAAAAACTGAAGATAGGTATTTTTAATCAATGTCGCAATTTAAATACCACCATATTTCAAACCTTTTAAAATAAAAGCACAAACAGGTTTTCTACCGTTGCGGTCGATGTCGGTTACCATGGCAACCACAAACAGAATTGTCGGAGAGTTGTTGTTAAGAAATACTGTGCAGTAATTTCCTTAGCTTTGCTGAATATTTTATTTGTTATTTGTACCTTGTTACTTTGTTTGTACCTTGTTACTTTGTTTTAGATACTCTTTTAGTATAGAAGAATCGATTATTACACGATACTGAGACGAACAATGAAAATAATGGATGAGTATTCAAACTCTAGTCAAGTGTATTTTCTCAATGTCTATATAAATAGATACATATTTGTCGCATATACTCGACGCTTAGTCAATGAAAATAAAATCACTGAATGGTCCTATTCGTTGGTCAGGTACTACGGACAAATAAATTCATCGTCAATTTTATCGACTTCTGTAGTGAACAATTGACTGCACTTATGGCGTTATGCGTAGTTATTTAGCGCCGCGCCGACTGTGGTGGTGTTCACAAAGTGTTCACGAAGTAGTTTCGAGACTGGGTATACTTTGTGTCCCAATAAAGAAAGAATTGAAACGTAAAAGCCAAGTACAATTCTACAAACATTTTAAAGTTGTCCAATTTATGTTAACTAAAAATCACAACTAACGCTCAAACATTATTTAACAAAGATGACCTCGGCTCAATGATTCAACCTGACGGAAATACTTAGCTGTAAAGGATTATAATTTAATTCCCTACGTCGCGTCGCTAGTAGGATCATCGGCAAAGCCAAAACGATACGATTTGGGAATTATTTAAAAGGAAATATTTTAATAGAGACGAATAGAAAAGTAACTTCGGCAACGTGAAACTCGAAATATTATAAAAAAATGGCTAAATACTGATTGGATACAAATGGCGTTTAGTATCAGCCCCGTTTATAAACCGCTGGGCACACGGTTCTTCTCACTATGTAAAGGATGAGGCTGTAGGTATGTAAACCACCTAACTGAACAAGTGCGTAATGATAATAATAATAAATTAAACCCTCTGGGGCAGTCGTTAAACTCATCGTGAGACTAACGCAATCTCAGAGGGCAGAGTAACAGCTTTCAAACCTCACCTTTATCTTGTGATATATATATATATATATTACAGGATAGAAAGAAAGCTTACAAACCGCAGGGCAGCTTTGTGGCGAGCTGAATGTGTGTTGCGACACTGCGGTCCCGAATGCTTCAGAGGGTCGGTCAGGGCCTCGTCTTCGGCTTGCCTTTATTGGCTACTTGGAGTGGATTACCAAGAGCGCCTGCAGGACCCTCGACTCTGGCTTGCCTCTTTGTCGGCCGGCCAGAGGGAAGTCGCAAGAGCTATTTGCTCGGGGGTGGAAGTGTCATTGTCAAGGGCGTAATTACGGGGAAACCCGCTCCGGGCCTCCGTTGTCACAATGCCCGCGATGGCGAAACCGGTGGCGCACCGCTCTACACCCCTAGCCGCTCACACCGGTGTTGCCCTCTTGTTGCCTTTATGGTAGAGTTTGTTTGCCTTGGCGGCTATCTAGAGAGGGCCCATCTAGTGAGTTGGCGAGTCACCGCCTGCCCCTTTTCGACATACTATAAGAGTATATAGGGCAGGTGCCGTTTTTAATCCATAGTATTCATCTAGACTAATACATTAAACACCCATCCGAATAGCCCAGAATAATTAGGTTCCATACAAGTAGCAATAGTCTTGCACCTGCTGCGGCTAATCCGTGACTGCACTTAGTAGTGCAGTTATGGAGGCGCCTCAGCAGGTATCCCATCACATTCTAGATTAAAACTCTCAAAGGGCCTCTGCGCGTTGGACCAATGTCTCCGTGTACGCCTGCCAAAGGGCCGGTTATTCTTCTAACATCAAAGATTAAAAGAATAGCCGTGATAGAGAAACAAATAATAATAATATTATTCTACCACATTCACACACCACCATCTAGTCCCAAACTAAGCAGAAGCTTGTACTATGGGTACTAGATAATGTATAAATATATATATATACTTTTTTTTTGTAAATACATACTTATTATACATAGCAATAAATGGCATCCTTCTAATGTATTTCGAGTTCATTATAGAGAAGTCAAAGACCTGTACACCGTACACAAGTAATCAATAACAATTCAATATTATACGATAGCCCAGTGGTGCACGTAACAGGCTGCCATGCCGAGACGATGCGCGATGGTCTCGATTTCGATCCCAAGGTACCCCGGGTACACACCTCTGACTTTGCGAAGTCATGTGTGCTTTAAATAAAACAGTCAAGTGCGAGTCAAACTCGCGCACCGAGGGTTCCCTACAAACCTGTAGGTATATATAACTATTTTAAAAAAAATGTTATGTAACTAAAAATTTAAGGCTTTCGAATTTTTTCCTATGTGCTATAAAACGTTGCTTTATGCCAAATTTCAAGATTCTAGATCGACTGAAAGTACCCTTTAGTTTTGATTTGAGCATTTGACATGAATTTCAATTTTATATCTCTAGGGGTCCATGAGGAACGGGGTAGTACCTTTAAAATTATTAAAAATATTTTAATTATACGATGTAACTAAAAATTTATGGTATTTTGCAATTGTTCCTTTATCTGTGTTATAAGATGTTGCTTCGTGCCAAATTTCAAGATTCTGAGTTCAAGGTAAGTACTCTGTAGGTTTTGATTCCCTTGCGAGTAGTTGCGAGTTGGAAAATATGCTTAAATTGCTGTTTCTGTTGATTGCGTTGACATAGAAGTTTGATTTTATTACAGCTTCACGGTGTTATAAGACCTTCGTATTTGATATGAATTTCAATTTAATAACTCTACGCGTTAATGAGGAAAGAGGTAGTAACATAAAATTAAAAAAGAAATGTTTTATTATAGGTATGATGAAACTAAAAATTTTCATTTTTGGAAATGTTTCCTTAATCTGTGCTATAAGAAGTTGCCTCGTACGAAATTTCAAAATTCTCACGGGAAGTACCTTGTAGGTTTTGATTCTCTTGCGATTTTCAAAAATTTGCGAGAATTTGCGGCATAAGCAGCTGCAACATCTTTCGATTGCGTTGGCTTAGAAGTTTGATTTTGTTACGGCTTAAAGATATTATAGACCCGAGTATTTGATATGATTTTCAATTGAATACCTCTACGCGTTCACTAGGAAAGGGCTATTAACTTGTAAATTATTATTATTAATTTTATTCTATGATGTTACTAAAAATTTGCGGTTTTCGCAATTTTTCCTTTATTTGTGCTATAAGAGGTTGGTTCGTACCAAATTTTAAAAATCTGAGTTCACGGGAAGTACCCTGTAGGTTTTGATTCCCTTGTCAGATGTTGCGAGTTTGAAAATATGCTTAAATTGCTGTTTCTTTTGATTGCGTTGAGATAAAAGTTTGATTTTGTTGCAGCTTAAAGGCATTATAGACCCGAGTATTTGGTATGAATTTCAATATAATACTTTTACGCGTTTATGAGGAAAGGGGTAGTAACTCTAAAATTAATACAAATATTTTTTTATATGATGCAACAAAAATTTTACGGTTTTTGCAATTTTTCCATTATCTGTGCCATAAGAAATTGCTTCGTACCAAATTTTAAGATTCTGAGTTTACGGGAAGCATCCTGTAGGTTTTGATTCTCTTGCGAGTAGTTGCGAGAAAATATGAGCCTTAAATTGCTGTTTCTTTTTATTGCGATGACATAGAAGTTTGATTTTGTTACAGCTTAAAGGTATTATACACTTGAGTATTTGATATGAATTTCAATTTAATGCCTCTACGCGTTCATGAGAAAATGGTAATAACTTTAAAATTACGAAAAATATTTTTATGATGTAATGTAACTAAAAATTTACGGTTTTCGCAATTTTTTCTTTATCTGTAAGACATTGCTTTGTACCAAATTTTAAGATTCTGAATTCACGGAAAGTACCCTGTAGGTTTTGATTCCCTTGGGAGTTTCCCAAATTGCGGAAATTTGCAGCATAAACGTCTACTTATATCTTTTGATTGTGTTGGTTTAAAAGTTTGATTTTTCACAGCTTCATGGGACAGAAGACTTGACTATTTGATATAAATTTCAGTTTGATACCTTGACGCGTTTCTGAGATAATGGGTCTTGACAGACGGACGGACAACAAAGTGATACTATAAGGGTGTCGTTTTTTCATTTCGAGGTACGGAACCCTAAAAATGTTAATTATCGCTCGCTTAATAATGTGCCCGGTACATGGCAATAGCCCGCCTTATTGGGACCGAAACATAACTGGCGAAGTGTGGGTGTGTAATGTACACCTCTGCCGACCCCTTCGGGGATAAAGGCGTAAAGCTATGTTATGTCAATATTATCGCATGCATTGAAAAGACAAGAATGCTGACCGTGGGTTTGAACGTGACCCTCTGCAAAACAATTTGTTAGTCATCTCACTATTCTGTCGCTTAGAGACGTTATTTTAATGCTGCCTACTAACCAATCTATTTTGAAGGGTAAGGGTCGGTATATATCTGACGGAAAATGCGTCGAACGTATCATCGGTCGCCTCTATTCCTTCAAATGGATCGGTATATATCTGACGGAAAATGCGTCGAGCGTTTCTGTATCGGTCGCGTCTATGTCAAAATACTTACACGTATGTGGCGCGGGCGACGTTGACCGACAATCCGTTGACGGAAACGGAACAGACGCTGTACGCTCGACCCACTAACGCATCATCGGCTAGATGTGAAAGTTTGAATGTTTTATTATACATTTGTCTGTTCTGGCGTTACGCTACCGATGATACGCGACGCATTTTCCGTCAGATATGTAACGACCCTAAGAAGGGCAGTCGACAATTATTTCTGCAGTATTATGATGGTTATTAAGTATGTTAAACAATACGCAAGCCCATTGCAAAAGAACTAACCAGTACCTTCTTTACCTCTGCAAATATGCAAGCTGGTCCACATTGTAACTACATAAGATATAGATAGAGCAATAGAGCAAGTAAGTACATATCATTTGTGTCATTGTAAGCTTGGCCGGTGATAATAATAATATCTTCTTTCTCTTAGCGTTATCCCAGTTTCAATCTGGGGTCCGCTTACTAGTCTAACCGGATTTGGCTGAATATTAGCTTTTCCACAGAGCGACTGCCTGTCTGACCTCCGTAACCCGAAGGGATAGCGATATTCCATGGTTTAGACTAGTGTCAGTTTATTTCGAAGGTACTGACACCCAGTAACGACTGTAAAAGATTTTCATGACAACCGGGACCGACGGCTTAACGTGCTCTCCGAGGCACGGGACAAGCGATAATTAACAATTCAATACGCACATAACTCCGAAAAGTCATTGGTGCGCGCCGTGGATTCGAACCCGATACCCTCTGCATGGCAGTCTGTTGGTATATCCACTCGGCTGTCGCTGCCTGGTGATAATAATAATATAATAATAATATTCTACCGCATTCATAGAACACCATCTAGTCCCAAACTAAGCAGAGTTTGTACATACTATGGGTACTAGACAATGGATAAACATACATATATACTATTTTCAAACATCCATGTTCATGCACACAAATGTTTTACTTGAGCGGGAATCGAACCCGCGACCTTCGACGTAGCAGTCGCTTACACTCCCGCTACCCCAACCGGACGTCAACCGAATGGTGATGTCGTGATTACATGCGCAACATATAAATGCTACGTTTTCAGACAACTTGTCTTGTTCATAGGCTCGTTATATTACTTGCCATATTACTAACAGATAGCTATTAAAACAGTAAAGTATTCATAAATCACTTTTTTAATAACGCAGTTGCTTCTAATCCGAATGTAATACACTTTGTTTCAAGGAGTAGCGGAACCGCCAAGTAGTGTAATTAATGATCACGATTCGTCTAAAGAGGTTTCATTTTATTTTGAGAAGAGGCATACCTTCTCAAAATCAGAAACCTCTTAGACAAGCAATTTTTTATGCTAGAATATTTTTGACGACTGCATATAAAATTAGTAGTTTATTAATAAACCAGTCTTTAAATAGCCTATTTCACAGCAGATTTCAATACAACAGATAAATTGCGATTGAGTGATTTTAGGTTTTTCGGGTCGCCATAAATT
Source organism: Euclidia mi (assembly GCA_944739405.2). Classification (NCBI taxonomy): domain Eukaryota; kingdom Metazoa; phylum Arthropoda; class Insecta; order Lepidoptera; family Erebidae; genus Euclidia; species Euclidia mi. The sequence goes on from OX123199.2 coordinate 42,153,877, forward strand.
ATATATATAAACCTTAATTATGAATCATGTGAACAGACCCCTGGCAAAAACTGCATGAAAATGAGTTCAGTAGTTTTTGAGTTCATCGCAAGCCAACATACAGGTAGATGTTTAGGGTCTCTTTTATAATAATTTAGGCTAAAATTTGGAGATCGATGTTTGAGTGAAAAGTATCTACAAATCAAAATAAAAAAAACTAAAATTCATTATTTAACTGTACTTTGCCAGGTACAAATACATAATACTCAAGGGGTATATATCAGACGAAATATACACACAAATTTGCACAAGGTGAGCAAAAACAGCAGATTTCAATACAACAGATAAATTGCGATTGAGTGATTTTAGGTTTTTCGGGTCGCCATAAATTATATATTTAAACCTTAATTATGAATAATGTGAACAGACCTCGGGCAAAAACTACATGAAAATGAGTTCAGTAGTTTTTGAGTTCATCGCAAGCCAACATACAGACAGATGTTTCGGGTCTCTTTTATAATAATTAAGGCTAAAAATTGGAGATTGATGTTTGAGTGAAAAGTATCTATAAATCAAAATAAAAAAACTAAAATTCATTATTTAACTGTGCTTTGCCAGGTACAAATACATAATATTCAAGGGGTATATATCAGACGAAACATACACACAAATTTGCACCAGGTGAGCAAAAACCCAAAAATAAATCATTTTTATATGTCAACAATAAAATATATATGACCACAAGCCACCAGACCATCTGCCATTAATGCATATAAAATAAAATTTATCACCGAGATACCTTACCTTCTTTCATTATGGAATGTTTATTATGTGTAAATGATGAAAGTAATTAAAAGGCATGAAGAGTGACTTTTTATCGCGATAAACGACTTCCACGCGGGCGAAACCCCGGCAGAAGGCTAGTATTTTATAAGATTAAAACTTTACCAGTCAAATTTCACATGTAAAAGAAGGTAAAAAAAATAACAATTAAACAATGCTTTCTTAAATTGGTTGTCTTACTTTGTTTCGTTTACCTTGTTATCTTTTATTTTTTACAATGTTTTTATCTACAATAATCACGAACCATAATACCCTCATCATCATCATCCTAGCGCTATCGAGGTCGTGCCCCAACACCTCCGTCCTGGAACTCGGGGTCCGCTTTTCTGCTTAATCTTTTCCACTTCGCTCGGTCTTCGGCATCTCCGGTAATAAGTCGATTGGCACGCATATCAGATCTTACGACGTCAAGCCAGCGCCGAAGAACCATAATACCCTGTTGAGTATTATTTTACTGTCCTCACCTTTTTTCTATAGCGCTCAAAGCGTTACTTATAGCTTGCCATGCATGCTTGACAGGTTGGCAGAGTTAAGTACTGTTTGAACAGGTCGTCCATAAATAAAACGACTAATACGTAAACAATGTCTTAATATATCCATATCTACACAACGTAGCAACAGAGGTAGAGGACTTGGTTACGAGACATTGCACGACGCTCTTGGCCGTTATAGCACAGTTGGGATTCCGCAAAAACTGAAATTCGCCGAATAAATGTGTAAATGGCTGTCTGTATCTTTGTTTCCAAGCCCTTATTCATTTATGTCGTCCACAGCCCGTCAGTTCCCAGTTACACATTTGAAACGTAAAAGGAAAAATTGGGCAAGTGCGAGTCGGACTCGCGCACGAAGGGTTCCGTACCATCATCTATAAAAGAAAATCACGTTCGTTGTATGTATACTTAAATACTTTATAAGTTTCTACCTGTTTATTAAGATCGAGTAACAAATTGCTTAAAAATTACGTTTGTTGTATGGGAGCCCCCCTTTATTATTTACTTTTTTTTAATTTAATTATTTATTTTGAAAGGTAATATACAACTACATATTCTGTGAAAATTTAAAGCGTCTACCTGTTACAGTTAGTAATTTTGAGCAAAAAATACGAAAAAATAACACATTTTTTGTATGGGACCCCCCTTAATATTTTTTATTTTTTTTATTTTTAGTATTTGTTGTTATAGCGGCAACCGAAATACATAATTTGTGAAAATTTCAGCTTTCTAGCTATCATGGTTTATGAGATACAGCCTGGTGACAGACAGATGGACAGACAGACAGACAGACAGACAGCGGAGGCTTAGTAATAGGGTTCCGTTTTATACCTTTTAGGTACGGAACCCTAAAAAGTAACGTTCACGTGAGTAACGCGTTTTTTTTGGTTCGTAAATGACAACGCGGTCGCCTGAAATATCGTTCGGTTTCACAAATGTTTACTTAATATGTTTTCTGCTTAGTGATAGAAAAAAAAAAATTATTGATACAAAACTGCTAGAAAATTGAGGGGTAAGTAAGTAGTATGTGAGTTTCGATATGTCTCCATAACTTGGAAATACTTGAACAAATTTGGATATAGGGACCATCGCATAGGTAGAATTCTTACATTGACCCTCTTAAAATATTGTGACGGCCGGTGTCATGTCAAACTGTCGTCACGTGTCACCAGAGAGGTTGGACTAGTAATAGAGACCGCATTAAAATAGCAACCTTACCTACCCTACCCTATCTTAAAAAATAAATATACAAATGTCATTTCGAATCTTCGAAATTGACGTAAATTTTAACTCGACTAGTGATTTGCTTACTCAAAATTAATTTCGACAAAATATCGATAATGTTAGCAATAAAACCTTAGATTTGGTTTACTTACAATGAATATCTATTGAATGTTGATAAATCCGCAGATAAAGTAAAATATGTGAATAAATCCAGCTTATACTTAAACACTAGTAAATAAGTTACGATAAAAAAAATATTTTGAAGTTACCTTTTTAAGGTGAATAAAGCAATTGATATTCATAATATCACTAATAATCACTACCTATATGCAATGATAGGATCAATGACGAGATCATTACCACGTAATGGTTTTCGAATACAAAACCACGTTGCTCATTTCAGACTTTTGGAAGTTATATGCTTATTATTTAGAAAATTATCACGATCGTCAAGTGTTTGTCTAAAATCTTCCAAAATAAATTAGCCCTTCTCAAATTGAAGGGAGGCACGAGCCCAGTATGTTCAGTTACATAATTATATTAAATCACTAATCGAGAGCAGGCTGCAGTGATAAGTGAGTTAACTAATAGATTAGAAATAAAATTTAACTTCAGGGTCAATTTTAAATATAATATTTCACACATAATGAATCACATTTATTTAAGGTAAAATAGAAAAAGTCACTAACTGTGTCATTGGCTTAGAAAAAAACTCAAATCTTTACAAAATCATACTATATATACAGATCAAATTAATTACGCCCTTATAGATACGCCTAGGTCTAAAATAAGTGAGAAATAAAATAATTTAAAAGAATTAAACCAGGAGCCCGCATGGTGAGTAATAAAGAAAATAAAATTTTGTGCGTACTTCTAACTGGCACCGAACTCAAAAAGTGTTGTTGTTAAAAATATTAGTTTTTCTGCTGCCTATTGCGAGCATCTTTAGATGTTGGTAAAGGCTCTTGGCGATTAGTCCATTTACTGACACAACTATCGGCACAATGATCGCCGAGTTCACATCCCCCATATCGACAATCTCATGAGCTAGGCCCAAATATTTGAACTCCTTCTCCTTTTCTGCTTTTACGAGATTGCTGTCATGCGATATGGTAATAACGTCTATCCATGCTTATTGGCTACAATAAACCTGTCTCTAATGATAGACCTATACCAGGACAACAACGTGCGGCAATTTTTTCGAGAACTGGGTCGGGCACATATTTGTATCCGTAGTACGGTGAACCAATGAGATTAAATTTAAGGGTTTGTTGCTTATGGATTATCTTGGCCACTTGATTGTGTCTGTGCAAATACTGGCCATTGGCAAAACTAAAACAACCGGATACTATATGTCTGAGAGATTCCCCGGGCTGGTGACATGCCCGCCATATGTCAATCGCACCGTCCCTCAGTATACACTATCGGTAGTTGTTTGTCATGACAACTTCGTCCATAATTATGAAGACAAAACCTTTGGTTTCACCGAAGAGAATAATATAAATAAGAGAATAGAATATTAATAAAAATTATTACACAAACCTGCAGTACTGCAGGTTTGTGTATTATTTTTATAAAAGTAAAGGACAGAGGAGGATTAGTCCCACCATCAAAATATGTATTACATATTTTTAAAGTTACAGTAAAGGTTGTACGTGAAGGCAGCGATAGCCTGTGTGCGATAGCTGAAAGTTTGTGATGATCGATGAAAACACTTTTCTTGAGATATATAATTGTATTCAGGTATACTTAGTTTTCAAAGAAATATTGCAGTATAGCTTCTACATCACAATAGTGCAAAGGCTTCCTTTTTTTTGCAATAACTGTCACCCACATCGGCGAATACGTGGGCCGAAGCTAGTCTGTAAAATAAAAGTATCGATAAAGTTACAACGTCACTATGTTTATGCGTTACAATCTTTGTACAAATAAATCAAAATGTCTATGAACGAAGTATCAAACTTTCAAATCTATAAAGTTCTATTTAATTTTGACGGGTAATGGGGCCCAACGCGGTGATCTATGTCAGACCTTTGAGTGATGGGATTCCTCCGTCTATTTACATAATATATATAGTCTAAGCGTGTCACGGAGCACGAAGTCATACGAACGTCTACACAACAAGCCGGCTGGTTGTCAAACAGAATAATTAGCAAAAAGGATTGAACTGTTTGAAGACTATTTTATAATTTGAAAATGACAGTTTCCAGTTCGATGACGTAAACACTCTGTCAAGTGTTTGCCAAATTCGCTACTAACTGACAACAAGGCGATGGCCGTGCGGATAACATAATTATCCGCTTCACCTGCTGGATTTTGGTTTTATTGAATTTTTGGAAAATGTTTATGAATATTTGGCAGATATTAAAAAAGAAAACCGGGCATGTGCGAGTCTGACCCGCGCACCGAGGGTTCCGTACGCATTTTATCTTATTTGAGGTTGGTGCTAATTACGCTAGTCCTCTAAATCTGTATGAGCGCCCATACAACTTAGAGGACTATCTTAAATGGAGTCTACTATGTATGTATGAGGACACCCTTAAATTTTCCACTGTTTTTGTTTTTTTGTAATTTTTCCTTTATTTGTGCTGTAAGACCCTGCTTTTGGCCAAATTTCGTGATTCTAGTTCAACGGGAACTACCATCTTATAGTTTTTCGACCCAAAACCTATACCGCTTGCTTGCCCGTGTTATATGGCATATAACAAAATTCGAACACTAAATTGCCCGTGTTATATGGCATATAACATCGCAACTCAGTCTACTTTGCCCGTGTCATACTGTATATGACATGGCTCCCGCGGTCGAAAGAGTGAAATATACTCATCTCTGTCGCTCTAGGGCTTAGTTTGTATTAAGTATCTCGTTTCTACGTTAAATTTCCCGTCATAATAATCCCAGTCGAGTTTCGACTCCATAGAGAAATTAAAAAAAAAAACGTTCGTTGTCAATGTTTGTCATTGAGTGTTGAGTCGGTGCGGAATGTGCGGAATGTGTGAGTGTATTTGTGCTGTTTTTTACTGTTAAATTTAGTTTTATTCTTTAAGATCTATTGTGTTTATCAAGGTATGTAAATAACTAACACGTATATATAATAATTCCAGCATGAAATAGAAGATTTGACTTTTTTCGAGACCTTAAGTAGATTTTGGCGCGCAACAGTGATTTTACTGAGAGCATGGGAACTGTTTCAGAAATGTTCATATTACTCAGAAGTGGTAAATGCTATCCGTATGATTTCTTTTTGTTTTAAAAGAATATGAGACTACTTATTTAGTGTTTATTTATTTGTATGTTTAAAACTGTTATTTGTGCATTATATGGCCTTATCAAATTTAACATAAATTACGCCGCGCGGCGCCAGATAATGGTTTGGAATCAGAGGCCTGTAATTCATAAATATGTATAAACAAGTGTTCTTTTTTATTTTTATCTTATTATCTAATATATAAGTAACGTAATTAAATATTAAAAACGATATGTCACCGCTTTAAGTTTTGAGGTATGAACTTATAAATACAAAGCGAGCTATAAAACGCGCTATATCAATTTCAAACGAGCATCACTCGACACCAGAGTCGTAATCTAAATAAACAAAGATAACATTGTATAGTTAGTTTCATAGCAAACATAAATAATATAACACTTGACAACCTTTCTAAACAAATTGAGTCACAAGGACAGATTGTGTGGAACCCAAGCCGCGCGCCGAGGCGATAAAAACGCGCGGGCATTTGGTCGTTATCGCTTTCAAGTGGCCGGGCAGAGGGGCCGGCGTGGGTTGCGGCGCGGAGCAAGCAAGCGGATATTATAGTTTTTCGACCCAAAACCTATAGGGTACTTACGATTGACCTAGAATTCTCAATTTTGGTTAAAACCAAGGTCTTACAGCACAAGTAAAGAAAACATTCCAAAAATTAAAAAAGTTTAAAATTAAGGTTAATTTTGGTACTTACAAGTTTTCGCAAAAATCTAATTTTGACCATATCTTTTATCGGGTTGACCCAGGGCCCTGATTTTTATACACCTAATAGGATCATAGACCTCAATATGTGGTATAAATTTCAATTTGCTAGGTCCACTCGTGCCTGAGAAAATCGGTGGACAAGAAAGTGATCTTATAAAGGTTCCATTTTTTACCTTGTGAGGTACGGAACCCTAAAAAAGATTATTTAAATACTTGGAATAAAAATTGGAAAATTCTGGAAACTTCAGGAAGGAATGGAATGGTTAAAAAGAGACATGCGATGAAAAACAAATGAATTAAGATATGAAAATTGAAATTAGCGGATCCCTAGGATGATGTATCTCTATGGATTTGACAAGCAAATAATAATACCGTGACAGACCGAGATCATGACATACAGAAATACATAAGAGTAAAAGGACAAAGATAGCATTTTTTGTCTTTGTCAGAGTTTTCGTTTTTTTTGTTGGTCACAACTGAATATTGTGACCAACAAACGTTTGAGCTCTCGATAATTTCCGCGAAAAATTGTGTTATTATTGTTATTAATTGTGAATGCTTAGTGAAAATATCATTGGTTCAGATTTATTATGGTGATTTGTTACATTTTAGGCTGTAAAAGCCATAGTGAGCGGAAATGTGAGAACATAACCATTTATTCGTAAGTACGATATTTTAGTTATAATATCTATATATACATGAAAATATTGATAGAATGATACAAATAGCGTATCATTACATAAGGAAATAATTTCAAAATTACATCAATAAACCAAAAAAATCCATTTTATTATCACCGCGATTTTAGTATTACACAATCGAATTTAATAGGTCGTTGAATGTTGAGTTAGCCAAAAGTCATCGATCATTTTTAATTTTATAGCGTTAAATGTTTTTTAGGGATACCACTGAAGCGTTTGGGAAATTACCCAAATTTTGGGTAATTTGCCGTTACTTAGTTTCATATGAACCTAAGATTAATTATTTAATTTGTTTTCCGATTCTTTGTAGTAATGAAATTATTTGTTTATAGATTCCCAAAGGACTGCACGATCCAAAAATAATTGTGGATACGTGCAACAGGAGGAGAAAACTGGGATCCGAATAAATATGCAAGAGTATGCTCTAAACACTTTGAACAAAAGTGTTTTAGGAAATCTCCCCGCAATAGGTACTTATTTGGAATCATTCTCGAATGATAAAGAAGAGAAAATAAGAAATTTGTATACAAAATAAATTTTGTTCAAAGGACAGTAAAGTTGAGTGTCAAATATTATAATAAAAGATATAACTCTGAGCCTCGTGTTTATTTGGCGAGTGAAGCCAGTCCAAACATATTTGACACTTTTATATTAAGTATAAAAAATACTTAACGCACACCTTATGGATGGATTTAAACCTCCTTGTAAGGTTAGCTATATTTTTATTTTTTTATTGGGCTGTAAATTATATTATATAGATGTTTGTTACTATTCGTTGCAAAAATACCTAAACGGATATTGATGGAACTTCTCGAGTTAGCTCATACATTCATCGAAATACCAAATTGATTAAAAATTATAGGAGAACGCGGTCTCAGATGTCTGGTAAGGTATTCAATTCCGGAACGACCGGTTGGCGCAGCGGGAGTGTAAACGACTGCTACGCCGAAGGCCGCGGGTTCGATTCCCACACAAGTCAAACATTTGTGTGCATGAATATGGATGTTTGTCTTGCTCTAGGTGTTTCAATGTATAATATGTATGTATTTACAAAAAAAGTATATAAGTATGTTTATCCATTATCTAGTACCCATAGTACAAGCTCTGCTTAGTTTGGGACTAGATGGTGTTGTGTGAATGTGGTAGAATATTATTATTATAATTTAGGTTTGATACAATGTTACTTAAAAGTTAATATGTACTTCGTAGAATTGTAGGGTAAACATTTACAACATCTGGTAACACCAACTCAGGATGTACTCTATGTCCGTCCTTTACGGGTGTACGCAAATGTCGAGTCCATTTGATTCTTGGTCCTAGGTGGATCCAGAACATGCATAGGGCGGTGTGGACGCGCTAAACGCCAGTTTTAAGTTGAGAAGTGGTAAGGTGAAGAAAAAATGTAAGAAGTAAAAGGAAGAAGTAGTAGTGAAGTGAAGTGAAGTTCAGTGCAGTGAAGTGCAATGCAAAAGACGTAAGCGTTGGTGCCGTCCGCGTCGATAACGAACAACGCGCCGTGAAGTACAGTGCAAAAGACGTTAGTGTTGGTGCTGTCCGCGTCGAAATCGAACGATGCATCAGGAGTTTAAAGTTCAAAAAAGTGTCATCAGTGCTACTCGGTGTCTCCTTCCAATCCCGTTACCCCGTCCGTAACAATATCTTGGGTTTTAATATACTCAGACGCATCGGGAGTTTAAAGTCCAATAAAGTGTCATCAGTGCTACTCGGTGTTTCCTTCCAATCCCGTTACCCCGTCCGTAACAATATCTTGGGTATTAACATACTCAGAATATGAAATATTGGCAGGGGATTGGAGAGTTATTATTTTATTTCCTCCTTGGGTCTGAGAAAAGAAATCATATGACAAACTTCAATAAGTAATCAGCAGTAACCACTATTGATACAACATTATTTTATGTGGCAAGTAATTTCAGTGTCTTATGAGCTGTAACCAGAAATATCGGGCCAGAATAATGTAGGTATGTCATGAAAAGTGCCTCGGTATTGTTTGCTTAGTATAATCAAGTTTTGATAATTAATTGCTCTAGAAGGGCTGCTTTTGAATCACATCGTAAGTAAGACTGTTAGTGTAGGATGAATAATGTTCCTAGTGTAGGAAATGATAAAATCTGTGATAAATAGGTAAGTACCTAAGTGATTTTCCCCGGCTAATTAAGTACCAAAGGCAGTACTAGTGCATGACCATAGGTATTCGAAACTGAAAACGACTATCGTAGCAATATTTATGTATATATGTATATCACTACCTAGTATAAAACAAAGTCTGTCTTCTGTCTGTCTGTCCCTATGTATGCTTATATCTTGAAAACTACGCAACGGATTTTAATGCGGTTTTTTAATAGATAGAATGATTCAAAAGGAAGGTTTATATGTCATAATTGACGCGGGTGAAGCTGCCGGCGACGTCTACTTTTATGTATATATATTTTATGTAAGTTTACATCTTATTATTTGTTGAAACTGAGATGTCTTTCTTGACTCTATTTTGTCAAAAATACCAGTTTTTGTTTTGATTCGTACGGCCGTCTGCTACGGGTCGAATTGCGAACTATACCATAGACACGGCAATTTTAGTGTCGGTATCGGTATTATGTATGTATCCACTATACCTACTACCTACTAATTCCTAGACGCAATTGTTACGTCTCGGGGTACATAAAAAAAACATTTATCATAAAGAACATGAATTTTGGAACTACAATTTGTGTAGCCACAAGCCTAGTCCATACAAGAATAAAACTTATAACACTCAACTGGCCACGTAAAGTAATCCATTCGCCTCAAGTCTTTATTGTTATGAACATATATTTACGGTACTTATTTATATTCGTGAAATGTTAGGTGTAAAGGTAAGCCTTCTTTCTATATTGGTAACATTGGAAACCCTTTACATTACTAGGTATACCCTAAGAAATACGGGCATATATTATTCGGTTTACCTTAGAAAGACAAGACAAGAGTATCCTACTCCCACAGTAAGAAAACTATTTTTAGGGTCTCTATTACTACCGGTAAAGTAGTCTCTGCCCACGATACATTGCGTATAGGTTATTTACCTTTTGAGACAGTCTTGAAGACAATAGCTTCCATTTGCTTCATTGTTGCAGCTAGTTGCTGACACATCCGATACGAAGCAAGTCTATAAAAAATAAGACATGAACGCTCTATGAAAACAGTATACGGAAAGGTAACAAATTATGCAATATGTCCCTTACATGGAACACTGTTGTATTAATAAGTCTAAGTGCCACGAATATTCCAAAATCTTGGAATTTTGTATTATAATTTGTTACAGACGTATTCCATAATTAGTCAGAAGTCTCCCTCTACTAAAGGATTGTTCTGGAATATTTGCGGCGCATAATCTTAAAAATATAATGGCCTATTTTGCATATATTGAATCTGTGATACAATATGGCTTGTTGATATGGGGAAACGGCACAGATATAAATAAGGTCTTTATTTGCCCAAAAGAGGTGTATAAGGGCTATCTGTGACATTGCGCCGGACGTTTCCTGTCGTCCTTATTTTTACAATCAAGGAATACTGCCTTTGCCTTGTTTATATATTTTAGAAGACAGAAAATTAGTCAAACAAAATCAGAATTTATTTAGTCTTGCCAAAAATGTAACAAAGAGAAGTAATATACGTAAACCAGACCGATTAGTTCTTAAAATGATACCAAAAAGTTCACGCCTTAAAACCAATTGTTATGCTATGTGTGTAACAATATATAACAAAATTCCAATGCACATAAAAGAACAAAATTTATCAAAATTCACAAGGGATTTGAGAAATTGGCTACGACAACAAATGTTTTATTCAGCTAAAGAGTTTCTGGATTGGAAATAGTACTGGTATACACGCAAAATTATAACCCTGTTGCTTAAACGTATTTCATTTATTAATATGACCACATTATAACTAGAATAAAAAATATATATTTGCATGCTATGATCTATGGCTAAATGGGCTTGTTCTTAATATTATAATATTATTTGAATGCAAACATCTTATGTAACCCTATTTACAGTGAATAAATGATTTGATTTGATTCCATGTTAGGAATATACTCAAAAAATTAAAACTGTCCTCTGCTATAAATTTGCTGCCAATAATAATACCTCCATCGAAAAGTTACCAAGTAAACATATCAATTTTATCGAAAAGGTCGTCTATGGAAAATACTTACTCTAATTTTATATAAAATGCCCTTACTTTTTAATATTGCTGTTTAATAAAGTAAGTATAAATAAGTTGATAAAGGCCTGCACAAAGTAATTCATAAACTTAAAATTCCTAATGTAACACAAATAGTCGTATTTGCTCATAAGGAACCGAATTCACAAGGCATAATGCATTAGCCTCACCGAGAGTTAATCGAATAGTGCCTAGATGCCCTGAATCCTAAACTTGATCATCCAATAAACTGCTTACTCGGCGGTCACTTGACCAACATGTTACGCTACGCTGGCTCACCAATTACCCGTTAAGTTGACATGCTTGCCTTAATTTAGTATGTCAACTAAATGAAGCAAAATCACAATAGTGTTATATATGAAAAGCAAACATAAATTACCTTGCGAAGATAATAGGTGCATTGAATCCGATTTAAGAAACAATGAGTCCAACCTATATTTAAAAGCTTGTAAGTAACTTATTGCGAAAGTAATTACTGCGTTTGATTCTATAGTTTTCAATATTAATTAATAAATTTTATTCAATGCTGATTTATTGGTAACTGATTGATTGCCAAGTAACTTGTTCATCTGGGTGTAATATAACGATTCAAAGATACTTTTTTTTAACTAGAAAAGAAATGTTAGACTGCTTTTTATTTTATTATACATACCTACATATAATGTATAAAAATATCCATCAATCAAATCCACATGCTTCAGAGAAAGACAATAGCACAGTCTAATAATCTAGTGGTAATACTAAACAATTTCAGAACATATATCAACAGCTGTACGATATTGAAATCAATATCATGGAGCCTTCAAAAGGAATTTGCGTAACCCATATACCATCGATGTAATTGGCACATGATTTGCTAGATTGGATCAAACACAACTAAGTATTTATTCAAAGGACAAAGCTGCTACATACATCGATTCCATATCTACGGGAACCGCGCGTAACAATTTGGAACTTTCCAAAGCGTGACGCGCGTATGATACGTGTGGCGATTATGAGCTCAGTCACATTGGACATATTCGTTCTTGTATGATCGCCGAGAGCACGCCAAACATACGCCGGGCCGCTCGAGGGTCGCGCATGTCCAATGTGACGTCGGCCTAAGAGTCAGCATGCCCGCATGTAAGGCGTAGTGGCTTAAGAAGTCACCTCGACATTAGACACTGCGCGAGGTGTTGGTTCGATCCCGGCACGGGAAAATCCTTTGTGTGATCCGCATTTTCGTCTGCAATCTGTTGGTCGGATGTTTGTTAAATATTGTTTATTCCTACTGCTGGAATTGTCTTTATAAAAGATAATAACCGCGACTACAAAGACTTACGCATTCATTCAATATGACAAATATCTATCTCTAGTATATCTATCGATAGATAGGATATTGGGAACCGATGTAAGAAAGCTGAGGCCATATGTAAAGATAGACCATGTATCACTCCTCTCAATTACAGATTTATTCACCAAATATATTACTTCTCATCAAAATTCTACTGACTCGTACGAGACCGATAAAAAACTAAGCAGCTTCTGCAAACCAAACTGGATGTAATCGAACGCAAAAAGTAACCGTCCGTGATAAGATACTATCATAGTTCGCTTAAATCCTTTATACGCCTCGTTAGAAGTTTAGAACTGAAGATTCGCTTTTATATTTATACTAAAACCATTTAGCTGTCATATAACTGTATAAAACTAAATTTCCAACTGTCTATTTTCGTTTAAGTTGTCATTTATGTTGGTTATCTCAATTCTGTTCCCATTTAGAGGAAAGTATTTTGGAATTTTCGGTTACGGAAGTTAGCTTTGGTAGCACGAAGTCTGGAAATAAATTTAGTAGTTGTCGTTACCTTTAGTTCCCTGCCACTAAGTTTGCCTCTATCATGAATTAATATACATAAGTTTGATCAAAGCTGTTCTGCAGCTATGCGGTATGGCTCGTAGCTTAATTTTAGTTCAGTAGTCTGAAAGTAGGCAGGCGCTGCATTGACGTAAAAAGTTCTTTAAATTATTTAATAAAATGTGCACAACGTCTCACTCTCGCCAAGTTTAGTACGGCAATAAAGGTATTGCATTTTTTGTTTTGTTTTGTAATGTAATATTCAAAGACTTAGCGAATATTCTACCAACTTTAGAACGAACCTAAAGTTATTATATTTTGTAATTTGTTACAAAATTTAATATTCAATTACTATTGGTAAAATATACACTAACAACAGGCACAAAGAAGAACCAGACTCGAAACAATAATTTGTGGATTACGCAGTGTTTTCTCGTCTGGGAATCGAACCCACAATACAAGTTGGCGTGGTATGTGGCGAGGAGATCGTTTAGACCACTTCGCCGGCTACGGTACAGGTAAAATACGAAAAATATAATACAAGTATTACAGTTACTTGTGTCATCAAATACTTATCAGTTCGTAATTATTTCGACAAAGTTTTGATCGAGCTTTTGGGCCCTGCAATATAATATCAATTTCCTCCGTTGACACTTAACACATACTGAAAGTGATGACTGAAGAACTTGCGGAAGAAACTTTGTCAAACTTATTGCATAATATTGGCAGAGAAAAATGATTATCAGCTGTTAGGTTCAATACCTTGTACGATTAATACCTTGTACGATTGACGTATTGGTGTGTAAAGATTTACGTAAAATAATAAATTGAATATGAGATATGTAATAATTATATGACGAGAAGACGACTTGGGCGTGCTTTTATATTAACAGACTATTTATCCATGTCACACTAAACAGCTTGAAAACACTGTGGACTGAAATAAATTATCGCCTAAAACCCGTTTAATGTCTAAACGGCTATAGCCCAAACCAGCAAATAAATTATATTCCTTTCTAAGTTATATTATTACGCTAGAAATTCCAAAAGGGCCTCACTGTTCCCTTAAACCAGATTTACCAACAAAGCAATACCTACAAGGCTGCTAATAGAAAATGTGGTCCGAAACAACAGATATTGCGGTAGCACATAGGCACATATAGGTGATACTTTGTTCCTTACTGACACAAAAGATTCATTTACTTTCTGACCCTCGCCGCCGAAACGTTCCGCACCCGAGATTGCATAATCTTCCAAACCGTTTTCTAAGCCCACTGTACACATTGAGACTTTGATGAAAAGAATTCGCAAACATAATGAACGTAAGATGTACCGACGGATATAATAAATTTGTTGTAAATTGGTGCATTGATGGCGCAATATTAAGATATATCAAAAATCCGATTTGTGGTTTTTCAGTTAATCACGTTCATACGTAGAATGACTGGACGCGGCGGGGACTTCACTTCATAATATGTTTAATAGATGGATAGACAAGAAAAATAAATTAATAGGTAAAAAGAATACAAGAAGAAGAATGAATAGCTTAGTTTGAGTTCACCATAAACATCCGAATAACTCGCCTTCGGTTCGGCGCCATTTCCTTTTTCATCCTGTTCCAATACACCAACATCCACAGCACTACTTTTATATAAATCATCTATACATTTCCCATACATCAACCACCACAAACTTGTTCTACTCACATCTCAAGTAATTGAATTCCATATTAATTGAATAAGTCGACGTTCTTGAACATACGAGATACAGATAACATGCATCAAAGCATAAGCAACTTGGCAGAGCACGCCATGAACCGATCTTGTTTGAGCGCAACAACTGTGCAATGTGTCTTTTAATTAATCTCCGCCTTAAAGATACTCCTCAACTAAAAGGAACTACAAAATCCTATTTAAGGTACTAGATGGCATAATTATGTTATAAATAGAGTAATATAAAATAAAACGTAATACGTTTGCCTAAAATCTAGATTGATTGGCAGTAGGCGGAAGATAGGCGCACGAACAGAAGCGAAGTAATTGCTATTTGCCGGGGAAACTGCAAAATCTGCCTCTTATACAGATACCATCAAAACTAAGAAGTTCCATAAGCTCTAAGTAAGTAAAATAAATCACTTATTTGCTCGAACTTAAACACGCAATAGACAATTCGATCACATTGAGAAACGTTCAATAGGAATTGGTTATCATGTACCGCGCTTGAATGCCATGTGCAATGAGAGAATGCTTTTAATAAGATTCACGCAGTATGTGACAATCCTGTATCGTGGACTTCGCAAATATTTAATCAACAGACACAAGGTGTACATAGACTCGAAACAACAATTTGTACCTAACTTTCATCCTAAACGACGCTTTACCACACTGCGCCACACATAAAGTCTTCTGGATACTATTATACCGAGTAATATACTTTTTAATATTTGAATCTCTGCGACCTCTTCAACCTCAAAGTTCGTCTTTAATAAATAACCTCAGTTCATAGTGTCATTTCTATTGTAACTTTAATTTAGAATATTATAAAGGGTATTATCCACGTAGAAAGGCAGATAGCGACGAATTAATATCTTGCGTTTTCGTACTAGAGCTTTTTAGCTGGCGACTTTATTATGAAAGCTCATTACTTCTGATAGCGGTGTAAGCGTGCGTAAAATTAAAACAGACGCCAAAAAATGTGAACTACTTTAGTTGAAAATAATATTGTTGAATCAGGGGCCACAGGGAAAATAAATATGTTCTAACTTTATTTTTATATTGTCCGTGTGGTGACGGATTAAGAATATGGAATGTCACCACCCCATATCATCCCATGGGTGTCGTAAGAGCCGACAGAGGGAGCATATTATGCAGAGAACAACACTGTAAGAGAAGGAAAACTTGATACAAACCCTATACCAACCCGTTTGGCCAGCGTGGTATATTAGGCCAATTCCTCCTTTCAAAGGAGAGGCCTAGTCCAGCAGTGGATTGTTAAAGGCTGATGATGTGAACTTTATTTTGGCTTTTATATATCAGCAGATACAACGCTCAAAGAAACGTATAATATGAATGTGTGAATTCTTAATAAACATGTGTTCTTAAGTTCACATAGTATTCTGAGACATCAACAAGACATTTTAAAATTTTTGTCCGGCAGTCTTTCTGCTTGTTCTAGGTATATTTGGAACTTAATCGATTTTAATGAGACTATTGCTTGAAGTTAAATTAATTTGTAGGGCTACATGAGCTTATAATTTATCCCAGAAATATTAAGTTTCATGAATAAATAACAACACGATTTTTAAAGATCAAAGTTTTTATAGTCATTGATTTCGATGTCTATACGAGCAGGTAATAGTAGGTTTATATTATCCTTTATCAACCAAACAAATTGATTCCTGCTTCAAGGAAGAGAGCTATCAATTTGTATCTGCGATATTTCTGAGAAATGCTCTGTATGTAACATACTCGTACGATGATCGAAAATATAAAAAAGACCTATTTACACGAGGAAATCTTCAAAGCTGGTTTTTACTATCTGTGTTTATTTAATAAGAGAAAAGAGAACAATTGTGAGATTTGTCTCGTAGAGATTGATCTTAAGTAATACTTTAAAAACGATTTTGTGAGAATGGTCAACTGCAGCATCACCTTCATGTCAACCGATATAAGACCAAACGCATGAAATACTAAAATATTACAATAATTTACACGTAAGCAAACCTGAAACAGCCTCTTAAATATTCATACATAAAATGATCCAGAGATAGCTTTCTCTATATAGGTAAATATAAAATTAAATAGATTACTTTCAGAGAGACAGACTCCTCCCCGCCTGCAGCCATCCGCAGTTTACTGCTGTAGGCTTCTCATTCGTAGTGCACTACTGCGCATAGGCCTCCCCTAATTTGGGTCATAATAGCATTGTGAGTCTATAGGGCATGCCTATTAGGTTAGTATTGGGTTTGATATGAATATTCATATGTATTCGTCCTCAGAAGTTAGAACATACGTACTCGCTATACACACATCAACAAAGTCTAGGGATATCTTAATCCTAAATTATTTACGAGTTTATAGTTTAGAACCTTGTTAGTTTCCACAAAAAGTTTATATACAGATTAAAACCTCTTTTATTCTATTTTCAAAATTTGAACATGGAAAGAAAAAAAACAAAATAATAAACAAAATATGGCGGCAAATTTGCTAGTAATTCGTTACATTAAAGAAAGTTAAAACTGTTTTATTATAATTATTAATGAAAAGGGTTTTTAATTGTTTTTCTTTTTTAATTTAACGTGACGTACGAACTTTAAAAGTCATGTCACGTCGTCATTTGAGTCGAGATGAAATGTTACGAGCCGTGGGCATGTTAGAAAATGGTGCAATTCAACGCGTCGTTGCTGAGGCCCTACATACCAGTCAAAATGTGATATCAAGGTTGTGGTCACGTTATCGCAGTACTGGAGATGTGGCCAAACAGCACACAGGTAGATATCGTGTTACTACGCAGAGACAGGATCGATTTCTCCAAATGACCGCCAGAAGACAACCCAATATCACAGCGCTGCAACTAGTGCAAAGGCTCCAGGAGGACCACCAGCTGCTGGTAAGCGACCAAACCGTGCGAAGAAGGTTACATGAAGTTGATCTTCATGCTCGAAGACCATTGCGTGTTCCAGCATTGCGACGTGGCAATCGCGGTCGGCGGCTTTCGTGGGCTCGGGAGCATTTACCATGGAGTGACGAACAATGGTCTTTGGTGCTGTTCACCGATGAGTCCCGGTTTGGGTTTCACCCGGATTCACGAAGAACACGCGTTTGGAGAGCTCCAGGGAGAGTTAGCCGTCTACGGCACCCTCAGGAGGTCCACCCATACCAAGGCGGGACAATCATGGTGTGGGCAGGAATTCGTCTTGGCGGACGAACCCAACTCGTTTGGATCCAAGGCAGCATGACTGCACAAAAATACCACGAGGAGGTAGTAGAGCCCGTTATTGTCCCACACAGAACTCAAATAGGCCATGAATTTCTACTCATGCACGATAATGCTCCTTGCCATACGGCGCGGCTGGTATCGACCGCTCTCCGAGAGCACGATATTCAAGTTTTGGATTGGCCTGCACAGTCGCCCGACTTAAATCCTATCGAGCATGCCTGGGACATGTTACAACGAAAAGCTTTGAGAGATTTTCCACCAAATTTGACGACTGAACAACAACTTTACGAACACTTGCAAAGGACATGGGACCTCATACCGCAGCAAGACATTGACAATTTAATTTTAAGTATTAACAATCGATGTCGATGTGTAATCAATGTAAGAGGTGGCAACACTGATTATTAATGATTAGATTTTACAAGATTTTTTCCATTTTTATTAAAAGTAATAGTTTTTTAAGAAGAAATGTTTGTTGTTATCATACTAATTTTCCATGATGATTAAAAAAGTTAATTTTTTTATTTAAAACAAAAAAAAACACGAAATGTTTTTTATTTTTATTAAAGACCTTAAAATAATCTATGATTCTTCTATTTACTGTATCAGAAAATTCTTCATAGATTTTTAGATATTTGATGAAATATAAAATATCCCTAGACTTTGTTGATGTGTGTATATGACAGTGCTACCATTGCTACGGGATGCCAAATCCACCAAACTTTGTCAAGAGGTAGGCGTGTCAGAGCATACTTTTGTGCGCAACATGAATATTATTGAAGAATATTTATTTTAACTACAAAAGGAAATGACGTCGAGTGATGAATATGAGATGTAAAAATTACAAATGAGCATAACTTTACAAAAGGTAAAGCAAATTGACAATTATACAAGAAATACCAATATCAGATGTATTTAATCAATCTTTGATTATAATGTTGACTATTTTTTACAAATCTAAGCAATAATTAGTGGACTGTGATCAAAGTGTGTCTCATGTGGAAATCGAATCCACAACACATATGTAATGTAAAGTGGTGAGGCGAGCGCTTAAAACACTATACTAACTAAGCTGTCAAGTTGTAGTTGATTGTATGCAAACGCTATATCGTTCTATCTTAGGTAAATAGCTATTTCTTTTTATTTATTTATTAAATTTCCTCTAATAAAGACTTAATGCCAGAGGCATTTTCTACCAGTCAACCTACGGTGATGCAGAGATGATAGTGGCAGGTGTCTTTTAGAGACTAAAAGAAGAAAACTTAACATAACAATAGAATATTATGCAAGGTAATACATATTTGCGAGTAAAAACTATACATACAGACAACAAACATACATACATACATATTAAATTAATAGATAGGTACTAATATAGTAAAGTCTGAGAGTACGCCTGCGTGGGTGTCGATTATCGCGACAAAGGTATTAAAATTAAGGTTATTTTATATTTGTTATTCTGATGTATAATATATATTACAATAAAGAAAAGTTTCGTCAAAATTCGTTTAGTGATAATTGCGTAAAAGAGTACTAAATCCATCCATCTCCACAAACCTTTGGTTTATAACACAAATATATATTATCAAAGACAATTTCGCACATATAACAAACGTTAAAGAATTCCTTCGTTTTATGATATTTCTAACCAGTCTAAAACGACGTGGCTGAATAGCGCGTCGTATAATTTTATTAATCTATAAAATATTTTAGTTATATGGCAGTTACCTGCGAGTAAACCTTGATATCAAAGTCATTTGACGCCTTTTAAAGAGAGGACTTTAAATGATCTGAAAGCATTTCATAATGAAAATAAGAAAAGGAAGGAAATACGTACTCCGATGAGTGACTGCTTCTCTTTCTAACCTTACATAGTAATTAAATATAAGATGTTAGCAATGTCACTTATATCGGAACAATGCAGATACTTATATTTTAGAACTAATAATCTCCCATTTGCTTTAATATAAAATTAATATACATGAAATTGTAAAATATAAAAATATTTTCCACATATGAATGGTTAAGAAGCAAACGTGCCACAAAATAGCCCAGTTTTGGTCATCTTCAGATTGGAATGTAAGGTATATTAATTTCGTAATATAACATTAATACTAGGCCTATAACATCGTAATTTATTGAAATCTAAGTAGTAGCTCCGCTTGACGTACAAATTAATTAAAAAAACGCTTCACGTGACCTGGGCTGGGCTGTATTTCGGCCAGCGTATCAGCATTGCCATCCAGCGTGGCAATGCTGCCAGCCTTCTAGGCACGTTACCAATAGACAGCGATGCGGAGGAATTCTACGATGCCTAAACCTGTCTGTACTTATTTCTTTTTTATGTACCTATATAACATTTAGATAAAATTTACATAGCCATTGTCACCCGGGCCATTTATACGAATCTATTGACACCCCATTTATTAAAATTGGTGTAGTAGTTTAGGCGCTACGGTGGAACATACAAACATACATACATACATAGACTGCCAAAAACATTACCCTTCCTTTTGGTTTCGCCATAGTCGGGTAAAAATAGCCCAGTTTTGTAATTCTTCTTTTATATTTGCGAGGTTTGCAAAGAAGATTTTTGTCAATCTTTCACACATTCGCATATAAAACATTTCTGATCAGACTTGAATCAAACTTCTTAGACGTCAGAACGAGCTTTTGTTCCACGCGGGGGTTAAAGGTGCCCCACGCAGACGTAACCGTGGGCAAAAGATAAGGAGTCTATTACGTATCTCACAAAGTATTTTCTAGTAAGTCCCCTTTTAAAAATTATTATTTCAATGTTACCTCGAAATTTATACTGTAAATAAAGTACCCGTGTTAGTGCGTCTACGTGAATTTAAAATATTACTTGACCTTATTTATTACAGAATGTTACTATACGATAATGGGACTTCTTAGAACAAATCATCGTAATTTACGTCTACTCTGTTATAATGACTTGGAGCAAAACAACGCTTAAATTACGTTTTCTTTAAACAAACCGACGATTTATTCCTGTGTAAACGGTATGCAAATATTTTACCGCGATAAGTGTACATTTCTTTGTTCAGTAGTATAGAAATGTATGAAAGAAAAAAAAAAGTAGAGTATAGACCTAATTATGAAATCTCCTTTTTTTCCTTTTCCTTTCGTTTTTGTGTGGGGCCGACTATGGCAACGTAGTTATAGACAGCGTAAATGTCTTTGACTCAGTCTAATGACTCTTGTATTGAGGCAAGAACCCGGACTATCTTCTTTACATGCCTCTTATGCATAGCGCTCAGATGCTAACGCCTCAATAACCGGTTGCTCATCAAAGTGGCTACCATCACATTACCAGTTTATTACAAATAGCAAATCAAGCGCCGTTATAAGCGCTTCTAATTATGAAATATCTAAACAAAACAACTTTAAATT
This sequence comes from Euclidia mi, assembly GCA_944739405.2. Classification (NCBI taxonomy): domain Eukaryota; kingdom Metazoa; phylum Arthropoda; class Insecta; order Lepidoptera; family Erebidae; genus Euclidia; species Euclidia mi. Next base: position 42,175,489 of record OX123199.2, read on the forward strand.
ATATTTTCCATGTACGCTACGCTTATATGGGTGCTGCGACCCCTCTGTATTATTTGTCTATTTTTTAACAACTTCCATGTGAACAAATACGAGATATCTAAAAAGAGACGTGTGTAATAGATTTTTAAGCTCTTTCCGCAACAAGGAAAAATATTGCGGTATTATCCCAATGGTTGCTTTGTGTTACTTTTGTTTTATGATAGCTCCTGTTCAAAATAATTTACGTGACAGTACGCTCAGTTCTCAACAAAAAAGTGTAAGATTGTTTGTAAAAAATAATCACCAGTCGTAGCGTAGGAGCTAGCACCGACAAAGCCGTCATGAACTCATATATAATGAGAGAACAAATTGAATCACCGTATCTATTCCCGCGAAGTAAACGCCTCTGGATAATCAACGACCCACAGGCGCTAAAAAATATACTTTATTATTCCACTGTTCAAACAAAAATGATTTTGCACGCATTTGCGTAATATGTTTACAACGTCAGCTTGGGCCCATCTCGAGAATAATCAAATAAGTTTTGCGAGAATATAAGCAGCTTCCAAGGTGATATTAATAGAGAGGTATCTTCAATTTGGCTCGCCGTGAATAAGCAAATTTGAACCTTATATGCTCGTCTTTTCATTTGGTAAATTTAGCGAGTGTTTGTCTACGCAATAATGTAGGTACAATAACGTAGATTTACTATTATGTTTAAAAGAACGCAGGTGCTTTTGCTGCGAAAGAATATTCTTTACCTAGCTTAAATTTTATTTGGTGGGCAGAGTTACTTATTACGTGTTTGTTAATATGTTCATAAAAGCTAGAATGCATGTAGCTACTATTTGCTTGTGTACTGAAAAATTGATATCAGCTTTGCCTTCAGTTATATTCAGTAGTATCAAATGGTCGGTAAAGAGAGGATTGGCGATTTTTCTACAAGCTTAGAACGGGGACAATAGAATGAGCAGTTTTGTATACAGGCATACGCAGATTCAGGCCGGACTGCCAAGCCATCGAAAGATGTATACATGTCTACAGTTCAACATCAGATCTCAAATTTTATCAGTTTCTTATTTGTATCCGCCTCCTTCATTTTATTTGCAGATTTATGCATTTCATAATTCAAATAAAATTTGATTTGCATAAAATTATATTCCTTAATAGGTGAAGGACGCTTGAGCGTACTGTGGGTGGCTTATACTGATGGGCCACTCCATTTTAGAGAGATCGGAACAAATATAACTCATGGAGCAGTTTCTCTCTTGATAATTTGAAGTGTTGTGTTTTTATATTTTCATCTGAGTATTGAAATTTCAAATTTCAGTAAAATTTGAACCATGAGTACCTAATGTTTTGTTTTAGAATTGTATATAGGTAGAAAAGAAGAAGAAAGAAAATTGGCGAAGGTATAAGTATCATTCAATCAAGTATTCAGAACTGGATCTGGTGATACGAATGGTTCCAACAGACATTGCTAAAAATAAAGCTATAATAAAGATTGAGTTTTCGAGAGAGGTGCAACCGCTAAAATTCCTTTCCTAAAAAACCTGTCGCTACACAGTAAACTTATTTGCCGAATTTCGGACTGAAGGGTCAGAAAACAATTCTTTAAGTATAGATTACCGAACAACGAAACCTTACCTGCTTCAAAAGTCGAACTGAAAATCAAGTAAAATAAGAATACGATACTGTTACTCTAATCCTATTACAATATAAATAAACATGGGTTTAGAATAAAGGATATGGGCCCGATAAATTCTCCCTAAGCTTCGATAACGGGGCACAGGAATCCTTTGGAAATTCCTTCTAAATGCGACGTGGTTTTTATGTCCTGACTTTACCTGTTTAATAATATTATCCATTGCCGTAGGATGAATCAACTGTATCTTTTGAATAATTATATTTATTTATCAGAGAAAACACCAATATAAATAATGTTCCTCTCATATAAAAGTATGGTTTTTAATGGATTGCAACGAACATATCAATCTCCTGTGAGAGTTAGAATCTACTTTATATATTAAAAAAAGTACAGCAATAGAAACAGAATATTCGAAAGCAAACAGTAAAAGCTAAGACACCAACTTTTGTAAAGCCGTTTCGTTTTAGGCATCGCGTTCGAATCTATTGCGGAGATTTTAAGTTCATGAAGGGATACTCTAGGTCGCTCATGGAGGCGTTAGGGACTACTCTCTAAAACCACCGCGGTATTCCTCTATCTAGATATCGTGAATGGCGAAGTTACGGAAACTGCGTTATGACAAGTCCGTGTCACCAACTACGTTTGCCCGCCTCAGTACGATATTGTCTATACAAAAAAATAAATTTTGTGACAAACGTTTTAACGTTTTAAATAAAAATAGTTACATTATATTATATAAATAAAAACAACCTTCTACTCACAGAAAGGTTAAAAAAATCTACAATGTTGAATAAATCTGTAAATTCAATTAACTTTCTTTAATCTGTCTCGAGCAAATTTCGATAAAAATCTGTCTAGCAATTCTAAAAATTTTCAGCCGATAGATAGATTATATTTTAAGAAATTTATTATATTATAAACTTATTTATATTTTGATTCTACAAAAGGTATCGTGGTTTAAATTTACCTTGTGATTACATTATCTTCTACCCTCGGCTTCGTCCGCGTCTGACCATATATTAGAACAATAGGTCCGCCGCATACTCTAAAAGTTGAATCAAAGTAAGGCCAGAAGTTTTTATGTGAAAGAGTTTATTAATCCATCCATCCTCACAAACTTTCCTGATTATAATGACACTAGTAAGATTTGAATTTGGCACGAAAGTGGTCAGCTTCAGTTACCAAGTTACTATGCCCGTCAATTCTCAATGAAACAGTTTTCTAAATGGAAACGAAAATATTTTATACCTTAATTAAATGAATCAAAAGAAAGCAAATCAAATAAGTTATTTTAAATTGCATCGAAGTTCACCTTTGACATATTTTTATATTTGCTTTTCTTGCTGTCTATATTTGCCTTTCTCTTGTATGAGGTCCTTGCGAGCGTTTAAATTGAAACAACATTTTGCAGAACTTGATCTGGAATAGGTGAACGTATTGACAAATAATATCATTGAACCATAATTATGCATCTCTAACGATTCTTAGACATTTAGTTTCCAGAAAATAAACGTTTAAGGTTTTAAAGATGTATCCCGCTGAAAGTATAAACTCTTTATAGCGGGAGACGTACGAACTATCGGTCAACGGACACGGAATACACCCAAATCGAAACCACAACAATCTCGCAGCTCTAAACGATGAGGCGAGCGCTTAAACCAATCATAATAATATCTTGACTTTTTCTAAGCTGTGCCATTACTGGGCGCAAATTAAACTGACCCGCGGTCTATGACGTCACCGGCCATTTAGCGACGACTTAAACTCGTAGACCTGTACCTACTACATCTTATAACTTAAAGGTGGCTAATCAACCGCGGCACGCTTTCTATTAATCGTCTTACCTGCGTTCGCGCGCGTTGACAATCCATGGGAAATGGAAAAGCTGCAGGATAGAAGTAATCCTGGCCCAGTTTAATTCTACTAGCACTATTCCTCGTGTGATCCTCTCGCCCCTTTTTTGTTTTAAAGATAAGAGGTAGCCATAATAGATAAGAGTCCTATTGTTTGCAACAAATGGACTGGCATAACTGAATATCGACATAAAGTGACAGTATCTATACTGTTGGCTTTCGATCGGTGGGTGATTGGTAGGGGTTGTACCTGTACCGCTGTACAGGCCCAACCCCTTTTTCTTTCTCCCTCATCCCGCTTCTTCTCATTTGCCCGTCCAGGCTAGCAACGCACGTGTGACTCCTATTGGTAATCACTTGCCATCAGTAAGAAAGAAAGATCAATAGAAGATCAGGCGATCCAACCCCTCGTTTCCTTTCCACCGATCCTATTAAAAAAGAAGATCTTCTTGAACTATAGTCACTGGCGCTCTCATTCACCGAATGGAACACTAGTTTTCTAGGTTTATTTAGTTTTATTATCTTACGTACGTATTATATTTAGTTAGGTAATTACTCATAACAATCAGCTGCATAACTTACATAACATAACAAGACAATATCATAGAAATACTACATTAAAGATAACTTGGAGTGTTTGTACTAAATTAACTCGCTCTTCGCAAGTGTTGTTTTGATTACATTACAACTTAGAGCCGGGATCCCTTTTACGGTGCTAACTTAAAATATCCCTCAAGTTACAAGCTTATTTTGGAACGGTCACGAGATTCGAAATGTTGTGAAGCAACTATAAGGCATAAGTCTACCAAGCCAACTAGACTATTTACAACAGGTACCTCAACCACTCAACTCTTGATAAAAGCTCTTGTCGCCAAGCCAATATTCTCAAACTAAATACGTAGCACATACATTTCCACTAAATTTTCATCAACATTTAATGGTAGACGATTTTAAAATATCATTGGTATTTGTCATTGTACAGGCGTAACATCGCTTTTACAAAATTACGCAGCAAAATACAGGTATATTTACTTAACGTAAATATCATGTCGAACACAACAATTCCAAACGAAAAGGTAGGTGTCAAATATTTATTTTAAAGGTATGTTACTAAATCCTTTGTAAAACTTTTTATTTTTGGATTGATCATACGATTCTGAAATATAAAGTTATTTTAAATATTCAGCGAATCATTATTAATGTTTGTTTATTTGTCAAGTTTTCCAAGGTATGCGACCTTGTTGAACGTTTTTCGGCAATTGGAACGTTTCGACATTACTTTTTCTTAGTGTTACGAAATAAAACGATTTCTTAATTTTGTACTGATATCTCTTGAAAGGAATTTGGCACTGAGCAGTTTAAAACTAACCCGCATGTTCTTTGTATTGTCCCTTTGTACCCTGGGAACCTCTACAAATCTACAAATATTCAAGTATATTTCTCTGTACCTCCACATTTATAGTTCTTCGCTATTTACCTCATCTATTACCGCAAGCGAAGAGTTCTTATTTACTATTCAAAAGTGCCGAAAGATATTATTGCTCGTGCATTTCAGGCCGCATGTTCAAAACATTCGGTTACGTACAATGCTGCCGGTGTCGGAAGCGCAGTACGGGCCTCAACGCACTTCGACCCGCGTCGCTCCTTTCATTCATTCTCTGTGTTGGTGTGACTGAGATAGCAAGGCCGCTCTTTGGGAGTATTGACACGCACCCGACCTTCCCTGTACTCTCTGTACCTGTTAATACCCGCATCGTGTAAATTATTACAGATTTTGACCTATTTACGTGTCGCAACGGCATCAATACTGTCATTAGACTTTAAATTTCGTGTGGCTTGTATTTATATTCAAATTATTTGACGTTAATGAGTTTAGCTGTTCCTAAACATGAATAAATTATTATTTTATTTAATCCCTATTTATAAATTTAGCCTATCGATTCTCGTACATACTTGCCTTGTTATCCACAATACCACAACAAGCATTCAGCCATCCTAGTGCTGACCTTAACTTTGCTGAGCTACTTATTACAAACTGTTTTTTTGGTATACGCAGGGATAGCTATATGGTATTAATCAATTTTTTGGTATACGCAGGGATAGCTATATGGTATTAATCAATTTTAAGCCCCTGTCTACTAGTAGGTATAGGCTGTCATTGATCTTGCGTGCCTGTGGTCGGCGACAGCATCATCTGTTCGCCTACCCAACATCAACGCGCTCTTCTCAAGCACATAATAGTCCTACGGCTAGGGCAATAATGCACATTAATAATTTTCTACAAAATAGTCCAGATAAAGACATGTTTTTGATAAACCAACTTTAATTGCTACCAATATTATGCGACACATCAATAGTCTATGCCACTAGAATATAAGGCGTAGTGCAATATCTGAAAAATGTAATAATGTAAGCATACATAATAGCAATGTCCAAAAAAATAATATATATATATATTCAAAACAGCTGAAATCAATAGCTTTATGTACCTACTCTCTGAGGCACGGAGGGCTGTGACATTTTGTAATCGGTCACAATCGCTAATCAATTGATTCGTCTCACATAGGGGTATTTGGCATTCCTAGCCGGGCGAAATTATTAGTGCGGTTTTTTCTGCTGTAAAGTAGGTAGGACTTACTAATATTTACAGACGACGATTGGGAAGGCCTTTATCCAACAGTGAGCGTCATGGGCTGACATGATGATAAAATAAAGGAGTATTCATGATTTGGAGAAGGTTTTATTGATTAACTAATTACAAAAAAAAGTGTATATAAATCTAATTTGATGAGCACGAATGCCAGGGTTCATCGTCACTTTCTCCGACCTCTTCTGTTTCAGATTCCGAATCGGAATCATCTTGAGATTCTGTAGAAGGTGGCAACAACATAGCTATCGCTTCTTTTGAAAAGAAATGCATCCCGCTCTTTGGCTTTGGCTTCAGACTTGTGAGCAGTGAATCAGAGGATAGTAGAAGGCGATTTATTACATCTGCATTGCAATCTACTCTCGAAAACTTCCTCGCAAAATTATACCTATACATCCTGGAATGTTTATTTCTGGCTTCAGCAGCCTCTTTCGATAGTAGTCCTATAGACAATAACGCCTTTTCCATAACTGTAGCACCATGCATCAAAATTTTGTGCATAGTCGGACTCATCGTATGCCAGTCGTAGTGCGAGACATAGAGTTTTGCTGTACCCGTACTGTCCCAACAGTAACCAGTAAATTTTTCAAGTCAACTTTATGACCGCTTGAAATTACCTCGAGAATTATTTAAAGTCTGAATATCAGGTTGTAATCGATACCCTTCTGTGATATCCTTATGATGATAGCCTTCTGTGGGTCACCGAAAAATCGCCTGCTGGTGTCACCATCATTGGTATTGCCGAACCCAGCTTTCGGCACATGCACAATTCATCCAGTTTCGTTTCTAAATCTTCGTTGTATGTTGACTTTTCTTTCTCTAACTGTAGCTTTGTCCGAATCTGACCTCACGTGCCATTTTTTATCGGAAGCTTTTTAAAAGTGAACAAACATTTAAATGTTTCAAAACCTTTAATTGTTCTTCATTAAAGTTGTCAGACGTTAAACGGTAATTTTCCAAATAATCAACTTTTTCGTCAAAAGTATGCAACTCTCGCTGTTGCATTTTATTGAACAGGTATTCTCCAGTTACAACTTTATAGTTAGAACCCCCTGGTATCCCTAAAACGATAAAAAAGAAAACATTTCATAATTTGCTTAGAAAATAACGGTTAATAGTTTTTAGCTAACGCCAGCACTAACGTGTAAGTTTTGACAAAAGTAGCAAAAAGTAGCACTCAATTCGTAAAATATCTATCATCTGACAGTTTTTGTCATACGTTACAACAGAAATCGTTAGCCGGAAGCACTCGGAAGGATAACTTTAATCACTTTGAAAAGCAAAATTCAGAAAAAAACGGTTTAAAAAAATTGAGACAGTTATAAATTGATTTTGAATCTCAAAAATTCACGTAAACATTAGTAAATCGTAATAAATAAAACGGTTCTTACCTGTATTAGAATAATCCATAGTAGTTTTGGTTAAATAACTCACAATAAAAATGCACCGAGGTCTCAAACACAGTACGTTTTTAATGTAGACGCGAACGCGTGCGACAACGATCAAGTTCCGATTGTTTTGTGGCTGGCTGGCGCAGGCGCACGAGCCCGGAAAGGGTCGTATTTTGATCAGTAGCTACCTGGCTCACTGACAAGTATTCATTTTTGCTTTTGTGTTAAAATATGTTTTTCCTAATTTCGCCCGCAAAATACCCCTATGTGCGTCTGGTCACCACTTTAAAATGTGCCTCTCAGTAATATGCTTTTTTAAAGAAATATCCATATATCCAATAGTTTAATTTAACATAGACAGTTCGAAAATTAAAAGCTGAGGCTTCCAGTTTTTGCTAACAATATAGCAGTATTTAATCCGTGAGCATAGCACAGACCTACGAATTACGTTGTGACAAACTACGAAACAGACCCTCTTAATCCAAGTTTGCGATATTTTTGGCAGCATTTCAAACTCCTGTTGTTTCAATTTTAAATAGTTTTCTCAAAGTTTGATACCCTGCCGGTGAAATAGAATGACACTGGCAAGCATTTATTTATTTTTAATATTTTAATCGGTATGCCAGTTTTGAAAATATAGACGTTCTTTTAGTCCGGGATTGTTTCTCTTTGTGGTGGCTCAGGGATCAGCTCGTTTAATATAATTGGACTTTCGGTAAAATTATAGACCAGGATCCCACAGTGACAGAAGAAGAATTATCATATCAATATTTTATGGGAATGTAAAGTTGAGTTGAACACAGACCGTCATACTCAAATTATTAATTAAAATATGAGCTTCAATTAAATCTGTAATCTTTTATATAGGAAAACAGGAACGCAGTAAAAACAAAATGCCTATAATAAATTAAAAGCCAATCTCAGTATAATTTAATAAAATATTCTGAGATAGAACAAAACTCTCGCTTCCACATCACAACACATACTTCGTTAAACTAATCCTTTATTTAATAAACTTTAAAATATTTCATGAATAACAAACCTGGTATTAGGTTTATTAATCTCGCCAATAAGGCCGATTAGTATGCTCGAATGATTTATTGGGTCCACCGCAGTACGTAGCAGTTATGGTTCAACAAGCCATATGTGGTGACGTCCCGAAATTCACTAATAATAATTAATTCAGCATATTTTGTGGATGGGAATACTTCCATATTTGTGTGCTAGTCAGGAATAGCTATTTATTTCTGTTTCGAGATAAGCAGCGGATGGACTGACGTACTTAATAATATAATGTGATAAATATGAAGAAGTTTTTTTACCCCGATACTACAAGTTGTTATTTGTTAACTACTTCTGTCAAGAATGTGTCTATATACCACAGTAGAAGCCAGGGTCCTCTAAGTAATGAAAGTATAAAGACGGAATCACAAAATTGCCGCATATTTTTTCCAAGTCGGTTATACTACTAGCCGTAACAACATACATTTAGACATAATCGTCGACTAAAATTAGGCTACTCTATTCTAAATCTAAGTTTTAAAAGACTTGAGCGTTTAAACCTTCATCGATTTAATTTGTATCCTGACAAGCTAAAACCTAAGTCCACAGAGACCCTTCGTTCTTTCGTAATCTAAGAATTTTATCACTGGATAAAGTTTGAAAGCGTCCAATCTTACTTTACCATACCAAACATCTCTGCACACGCTAATCTATATTGTTACGTACTTTTGGACTTCCATACCCTCTATTCAAATTCCACATTTCACAATATAATAATTTTTAATTTCCTACATCACGAGTGTTAATAGGTTCAAAGTCAAAGTCAAAGTCAAAATCCTTTATTCATTTAAATCACAACTTTCAGCAGTAGTTACCATATAAGACACAGAGTTTAGTTGCATAATATAACTATTTGTAAAGAATTATTTTTCTTTTTATTTTACAAAAAGACCTTATAATCGTTACCTTTAAAATAAAGTAAACTACTTTTCCATAATATGCTCCGTACGAGCGGAACAATAACACGGGGCGTAATGTAATGAACTTAAGTTAACATAACTGAATTTAACGGCAGTTTAGGCGTTGATTGCTGCCAATTACTTTCAACATACCCTTCAATGTCGGACCGTGTGCGGGAAAGAGATGCAGCGACTATTTAGTTGGTGTACGATGAGATAAAAGCTATATTCAGAGATTTTCTTTTAAAAAACTACACGACGTTTGAAGAAGATTGTAGAGGTTTTTATTGAAGTTGCTACGCAGAGTTATACGTCTCGCGAAACTCGTATTTATAATAATTAATCCGGTTTTAAATTCTTTTAAGGACTTGTCATGATATTTTCTTTTGTAGTTTTAACATAATTAAACCAGAGCACTACAGCAAAAGCTTGCAACTGAAAAATTAAATGTACCTAATTCAAAGGTCATACGTTTATTTTAACATTATTCGAAATCAATTATATTATTACTTAAATGAAAATAAATTTCAACTTCGTTTATTTACCTACGCTCTTAGTACGTCATTCACTGTCCACCTATATCACAAGAAATGTTTTGCAATGTCCAAAAAATTCGCTTGAAACATTTCATTCGCTGTCAATTATGACTGAAATCTACGTGGCGTGCGATCGATTTTTACGGCAAGCTTGTATAAGGCTCTCCAATAGAGATGTTTGAACTGAGCGATGGACTAGGAAAACATCCACCAGTGTATTCACATTTGCGCTCAGTATGGCTATAAGATTGAAGTGACACTCTTCTTCTTCTTTTCCTTCATCCGTCATTGACTCCACTAGAGTTGGTTCGCCCCACTTTTCTATGCAACGACAGTCTGTTTTGATTTGTTGGCACTTTGTCACAGTCTCTCGTGTTCAGGAAGGTTTATAACAATGTTAGAAACGTCAGATCCTTGGCGTTTCTTCATGTCTTCATACCACAAGGAAAGCAATAATGTTCAATGATTTTTCCTGTTCTTGGTGCAATTTTAAAACTGCCTCTTATACGTATACTTATCGTCTATTATTTAACCTAGTCTTAACTCCCCTTGCACTCAAAAGTATCTTTAGTTTATTAGTTTGCACTTTTTGTTCACACACATCATATTTAATATCCATCATTACAATAGTTTCACGCCAAACGCAATGAAAACGCATAGAAATTTTTCAGCTCAGCTCTACTCTCAGACATCGTTATTGTGTACCCACCTATGTACTTTGTCTAGAGCGCTTATGCGGTCGAATGGACGCAAAAAAATTAACGAGACGGAAACTGTGGACGCCATCCTGTAAATGTGGGTGGTGGGTTGATTTGAAAGTTGAATTCTTGATAAGGTTAATTCAAATTACTTAACTTTGTTGAGAATTTGGCTTTCAGATTATGGTCTTTAAATACATTATAACTGACGGTATAATTATATTCTTTTAAAATCGACTTGTTTTAAAGACATTTGCAAAAAATGCAGCAACGTAGTGCATGTATAGTACAACCTGTATCAATGGCGAGAACTTAGGGAAGTTTCAAGAATAATAATATCTTGAGACAATCTACACTAGGCTTCTTTATCCCAAACTAGAAGAAGCTTGTATCTATTACACCAAACAACGGTATCATCCTAAGAATATTCACCTACTCATGTACTCCGATGAATATATAGTTATGGCGTGCGTGGAAATGGCAGGCTTTCCGGATAAGCAGAGAAACTAACCACTAGGCAACCGAGGAGCAGCTCGAATAAATTAAAAGTAGAATTTGTCCTAAAATCCTTCCTAGAGCAACTTCAATAGTGTTTCGTTTTTTTAAATCTAGTATTCCTAAATAGAAAATATTTTTCAGCACCCTCTTTACTGCACTATGTATTTGTGTCATTGCCTCTGAAAATCCTCCAGTATTTTAGTTGTTAAAAATCCTCCAGTATTTTAGTTGTTAAGAGCATAACAGCTGCCCATTTTCCCAATCCCCACGTCAAACACTTTTTCGCCTATTGGAATCGATTTGCTGATATGCTTCACTGGAAATAACCGAATTGAATTTTTACTTCGTTAAGTTTCGCCATACGTTCGTTCTCTTTTTATTTGGAAGCAGCATTTGCTTGCAGCATATTCGACCCCTAAAGAACAATTGAAAACTTACAATCAGTCAACAATTAAATTGCAACCCTATATTTCAAAATAAATCTCTATAGATAAAGTGACAAGCAATCTGTGGTAAGTTATCAACCGTTATATAAAGGCTCGCGGATGACTTGCGGTTCTGATGTAATTGACAACTATCCGACCGAACATTTGAGAAGCACAAGTGGACTTGTCGTGGAGCCTTTTACTTTCTGATATCACTTTATTTTAATGAATTGCAGCGGCATATGACAATTATTTTACGAATGGGATTGATTTATTTAGCTTCAATAGTCGTGGAAGATGGCTTCGGTTTCGCAGTGAGATTAGTTTTAAGAGCACTGTAGTAATTTAAGTTTACTGTAGTAAATTAGTTGTAAGAGCACTGTAGTAATTTAAGTAGAAATGGGTGCAGGCCGTGGTTTTGTGTAGCTTTTTAATTCCTAGCTTACAGTGTAATATCACGCTTTTAAGAAATTCCAAGATATATCACAAAAGATCAGCAGTTTTTTTTGCATTAGCCGCTGTAGGTGACCCGTTTTCTCAGTGACAGAACAGTTGTAGGAACACTGCAGTCGTTTTAGTAGGAATGGACGCGGACCATTATTGAGAAAGCTTCGACGTCAACCCTTCGTTCACACAGCGGGCGCTACGCTTAGGGTGCTTCTACACGGTGCATGTAGCTAGAGCAAGTAAAGGTGCGGGTTACACGCGTGGGTAATATGCGCAAGCTACTTGATCAAGTTACTCGCTTGTACATGGTGCAAATAACTGGAGCAAGTAAAGACGCGGGCTACTTGCGCAAGCTGTACCTATGTACAAGTTATTTGTTCGTGGTCAAGAGCTACATGTGCATGCTATTCGCGCGGTAGCTTTATGACTTGAATCGCGTCAAAGGTCTCGACGAACGAAAATTATTTTAAAATCATATGTTAAAAATGTAATTTTAACAGATAACATGCGCGAGTGACCCGCGCGCGTCGCAGAGCACGCGAATTACTTGCGTGGGTGGCTCGCTTTGGTACATGCTCGAGTCGCTGGACCCGCACATTGTTTTAAACGATATGTTTACGGTGCATGTAACCCGCGCTAGTGCCTCAACATGCTCAAGCTACATGCGCTGTGTACAAGCACCCTTAAGAACGTTTCAACCAGTTCATTAGAAAAGCATTTAAATAGAACAACTCGCAAAACATATGAATGTAGCATAATATAAAAATATAATGAATTTCGCGGATTTGGCGGCACGTTATGATTGAGAGAGACTACATGTATCCGACAATAATAAAAGTCCGACGCAAAACTCGAATTACTTGGAAGTAAAATAGTAATGGTTCGATTTGGCCAGCAATGGTCCTTTGTAAAGGTGCGAACAATACCTCTTGGTACCTGAAATTTTCCCAACAGGTAAATACGATAAGCGTTTCCCATCCCGGAAATCGAATCTCAATCTCACATGCATTGACGAGCAAATGCGCTAGTCTAACGCTTTAACAAAAATAAATACCTAACCTAACAATGATTTATATAAATTTATTTATCTTAACACGAACGTTGAATGGTCTGGCAATTAAATTCATGGGCGAAACAGCTGGACTATGGTCGTTCATAGTGAGTTTGGTTGCGTGAGATATTCATAGATACTGGTAATTTTAGGTCATGGTTGCCTTGTTTATGGCATGTACTAGTGTTTAAAAATGATTACAGATGGCTAGTACAGTATGTATGAGCGTATATCATATATTGTTTTTGTATACAAAGATACTCTGTGGTTTTTGTGTGCGGTGGTGTGTACTCCACAACGGTAATCCTTTGACTGGATAATAGTCTGACAGACTGCTGACGCATGATGACAGGCCGCTCACAGATCTTCGTCGGGTGACATGTCATCATCGTCCTATCGTTAACCCGATTGGGCGGTCTGCGGAAAAGCCTGTCTGTGGAATAGCCTTATATTCTGTCTTAACTATCGGGTTAGACAAGAAAGCGAACTCCGAGCTATAAGGTAAAAGTTTTGGATGTAACCTGCATAACGCTAGGACGATGTTGATGAAGCCGGTATTTTATGCAGACGGATGTGTATAATAGACAATAGGTATACAAGCGAATAGATATTATTATTCTAACAATTAAATATCCCACGGTTCGACAAATTGACATCAGTATCATCCATGCAAAACTGTAATGAAACTACCACTTTAGCACGTTTTACCGGAACGCACAACAATGGTGATGCGCGCTGTTGAATGCGATGTCATTAGGCACAGCTATCATCATACAATTTGATGTGGCATCAGACAAATAAACTATATCAATTATGTGGTTCACGCATTAGGTTAATTTAATATTGCTGAAAAGACCACTCGTGGTTGCGTGAGCAGAGAGAGTTTGAGTGAGCTCAACGAGAACAACCTACAACGTATCACATAACTTTACACCTTTATCCCCGAAGGGGTAGGCAGAGGAATATTACACACCCACACTTCGCCATTTATGTTTCGGTCCCAATGTAATCGGGGGCGAGCGATAATTAATATTTTTAATGCACAAATAACTTCGAAAATTCCGAGGTAAATGGGGATCGAAGCCGAGACAATGGTATCGGCAGTCCGTTACGTACACCACTGGGCTATCGCCGCTTCTAACAACGGCGCTGCTAATAACCTAGGTGGACTTTGTAATCACAGTGCTTTTGCTATAAAATATACCATTATTACTTTCTCTCAAACTGAATGTTTGTGCTACGCTTCCCTAGGTGTTTGTTCTGTAAATAAATAACTATTCCCAGAATTTGAGGCTACGGGCGCAAGGAACACTTGGCTCGAAGAAGAAATTAGATTTTACCAATTTAAGTTCCTTAAGAAGATTGAATGGACTTAGCGCGATGTAGTGGTGGCCATTTCCTATTGACCGTTACATGACATAACCCGAAAAAAAAAACAAATAAAACAAGTACCTTTTGCCTCTCGTTTCGCTAGCGGGTGAAAAGTAACATAAAGGAACCAAATATTAAAAGAACATTCTTGCTGAAATTCATCAAATATTTAAAGGAATTTAATCAAATGCCTTCTAGGTTTGCTGTACATTTGCAGACGACATTGGATATAGGTCTTCTATCACATATTTTTTCCATCAAACGCGATGGAAAAATGACAGCGGAAGGCAATACCCATCGTAATATATTGTTATTATACAACATACTACTACAACTTGGCTTTGCGACATTCGATCCGAATGCAGATGCATCTCTCGTACGCGTATTCTTTAAAACTGAAGTAGGTAAGGCGACCTCTTTGACATGCACCAAATGTGCACCCAGCTACGTATTAAGGCCATTGACTGTATACTGGCTGTATAAGCAGGGAATAGAAAGTGGGCAAGACATACGGTTGTGTTCTTATTCGGTGTTGTAAAAAGCCCTTTATTGTTATTTTTCTCAAAAGAAATCTACCTTTCGCTGTGCAATCTAGACGGATTTTCAGAACTGTGCAGGTGGAATGGCTTCTTAACGAGCCCTTGTTTCTAAAGGTGTTTTGGCTTATTACTTACTTCAATACTTGTGCCCCGAGTGGAGTAATCTCATCGTTGTACCTCAAGCCCAAGCTAAAATATATATGTATTAAGTTTATAAGGAGTATCTAAGATCTTTATGGAGCACTTGCTACCACCGAATATTTATGTACGCAATAAGTAACATTAATGAAACAAAATTAATTCAATTATATTATTTGCGATTTAATCAAAATATTTCACTGAGTGTCTTTTATGCTTGGCGTTATTAAAAGAGCTTATTATAGGTATTATTTGAATCAGTCATTTTGGAATGTGTTTATAATAAAATCTTGTTAAGTATTCCTCTGAGACGGGGATTTTCGTTTCAAGCTATAAATTAACTGATACAATTTAATAACTGATAAATTTCACTTTCAGTCTTAGAGCTGCTAGGGTGTCTTGTTTATGATATAGGAGACAAATGGACAGACCAATCTCCGTATGGTAAGTGATTAGGGCGGTTTCAGATAAGCGTTTAATACGCTCATATAAGCTCGTTTCTGAAAGCGCATGTAGGCGCGTATAGGCGCGCCTTTTTGCACACGCTCAACTCATAGGTACGAACGTTGACGCGCTTTTAAGCTCGTATAAGGGCGAGCCGTCAGAATCCATGTTGACACTGATAAGTTGTCACTACCGTTTCGAGTAAACACGCCGAAATATGCCCGTTTACGCGAGTCCAGTTTTTTGAAGCGCGCGTGTAAGCGCGTATGCTGAAACGATCGTATACGCGCAGAAAAATGCGCTAATCTGAAACCGCCCTTACCGCCGCCTAAAAAAACGCGCAGCACCAAAGCAGTCCCAACACAAATGTCTTGCCGACCTAGATAATTATGAAAAGGAATAGGAGAAGGAGTGGGATGAGGGATAAGGAGGACCAGTCGCACTGATTGTTACGAAAAGTATCGATTAAAATACTTATCAAATAATGTCCTACAATTATATTCTTTTAGTATATAGTGCCTATGGCAGGTGGTAAAAATGAATAAATTTGTCTGACAATATGTTTGAAAAGACCACTTGCCTACCGTGCGAAGCTAGGTTTGTTGAAAAGTAGCTTGCAAATCTACAGTTGGAAAGGAAATAAGAGACGTAACATCCTTCGTGTAGTATGGATGTCTATTAACCGTTCATTTTAACCTCATAAGAAAAAGACGATTGTTCTAAGTTCGTGTCTGTGTTTGTGTTACGTATCTCCTGAACCATCAGGCCGATTATAATGTCGTATTAAGTTGAAGATAGCCTGATCAAGAAAGTTCTCAGCTACAATTTACCAAGATCAATATCGGGACCTATTTAAAATTACTTTTTTTATTATTTATTCGCATTCACTAGCCACACTGAATTCGCCAAGACATCGTCGTCAACGAAAAAATGTCGTAAAGAAGTTTGTTCTTTAAAAACATTACTAATGGCGATATTGGATTCACCTATACTTTGTGGGTGCATACGGTTCTCACCAAGAACTTAGGATCCCAAGCCAACCTCATCTGCAAGTGGTGCACCTGCCGATCAACGAACGAGGCTCTGGCAAACAAAATCAACGGCTCGCCACCTATTATGTGGGATTAAAACAATCGAAAAGTGGGCGTTTAATATGCCTCTGCCAACCCCTTCAGGGAAGCAGGCGTGGGGTCCGTGTGTCTATATTTTGTTAAACTTGTCACCAAAATTTTGTCGACCCGAAATAATTAGACGCATGTCAATCAAAAGGATTAATAAAAATATTAAATTAGACTTATGCAATCCTTCATAATATAATCACTGTTAAAAAAAAACGCAATACCTAAAATGAAAAACATGTAAAACATAAAACACTGTCAACAAGATTAAATATAGCAGTTGTACTAATATTAGCACTACCAAATTGCTCAGCGCTTTGTTAAATCGTTTATTACGCCATTCAAGTTATCGTTTTTTATGCCTATTTATAGTATTTCATTTTTATGTTCTTGGAGAACAACTATTTAAGAAGGTAATGTATGAAATTAATGTCCTGTAAACAATATATATTTAAAATATGGCCGCCAAACATGCTCAATAACAGGTACCTAATCACTATTAAGCTGTCGATAGCATATCATAAAGTAGTTACTTTATACAATATTTATTTAGCAAGTAATATATAATCTTTATTAAAATCAAATCTGTATAATTATATCCGTATAAATAAAAATCTTACGTTACTGACTGACTGACAGATAACGCACTGATGAAACTACTGGGTGTAAGAAGCTGAAACTTGGCATGAAGGTATGTTAATTGGGGAGTGCAGTGGAGACTGATCGTCCTTTATTAAGAACTCGCTTAGAAAAATGTTGACCGAGCTAATCTTTGCAGGTCGAAAATTAGCACGGCTGACCTTTTTGCTAAATCGGTAAGCGATGGGAAGTAAATGCTTTTGTGGAGATAATGCGAAATCCTTATCAAATTTGTGTATGGTCAACATTGTTATCTGGCTAATAGTGATTGCGTAACCCACACACATGCCAAATAACAAAGATATGAGGCATAAAGATAACGCATTCATTACTATCGCCAAGCTAATGTACTTTTTATACTAATTGTCGATTGAGATTTTTACACGTTGCTTTTCTTTTATTTAAGCGGTTTATTGTAAGTATAGATTTCTCGGAAAGTACGTGTTTTGCATTTGTTTGTTTCTATTCCATGGTTGTTTGAAGGCAGAATAAGCGTATTGTTTTTCTTTAATTCATTTATGCATCGGTCAAGGTTAATGTTATACCTACAGGCGTAGTACAGAATGATATTGAAAGCAAAATTAACATATTGTTTGTTTTTCTATAAATCTTTTATGCATCGCAATGAATAATGTGGTCTGGGAGTAATATAGAAGGAGGATGATGTGAATTGATCCGAAATAAATTCCTAAAATCAAATATCAGACTTTGTCAATAGTGAAAGATTTAATGCCGCAATTATTTTCTACCGTAGCGAGAATCGTAGAGACTATGTATTGTTTATGTTACAAACATTTAATAAACAAAGTAAAATATCATTCGACATCCAAAGAAAAATATATGCAGTAAGGAACAAAATGAAAAATACATGGTAGTTTTAAAATACTAAATCAATAATTATAATGTATTTTATTTATCATCGTTTATGTATTTTAGTAATATTAACATACACATTCTATAAAATGCACATTTTGCAGCACACTACCATGAAACAAATATATCAATAAGGCGGACGGAAATTTATTTTTTTATTTAAGCTTTATTCATCATAATAAAAATTAAATCGTTATTAAAGCAATAGTAAAAGTGTTTTATGAGACGATAACAATAACTGTTACTGTTAAATAAATAGACAGGTTTAGCAATATTCGTAATGTTTTTCTTCCTATGTTATATTTATTTAAGATGGAAGGTCAGAATGCTTATGATCAAACTTTCTGATAGTCCTTCAACAATATCCAATCATCAAAGTGATTTACGTCAGCAAGTACCCATCTACCTGATTTCATTTCATTTTCATTTAATTTTTAAAAGACAACTCCTGCATTAGGAATAAATCCTGTGTCGCGGGGAACTTTACAAACGTACAACCAACGGACGCAAGGAACACCCAGACTTTTTTATTCGAACCCACAACATGCTTGAATATATCTTAATTTTAGCACAACTTCACGCGTCTAAAGAACAACATTGAAATCAACAGGGAACAACTTTGTTGAACGAAAGAAAATTGCTTTGGCTTTACATTTCTCATAAATTTCGCACAGCGTCTATGTATGTACACACATAGTTGAAATACGTTTTTGCGGTTCAGTAAACCCAAAAATGCATTTCGGATTTCATATAGGTAAGAAGAAACGGTAATGATGCGAATAATTTTAGAAGTAAAACATACAAAACAAAACGTATATGAAAATGTATTAATAAGCAAAATGAGAAATAATAAATCGAGACGATCGCAAGCAGCGGGATTTGTTTTGCAAATCCTTATACATTTTCAACTTTGAATCCCAAATTTTCAGCAAATAATATTTACCTCGACTAATTTATAAAAGGACCGCAGCCAGTCCTCCGTAACACAAGTTTATTCAAACTTTAAATGTAAAGCAAAAGTATATTAACTAAAACTTTACACCAAAGCCAAGTCGCGTAAAAAGTGAGTTAAACATCTTCCAAACAAATTGTGGACACCAAGTTTTAATTAAGTCGAAATCTTACCTTTTTACGTCGAGACAGTGAAGAACAGCTGCACCGGCTTAGATTTATAGATCATGCCAGTTACCGAATTCTTCGTTTGTAACCGCCAACTTTATTAGTAATTTTACTTTCATATTAGACGGAGCTTGATGGAAGTAAGTAATGGAATTTTTGGGGTAAGTTGTACGCGTTATATATTTGATTGAAGAGGGTGGGTTTACTTAGAGTTGCGGCATTATCGTCGCAAAGCGCGAGCGCGATTCGTAGCGGTGTTGTCGCGTCGCGGTTGAGTCGAACGCGTTCGTTCCACCCTCGCCTCGACGGCTGACTGTTCGCCTCGCTCGGTCTCCACTCGCGAAGTGTAGACCTCGCTAGTGACGTGCTCGTTTCCGCCGCTTAACAATATTACTCGCTTTCCCGCGACACCTTGCCCGCCGTGCGGAAAACGCGACTACTTTGTGTCTAGATACGCTTAGCAACTTTTATTCTGTATTGCAACTTTATGAATACGTTGCTCGTTTACGTTTTGCTTGGTCATTGTATTGTTTATTACTAACATTTATTGATATCCATTATCAGCTTTTAAGCTACTGTATACAAAATCTGCTACGTTTGTAAGTATTGATTCTTACGCCTTTAGAAAAACATCCAAACAGTTAAAATTGTTATTACATGGAATACTACTGTAAAAACTAATGATATCGGCTGAGGATAATTGATAAGGTTTCTCTACATTCTGCAATACAGCTAATTCCTCAGTAATTTTTTTTAGAAAGCGTCTAGGGAATTGTGATATTAGTGGCGACATATTTAACTATAAACAGAATATCATCTGTCAGCACAGAATGATAGCACAATGTGACATAACATGGCGTTACACAAAAAATATGTTAAATTAGGTATTTTCAAACCGCCAAAAAAAGGGTCGATAAGCCCTTTACACGATGTCCCATCTCTAATCGTAAACCGTCCGCCCCTCGCTAACCTTAGGACGGAGGAATCTATGGCTACACCACAAGCCTACTACGACACGTCTTAGATGACGAAACATCATGAATGACTCCTTATATCTATACAACGGTGATCGGTTCCGAGAACTAAGTTAAATTAGCACTGATTGATATGTAGAATTGTATTAGGCTCTCTAATTGCGTTAATTCTATTACTGTTTCTATATGCGGAATTTCGCGAAGATGAAAACATGTCTGTTACTCTTTCACGCACAAACTACTGAACGAGTTTAAAAAATATTATTGTAATATAGCTCAGAATGACGCGTTGAAAATCTTTTGATATTATATGATGAAACTCACAAGGGCGAGCCCTGTTGTTATGATTTATAGTAAAGAAATACGGAACATCCTTAGTACCTAAACATATATTTATTGATTGAAATAGGAAAATTTACTAATTTTATAGGTATATAAATATAATATATTCAAATCGCAAAAGTTACAGGCTATACTAATATTTCTATAACGAGACCTCTTACATATATTAACAACCGCTTAATTATTCTAAAATAAAGGTAAAATATGCGTAACTTCGGGGCAAATGGAAGCTGGTTGACTTATGTTATCGAATGATCACGTGATTAGACCCATACCATAGACTCACGCCTGTTTCCCTGAAGGGGTAGGCAGAGGCATATTAAACGCCCACTTTTCGTCAGTGTTTTGATCCCACGTAATAGGTGGCGAGCCTATTGCCGCTTATCAGGAAATTTGTTTGCCAGAGCCTCATCCGTTGATCGGCAGGTGCACCACTTGCAGGTGAGGTTGGCTTGGGAGGCTAAGTTCTTGGTGGGAACCCTATGCACCCTATATGATTAGACCCGTTACATAAATAAAAGTATGTGTACAAATAACGAAAATTTGAAAGTTAGAGCGTATACTGACTGATTTGGCAGAACCGTTTCAATATAATAAATATGTTTGTTATATTTCTTTTTTTGTAATTTTATTTTTAAATAAACAACTCACGCATTAGGACGAAATCCTGTGTCGCGGGGGTCTTTACAAACATACAACTAACGGACGCAATGAACACCCACACTCGAAACAACAATTTATGAATCACACAAAGTGTTGTCTCGTGTGGGAATCGAACCCGCAACACTCGCGCAGTATCGAGCGGCGAGCCGGCCGCTTAAACCTCTACGCCAACCATGCAGTGTTATATATCGAATACAGGTGTAAAGTACCCATTTACATTGAGATTTCGATTTCCCATTCGACAACTGGTCGAAGAAAGTTGGAATGTTGAAAACTATTAATATCTAAGTACCTACCTACTTAATTTCATATTTTCAAAGTAAATTTCATTAAGCTTAAATTATATTTAAAAGCCGTTCATTACTGTTTCTCAATTATCGAATGTCAAAAAATAGAACAGCTATGGCACTTTTGTAGTGATATCAAATTAAGGCATGAAATAAAGCGTCAGGATCCGTTCATTAACATAATTAATAACATGATTTTGAGAGCCATAATATCTTATTTTAAATGAAACCAAATTTTACGATGATTTTGAATAAATATTAAGCGAATTAATATTATTAGAATTCTGATTTTGGAGAGATGTTAATGAGAAGACACGGAAGTACTCGCTATGTGGGGGATTTTAGTATTCATCCATACTGATATAATAAATGCGGTAGTGTGTTTGTTTTTTCCTTCGTTAACTTTGCAACCGAGCGATGTGAGGGTATGAATATTGAGCATTGTATGATAGGCTATAGATTTTGATTATAAGGGTTTTAATCTTCTAATATTTAAAGGCTGCAGAGTAACGTAGGCTTCTTTTACCGTGATAAAACATGCCGTGATAACTGTCTTACGCGCAGGTAAAGCGGCCGACGTCTACCTTGTAATAAAAAAGGTGAACAAGTGATAGGTATGAACATGGTTAATTATGCAAGTAAAAACATAATGTAAGCCTGTTATATGAAACGGTGAACGACCTTAATAAGGAGCTGTAAATTAGTTTTAATAATTTAATACTTTTCAGACGTGCTATTTATTTCAAGACCATAATATTATTAGAATGTTGTGCATGGCTATTATTGGAAGAACAGCGATATTGCATGGTTTAGACTAGTGTCAGTTTATTTATGATACTGACTGGGTACTGACGCCAGACAACGATTGTCAAAGTATATCCTCTAGACTATTGCTGCCTCTGTTATGCGTTATGTTTATACTGCTTCTTTCTGATGTATGTTCATACTGTTTACGCCTTATAAATAAATTTCGGTCAATAAACTGCGACAGTGTTAGTGGGCCGGGCTCAAAGGCGATGGCGAAGGTCATGGATAGACATAGGTAGCGCTAAGATGATGATGGCAAATCTATGAAATAGATCTAATTCTTTAAATAAAATAATCTTTTACTGATTTTACCGGATACTATTTTTGGTCTTGCCTTTAATCTAGAGCTGAAGGATTTGGTCACCCTTCAAGAATCGATGATAAAAATAGTACGAACAGTAAATATCAATTAAACTGATACTGTACTCCTATATATTTCAAGGCTTACGAATACAAATTATAAAAATTGCTTTAAAAACAACAATAATGCCACAAAATTACAAATATAAAAAATAATTAGAACGTTTCAAATCGTTATTGTCAACCTTTTTATACTGCAATATTTGGGGTGGTTCATCCGAAACTGCGTGGTGGGTTCCCCAAGCCGCAAGTTCGCAACGCCAAGGTGAGAGCCAAAGATCCAGCCCAAGAAAAGGCAGGTAGGTAAGGGCGGTTTCAGATTAGCGTTTTGTTCTGCGCGTATACGGTCGTTTCAGCATACGCGCTTACATGCGCGCTACATTACGCGCTTTCAAAAAACCGGACTCGCGTAAAAAATCGTATTACGGTGGGTTCGCTCATAACGGTAATGACATCGTGTCAGTGTCAATATGGATTCTGACGGCTCGCGCTTATACGAGCTAAGAAGCACGTCAATGCTCGTACGAGTTGTGCGTGTGCCAAAAGGCGAGCTTATACGCGCCAAGAGAGATTTACAGGCCTATACACATACATATACTACATATAGGTCTATACCTATTCGTCGTTTTGCCGTGGTCTCGTAGAGGTGGATAAGTTCATTGCGGTCTATTAAACACTTCACCTGTCATAACTTAGCGTATGACGTGTGTGGCCTGATAGAACCGCTATACTTCACTCGCCAATTGAGCCTAAAAATTCAGGACATTATTGTAGCGCAAATCTACTGAGTACCGAATGAGCGACACAGACCTACAGCAACCATGTATTATTTAAAATTGTAAATTTATTACGCGACACGGGCGGGATTAATATAGTTAAAGCTGCATTAACATGATTATTGTCATCTCGTTAATAATTACGTAAAATCCTTTTCATAAACGGAAAATTTATACATATAAATTTTATTGATTTGACGCGAGCGCTTGGGATTGGGAGGTCTCGGGTTCGATTCCCGGGTCGGGCAGAGTGTTATTGGGTTTTCCGATGGGAAATTCTCAGTAGCAGCTCGGAGTCTGGTAATGTGCCCGGTACGGCAATAGGCTCGCCCCCTATTACGTGGGACCTAAAAATTCACGGCGAAATGTGGGTGTAATAATACATCTCTGCCTACCCCTTCGGGGACACAGGCGTGATTCTATAAATAAATAAAAAATTTGATCTGCACGATTTCAATCTCGTAACTTTTTAAATCTTGCAGTGCGATTTGCTACTTTATCATAGGCCTTTTAAGTTGTAGGGTTCTTATAAGAACATAGTTATGAGCGTTTTTTAACAACGAAAATATGAGCAACTTCCGGCAAAAAACTAACTTTTCGCTTATACGATAGGTAGATTTGTCATCCATTTTGTGGAAAAAGGTCTGCAGGTGTCTAAATTGTAATCTTTTGATTAAACTCTTAAAAATTTGAGCAGTATCTACTTACTTAGTTACTGTCGCTATTTTTTGAGTTTGATAGAGATAGAGACAGCCAGTCATATTGACATTACGAAAGCGACATCATCGCTTTAATTAGCCTAAGTAGCATTGTCAATTTCTAAATTAACTATGTATTTAAGATACATAGACGCGCTTATAATATTAAAGAGATGTTAAGCCACTTACCTATTATTCACAACTGTGCCATCAGCCCTAAGGTATATGGTTTGTAGCTGATTGGACTGTCTATGTATTTCTATATACCTTCCGCGTAGCAAGCGACGCGTCGTCTACGGCACGTTGTAGCGAAGAGTCACACGACCGAACATCTCACGCATTGTCGCACGATTGCACTTAAGTTTTGCCAATGACGTTCTCAAAGTCAAGTTACAAGTACTAGGTAGGATAGGAAATGAAAAAAATATTGATGATGTTGACGGTTAC
This sequence comes from Euclidia mi, assembly GCA_944739405.2. Lineage (NCBI taxonomy): Eukaryota > Metazoa > Arthropoda > Insecta > Lepidoptera > Erebidae > Euclidia > Euclidia mi. The sequence continues at coordinate 42,200,218 of OX123199.2, forward strand.
AGGGATGGGATTGATTTCTCCCTTGAATATGATAATTATGATTAACTTTAAGCAATAAATTATATAGTCTTTACTTAATTTTGAAGATATATAATTTGATATTTAATAAGGTTATTTTTTTATGCGTCTTAATAAAAATGTTCATTCAAGTATTTTGATATAACTAAGATCTACATACTTACCTAGGCTTGTAATTTGTGGTATTATTAGTGGTATGGTAGTGATTAAAAATACAGATATATTAGACTATAATGAAGTTTTATTTTCTAAAACATAGAAATCTGTCATAATTCCTTATAAATTTCAGTATTTTTATCCCATTTTAAAGCTTGGATCCTTCAGGCTAAATATGTCTATTATTCTGCTCTTTTGAAATAGTATTTTAACGGAAAGGATCCATCATCATATTTTTATTATTATCTCGGCAAATACATCATAATGTTGGACTTTAAATTAATAAAATTAAAATGTATTTATTTATCCTTTACTTAAAACCAACACTATTATGTTAAAGTGGAGAATCAAAGACGAAATACGATTTGAACTTCAAACTTGAATATTTCGAAACTAAGTCTATGAGGGTTGGATCCTTTCCGTTTAAGTGCGTCCAATTTATCATTAATAAAAGCCTAGACCACAATTATTTTAATCACACGCAGGCAAGAAAACGAACGTGTACGAACTTGAAGGACAAAGGAAATCAATGTTGCAAAGGTATAGACATCCCATTCCCACAAAAAATATCTTTAAAATTATTTATTAATCAGTATTATTATTCCTACATCACAAATAATCGTTTAACCCACAAATAATCAGTTAGTAATATTATATTCTTCTGCATCCACTCTTTAATGAATAAGGTATTATTAAAAAATTCCACAACAATCTCCAGTTTTTTAAATAATTCCAATAATTCAATATTTTAATCTAGTCACACAATGAACTAAGTAGTAGGTAGAATAAAAGGGCACACGTTACATGGATCGTAATCGATGTTTACCTCAGTTATTTTAAATAAAGCTGTTGAATTAAGAGATCCATGTAAGATGGATTGTTTTCGATTTTTCACTAAGTCAATTTAAGTAATTAAATTGAATAATACGAAAACAATCCATGTCACATGAATTGTTTTCGTTTAATTATGTCTTTAGAATAATAACTATCCAAGTAGTTTGGATCGTTTTAGTAATATGTGATTTGGAATATTTTCGAAAATGTGAATTTCTCAATAACGAACTAAGTAGCTTGAAGCGATGTCAATATAAAAATGAATGACCTGCCATACATGTGGGTTGGTAACGTACGGTCATTATAACATGATCCTTTGGAATTTTACTTGGACTGTTTTTGTGATATTTAAAACTACAAGGAGTATTTTGGTGTATATTACTCATTTTCGCTCAAAGTGTGGGTTGGATCCTTTCCGTTTAAGTGCGTCCAATTATCCTCAGGGAGTACAAAAATAAAGAGACTTTTCCTTTATTGCATTTAATACTCAGCACCTAATTAGATTAAAATCGGTCTATTAGTGGTACCTATAGCAATGAAAACACGCAGGCAGTATTCAATAAACTATTTTGCCGTTGATAAAAGTAGTATGCATTTCAATATGTTCCTCGACTAAAAGTTATCATCAGTTCAATACAATCCTTACACATAATCGATCGTGTATACTTTATCAAGACAAAGCATTATCGTCCTAGGGTTATCCCGGTTATATCTATAGCGAAAGTCGCAGATGTGACAAAATATCAGCTTTTCCACAAAGTGGTTGCCATCTGGCCTCCACAACAGGGCGCTGACTTCCTAAAATTCTACATGTTATGACAGCCGGGACCGAGAACTTCAGGTATTCTCTGAGGCACGCAAGCGATAAATAACAACTTAATACCACAGGAGATATAATACTATACTAGCATTTGCATGCATGTTAATATACATATAAAACGTATCACTTATGCAACCATACCTACTCCACATAAACTCGGTTCTGTCAAAAATAATCTCTACACATACAAACTTACTTGTTTTCACTCACAAATTACGTATAAACTACATGATAATCATTCACTAATTATATCTAATGTACGTGTAAAGCGTAAACAGTGTGCCAATCTACTAACTTCACAATTACATGTTTGTGGTTTTCACTTAATTAATACTGTAGAATACTCTGGTATAAACTAAGTAAAGCAAACTTCGCTCAGAAGTTTAACGTGTACACTATGGACAGGTAAACGTATAGGTACCAATTTACTTTGCGGGTTTTATATAATTGTAATTAATTTATATGTGACGCCGGATAATTGTATAATGTAATCTCACACTTCTTAACCGGTTTACGTATATAGAAACAGCTTTCCTTTAGGCAGTCTTTAAATCATATCAAATCTATAGTAAAAATTATGCAGTAAACTCTTACTTTATTAAAAAATAAATGGGTGCTTAATTTTTTAAAAATTAGATTCTTTGTTTTCAAGACATGCAGTAACTCTAAGGTATACTTGGTCTACAGAACGTCGCAATACTGAGAGATCAGCTATTCAAAGCATCTCTGAAAACGCTGTCGTGATCACCAGAGGTTCTACGGTTCTAGCCATAGATCTAGCTTGTCCTAGTTTTGATGTGACGCCTGTATTTGGAATAGATATTTATTTGTGAGCGATTTCCAAATGGGCAATCACAGAAACAGCTTGGGTGTATTTAGTATTTATTCATCATTAAATGATACCGACTGCTACTATTATCATGAATAAATGATGGGGTTCAACTACCAGTGTACAGCTCACGTCAGTAATTAAAAACAAAACTGATAGAAATTTATAGCCCGTCTGGCCCTTTTTGAATTTGATATTTTGTGACTAATGTAGGTTACTCACATAGTCAATCGCCTGTGAGACTTGTCCCGCAAGCCCAGAATCGTGCACACTTGACGACATGTACCAAGCAAGATCTGATGCGATACGCGTTGCTGAATACTGGGCTAAAACCGTATGACAAGTGTTACCATCGACACGAGAAAATAGTCAAAAATGGTTTGCAAGTATTCGGCAGGCATAGTAAGCTAAATATTATTCAGGAATGGGATGAAGTAACGCGTTCGCATATTTGGTCCTCATCCCGAAGTATTGAATACTTTATATACTGCAGAACGCTCCTAACTGCTACAGCCGCGGGCAACGGGCAAGTTGTGTACATGAGCCGGTGTCAACCCACGGACCGTCCTTTTACAACCTCTGCTCTGTAAATAAACTTCAGGGCCCTCAAAATTCTTTGCAAAGATTTCTCATGACGTACTTTACTCTGTTTACTTTATACATTTTGGTCGTGTAGATACTCAGACTCCTTGATACATTGTGTGGCGTACTCACAAACATAGAGATTACGCATTGGGTTTTAAAATCTGTGCTGGACACAAAGGAGATGAACAAAAATCATATGGGCCTGTGCTCCAGCAAGTACAGAGATGAAACAAATATCATTTTAAAGAACAAGTCTTCTAGTGATGCAATAAGAAAGGCACATTTAGCTAAGCAGTAGTGGTCAAGAGTTATTAAGGTTGGAAATAAATGATTAATGACATATTTTTTGACAATATTTCGCAATGTATTGATATAATGTAATTAGTTATATAATCTATTTTAGTTTTCATGCATTTTATTGTCCTAAGTTTCTATTATTTATTTTTGGTCTTCGCTTGAGGGACTCTTATCATATAAAATATAAGTATAATACTCTCGTCTAGCAGTAAACTATAAAAAGTCGCGTACTTTACTCTATGGATAAGACGATAAGTCAACATGTCAACTATTTTGACATTAGCTTGGTGAAACCAGAGCTGGATTAAAATAACCCCGTTAGTCAGTGGATTTTGAACTATATTTTGAACTCATTTTCAATTTATTATTAAGAGGTTTGTTTTTATAGAAAATAATATAATTATAATGATTTAATCATTCTTAAGATTACGCGTATTTTAACTCTTACACTTCACTCTTTCTACTTACTGGCTTGTGTCCTAAAATGTAATTGGCGATTGATTCGTTTCAAAATTACTAATCAGGGCTTTTTAAAAGCCTTTTTGAATTTGATACGACAACGCTGTAAACCATCATGGCGGTTGAGTGATATCACAAAGTACAAAACAAAACAAACCGTGAATGAAGTCTGGTCTGATGTTGATTGACTGACTTTTATTTTGTTATTTTCGATTTGACAGGTAGGAAGTTTGACGTTTTGGTTGTATTTACTATTAAACGTCAACAACATGAATGGCGGACGTACTGTTTGACGTAGTGCTCTCTGATTGGTGTTCACTGTCACAAGAAAAAATACATTAATTTTAGTTTTAGAATCCTAAAAATAACATTAATCTTACCTTTTTATAATAAATAATAAACTTTATTGTCATCTTAAAATCATAATGAATCTATAGATACTACAATCAAACCGATTTATTCTTAGTGGACACAAGCCTATTCTGTTGCCTTATTTTTTCCCTACACTGATCTTTTATCATTGTTACGTAGCAACATTATCGGTAGATTCAAACAAAGTTTTAAATTATTTTAGTTTCAGCGACTGCAATGGAATGTAAAAAGTACTTTAAAATTACTTGTATGTTTTTTATAACTATATATATAACCGGTTGTTTCTGGTCAACGTGGGGCACATTTTGTCCAAGTCCTTTCCTTGGGTAAATTCTTCTCTTCGAACAATTTTTACTTTATTTTTCTTATATGGTATAGTCTGCTACTAAGAACAACCAGTCAGCAATAAAAACAATTCTATGGATATTATTAATTTACTGAATTGTGTAAATTGTTAAGTCTAGTGCTTAATTATACTTGCTAGATGTTATCAAAACATGATATGCAACTTTGACAAAACATAGTCGTCATCGTCATATAAACAATTGTTTAATCGCCTTCAATATGGTGTCTACATCTGGGTCCCGATATCCTTCCTTGAACCTACCACTAGTGTTAGAACTTGGCACTTCCATGTTCACCTCTAGTAAACTTGGCTACACGGATGAAACGATAGTAGCATGAGTTGTACAAAACTACTCAGTAACCTCAAAGATTCAAGTTCATAGAATGTTGCATGTGTACTATCATTAGCTACGATCACCCTATTGCATTGGCTCATAAATCGCACCTCCGTTCTAAAAGCGGTTAATGTTTTATCCCGACATTCGAAATGAAAACGATCATAAATTATATTGCGTTTGGTATATGATGTTGATTAATAAAATGAAAAATTAAGCGACCGTGATAAATAATCTTTTACGTTTGGTTTACTTAAAACGTAAACGTAGAAATATAACAATATTTAACTAATGGCTAACAGATCAATCGTCATTGAAATCGAAACCGAGACGGGTTCCATATCGGTGAAATAAACCTTAGGGTACGTACTAAAAGATTCACGCAATAAAATCTTTTTACATAAATATATGGCGGGTGAAAATAAGCTAGGAATCTATTACGCTCGACTTAATAATTTCGGATTTTCTCATTTAAAAAAGACCACGCTCGTACTAAGAATAAATCTACATCACAAGGGAGTTTAAAAGCTCACAAACTACAAACATTATTACAACCAACTTACACAAAGAACACCTAGTCTCGCAATAACAATTTGTGGATCACGGAAATTGTATCTTGTGGGAATCGTACTCGAGAGGTTTACCCAGGAATATAGCCGGTTAAAGCTCTATGAAACCCGTACAGTTATGTGTATAAATATATGCCGTAGCTTTTAATTTCGGCACACGCCACATCAAAGATTATAACAGTCTCCTACTTTAGAAATACTAACTGTGTAGTGGATACCTTAACAACCTGAAACAACTGATGCATAGACCTTTGTGCCTAGAATATATTAAGTGTGAACTACGAGTCTGCTACACTTCGCGCCATGTGGTGATGAGTTATCAAGGACCTTATTTGCCATCGTATCTACGAAAGCACGTGATTTTTTTGTTATATGCTATAGAATCAGCAATAATTCTCCAAGTCCGTATAATTTTCTAAGGAGATTTTCAACTATATACTTTCAGAAAGTATACAACCAACAAGCTTACCAGATGAGACCTCTTGTTTTAATTCGCAAACACTCCTTCAGAACTACAGCTAGATGATTTTAATCATAATTAAAATTATGAATTGGTACTCAGGCGCCAAGTAGCGACTACAACTTAAGCTGGTAGTACCTAGTTCCATAATTTAACAATTGTATTAGGATTTACGAACCAAGATATTTCATTTTAAAAGGTTTCCAATATTCATAACTCTTCTAAGCCATGCCATTCATTGCTGACATAAACAAAATGTCCTAGCCACTCGAAAATAAGCTTTTCACAGAATTTTTAGCAACTTTATCAATTTTTCGTCCCCTGGCAGCAGATTTATGAAAGCTCTGATAACCTTCTCATTTTTTTCTTTATAATTATCGTAGTCATTTTTGGCGAGTAGGGGAGATTCTTTTAAAAAATAAATCATATTATTTATTTGCACGTAAATGTTATTACAAGACGTGCCAATTTACATATTAATAATACTTGACGGCTTTATTCTGTTCAATGGAACGTGTTACTGAGGTAAAATGTATTTTATTTGATATAAGGGACACAACAGGGAATTAATCAATACATAGAGTACCGACTATTCCCAAAATATTCCTTATTGTTATGGAATGTTTAGTTCATTAGAAATAAAAAAAAAAACAACTATTGTGTTTAATTTGTAAATTAATTACCAGTCTTCTTGCTGTCATCACAAGCAAATCTTGTTTATCTTGATAGAAGCAAGTTCAAGAAATAAGCAAGCATATTGGACGATAATTGTCTAACTACGATATTTTTTTCCAATTCCTCAGGCAAAGAATTTGCCCAAAGCTCGTATACGTGTTTCGTCGCCGCGGCGGTCCAGTAAGGGCTGGCGCTGATTGACGGCACGGCACTGCATGTTTTGGTAGCCCGAAGGACGCTTAGGTATGACTGGAATTTAGTATTAATAGCACTTCTTGCTGAAGATGTAAATCTAATATTGTATTTATTTATGGTATCTATTTATATATTTTATAAAGTATATATTTATGTATGTTGTAATATTAGTATGTAAGTACATAGTATTATTATTAGTTTTGTTGATCATCATCAGAATACACTATTCCTTGAAGTACACTAACCTACCCATTCTCTCAGTCACTAATTCTTGTATTCCATTCTTGGTTGTCTGGAAGAAATCGCAATTTGCGATAAAACCGCCCTTGTGCCACTAGTTTTAGTTGTGTGAATATGATCACTGTACTCTTGTATCTTTTTTGTTTTTCTGGTGTACAATAAAGAGTTTTAATCTAATCTAATCTAATCTAATCTAATCTAATCTAATCTAATCTATTGAAGAAAGATAAATACAAACTGATACGTAGAAGAGAAACAATTCTGCGTACATAATTTATGAAGAACAAGATTTACTAACGGTGAATTCAGCATAAACCGTGGCATACTGCGGGACGCCGTGGCATACCGCGGCGACCCGCAGTATGCCACAGCCTCCCGCGATATGATTGTATCGAAATAAAGTAATATGAATTCTAGACTCTTTGAAATAAGAATAAAAATAACTTAATCAGTAATAAAATCCTTTGCCGTGCCGTGCCGTGCTGCGACGTCAGTGTGCGCCGGCCCTAACGTCACGCCACCCGATCAAAGTAAGTCTCTCGTCTCGACAATACATAGTTTTTCCTCTTAATGTTTCTTTAAATACTAGTACTCGGCCCCATACTGTGTGGACTGTGGCCTCGTACACTTTACCCTTTCGTGTTGCTATTATATAAACCTCCCGACAGCTCTTTTCACTGCATACGCACTAGATTTATACGATCAGTTACCTTGGTATCTATAGATCATGCACTGGAAATGAGTGACCACGGTTTATAAGATGTTATAACTATTCAATAAATTGTCTTGGTGAATAGTACTGAACTGTCTTCCCACGGCTGGGGTAACCCATGCCAAAATGTCGGGGAAAATGGAAGGTATTTGTCCTTTACTTTTAAACTCTAGAATGTCCGCAAGTAAGTGCAACCCTACGGTCCCAAGGGACATACATGCCAAACAGCTTCTTGCGCCCAATATTCAGCTCTGCGTTGTCTGCCAGTCTGTCAACTGCACAAAGATTTTATATATACAGATAATTTAAGTATGTGTACCACTTGTTCAGATAAATATAAGTATGTGTTCACGCTGAGTACATAGATTATTCTTTATTTCCTTACAAAAATTACATTATAAAACTAAACAAAACACAAACAGAATGTACAAATGGCGGCCTTATCGCTGAAAGCGATCTCTTCCAGGCAACCTTAGGATGGACAGATGGTAAATAAGTCTAGTGCGATAAATGGTGCAGTTTCAAAGACAACCAGAATAATATACTTATTAACCTTTTGAACGCCAGAACAAAAACACATGAACCTGCCCTCAACGCCAAGCCACAAATTCCGCGCAAATACCTATGAAAGAAATAGGGATTCTAATACTACATCGATATTCAATTGTATTTTTATTTTTGTCTCCGCTTTCAGAATATAATGTCCTTATAACATTGAAATTTAATTCCTAATTACACTTCCACCTACTATAGTAATAGTTATACATAATTTACAGAGTTGTATAACATCGTAATAACAGTTATGAGACAACAATATAACTAAATGTAATAACTATAGGCACAACACTATTCTTTATCTGCTGTCTTCTATTTGTGACCATGGCGTGGACGGCCCGCCATTTGTATGACTATTTCGCTTCCGAAATAAGGATGCAGCAACGTAATATCTCGCTTATCGATGTGTTCTCGTACAATATTATTTTAAAATAAATAAAACGTTTTTTTTGTAATTAGGTACATTTATAATCTTTATAATTCCGAATGTTCAAACAGTTTAAGTATATGTATAGGTACGCATATAAACATAAAAAAATATCTATAGTTGTTTCACGAGAAAATTACCTTCCCAAATGTACCTATCTAAATTTTTTATTTTTTATTTTATTTATAGACTCACGCCTGTATCCCCGAAGGGGTAGGCAGAGGTGTAATATTACACCCACATTTCGCCATGAATTTTTAGGTCCCACGTAATAGGGGGTGAGCCTGTTGCCATACTGGGCACATTACCAGACTCCGTGCTGCTGCTGAGAATTTCCTAAAGGAAAAACTCAATAACATTTTGCCCGACCCGGGAATCGAACCCGAGACCTCACGCGCACATTTATGCCGCGAGACCAACGAGGCTAAATTATTTGTAACAAAAATAAGTTACAGTTGGTCTACTAACACCAATACTGGGCCACATACCTACTGATATTATCTTGGTTTTTAATAAGATTAATTTTTGCTTAAAATAAAGGCAGAAAAAAATTACAGTAGGTACTTCCTTAGGTACCTCTAAATTATAGTCGTCCAAAGATTTTGTTTCCGAAAAGCCTCCTTCAGGATTCAGGAACTCCTTCTAATATGCGAAGAATTTCCTCCGTAGTCATTAAATTCGCACTCATTATAACAGTCACTTGGTATAAAATAAACAATAAATATTTTAATATTGTATATTTTCTTCACTATTTTCTGATCGCCTGCGCTTGTGACATCAGGATGTTGTCGTCTATTTGTGACCATGGCGTACAAGGCACTGACAATTCGGGCTGAGTTAGGGATGCGCCTGAGTCGGGATTAGCGAATATCGAAATTCGACCCAACCAATTTTATCTTCGACTATGTAGCTACTTAAATGTTTTTTTAAGACGGATTCTATAAATCGAATGCTGTTTTATCCTCGTACTAAATAATATCTAAAGTAATACATTACAGAGGAAAGTTTTAAAACGATCTTCGAGGTACATTTTTTATATTATCTAAGATGCGCTACATCACTAGCGGTCACATATTTGTGACTGCGGCGTGTGAGAAAATTTTTTTTAGGAATTGATTTCTTACTTTTTAACGTAAAATTTCTCAATATCTATAATACTATTTAACTCGTTTAATAGAAATAAACAAGAATTAGAACTATTTTAAGGTAATATAAATAAACAGGCATTAAAGTAATGTTCCAATTGTTTATTTCGTGTTTTTGTATGCCGCTTTTTCTGTCACGTATTTGTGTCGTTGGCGTCCAGGGACAGTTTTGGCTTGTCACATACATATATGTGACCATGGCGCTCAAAAGGTTAAAATACAAGAAGTTCATAGACATACACAAACATGTATACGTACACATATACATATACCTACACACATACAATAATATATATAATTATGTTACTACTCCATATCGGACCTTCTAGCTGATATATTTTGGTTAATCATTTATGTGTATACCTAATGATGAGCTGCATTAATGTTTGCATGCCAAAATGGTATGGTAGAATGTACAAGGATTCTTCAACATTTCTGTAACCACCTTATTGTAAATACCTACATTCTGAGCAAATAAATGAATATTATATATATATATATATATATATATATATATATATATATATATATATATATGTATAATAATAATAATATTCATTTATTTGCTCAGAATGTAGGTATTTATATATATATATATGTAGGCGATTGTGCTCTACGAATTTCTAAAGGCATTGCATTCCACAGACGCACAGCTTGGACAATAAAAGATTTGTCAAAATAATTAGTGGAATGAATTGGCATCTCCAGCTTCAAGTCCACAGACGACCTCAAGGACCTTAAATGTGTGTCATGAAGGAACTTAAAACGTTATTTAAGATAAGAGGGACTATTGGGATTAAACAGGATACTATACAGTAATGTTAGAATGTGAGTATTTCTGCGAAGGCGAATCGGAAGTCACTTGAGCCTGTTGCGGAATTCTGAAATATGATCATATTTGCGTAAACCAAATATAAAACGTATGCAGAAGTTTTGGAGACGCTCAAGTTTGTTTAATTGCTCCTCGGTGGGGTCAAGATAGCTGACATCAGCGTAGTCAAGGATCGGCAGAAGCAAAGACTGTGCAAGCGCAATCTTGGTAGCGGTTGGAAGGAAATTGCGTAACTTTCGTATTGATGCGGCTGAAGCAAACAGTTTTCGACTTATTTCTTGTATTTGAAGTCGCCAGGACATTGTTTCATCCATATGTATATCCAAATTTTTAACAGTTTTGCTAAATGATAGATCTTTACCATTAAAACTGATTTGTTGTAGACCAGACCTGACAATTTTAGCTAACAATCTTGGGCTGCCAATAACAATCAGTTGGGTTTTTTCGGGGCTTACTACGAGTCCATACTTCTGAGTCCATTCACAGATCCGCTCGAGGTCCGAGTTGATAGTCTTGCAGGCTTCTGCTAGCTTGTCAAAGGGAGCTTGCGTGTAAATTTGTAAATCATCTGCGTAAAGGTGGTAGGATGAAACTAATTGGTTTGAAATAGCATTTATAAATATTGCGAAGAGTAACGGGGATAGCACGCCACCCTGTGGTACACCTGCATTCGTGTTAGACCAAGTGGAATAAGTATCTTCAATGCGGATACGTTGCCGGCGACCAAACAGGTAACTTTGAAACCAGTCAATTACCGATGGAGATATGTTAAGAGAGCTGAGGATGCCAAGCATGACTTACAAATCCACGGTGTTGAACGCATTACTAAAGTCAAGTAACGATAACACCGTTAGATGGCCATTGTCCATTCCTTGCCTTATATTATCTGTAACGCAAACTAAAGCCGTGGTGGTACTGTGTCCAGGTCGGCAACTTGATTGATATGGATTTAGGAGGGAATTTTCACGAAGGAAGGAATTAAGTTGTATATGGATGAGACGTTCTAGGACTTTTGAAAGCAATGGTAATATGGATATAGGACGGCAATCTGCTAAAGTAGAAGGTTTGGGTTTTTTAGGCAGGGGAATAATCAGTGCTTCTTTCCACGCTGAGGGAAAGATGCCGCAGGAAATCGACTGATTTAAAATGTTGCATAGGACTGGAAGGATTTCGTCAAGGATGGGAAGGATCATTTTGCGGCTTACACAATCATTACCGATTACATTAGACGTGATTTCGAGAATGCTCTTCTTAACATCACAAGCGGTGAATTGAGAGAAGATAAACGGAGAATAATCTGGGGTTGGTAAAGATGAAAGATGCTGTAGAGTGTTACTTTTGATATTTTCATCAAACTTGGACGAGGAAAAGAAATGTATGTTGAGAGAGTCAATATTGAGATTATTTGGAATTGATTTTTGCACCAAACACCCAAAGTTTTGAGATATTTCCAGATATTTGCTGAATCACCGTTTTCAACTGACTTATGGATATGTTGGCGTTGTGCTTTCCTACACATCTTGTTGCAGTGATTTCTGATAGCTACGTATGTTTCGAGGTTTATAGGAGTTGGTTTCTGCTTAAATCTTGACTTTGCTGCACTTTTCTTCGCCATGATCTTTTTAATGTCCTCTGTCAGCCACGGCGCAGGTAAATGTTTAATTCTGATTGCACAAACTGGCGCATGCACGTCATACAACTGGATTAATTGAGTTGTTAAGATATGGACTTTAGTGTCGACGCAATCTGAGGAAAACAATGACTCCCAATCTATAATAATGGCATCCTCACGAAGTTTTTCATGATCCATCCCACCAAAATTGCGCTGCAGAATTATCCTTGGCTTTGGTTTAGGTGGGCGTATATAGTAAGAGAGATAGATGAGGTCATGGTAAGAGAATGCGTCAGCTGAACATTGACCATGCCTATGAACATGATTGGAAGAAGAAACTAGAATAAGGTCGAGAAGAGAAGGAGTAGTATTAGGAAAGTGATGTGTTGCATAAAGATTTAAAATAGTCAAGTTGCAGGATTCTGTAACACGTCGTAAAGATGTAGTTCGTGAATCCTGCTTGAGAAGGCAAGTATTAAAATCACCCATAATAATGGTATGATCATAGGGATGAGTGAGATTTTGTAGGATTTGCTCAAATGAAGAAAAATTGCTAATATGACACGAAGGAGAATATAATAATAAATATTGAATAATACTGAGGTTACTACTGAGTACTGAGGTTATAGTACTTGATGTCCAATTTTACATCGATCCAAAAGCTATTGTTTGCTTCGTGCATTTTTCTGAATCACTTACGAGTATTACTATACTCACGGAATTTAATGGCATCAATGATATTTACAAGAAAAAGGTAGATACGCCACCTACGTAGTAATCAATCCGTAGAAACGGTACACTAATGCACACATCGATAACTCCATATTTTATTTTAATTTCGGTTGACAAGATGTGTCGGTTTCACTTTGACGCGGGCTCGCGACGTCACACACACATATGTCAGACTTGCCAACTGGCTTATGTTTAGCGTCCTGCTTTTGGGACGCCTATAACATATCTACTTCTTTTTACAACATTGAATGGCATAGTGACTTTTTAGAGACTAGACTTCTAACTGAAATATTACTATCGGACACGTGTTAATTGCCGTTGGCTTTCGTACACTAAAACGGTGTTCGGCAATGATGCTATCCTTAACCTTTAACTGGTGACGTAACCGTCTTACAGACACTTCGATTCAACACCACGCTATTTCTCCCCGCGTTTTTGGTACTTACCCCGCTGCGCCTCAGTGCCCTCCGCGTTTACATCAACCTTTCGCTCAGTGGCAGGCGCGCCCGCACATTGACACCCATATTGCTGTTGTGGAGCTTTACCATCTCACAGACTTCAGGTCAGTGCTTATGTGTATTTTATACATGTGTCTGCTGTTCGTCACCTCACAGTTAGCCGTCATGTCTTCATAGAGTCTGGCAAACGTCACAGCGATACTAACGAAATATGTTTTTAATTTAGAATGTGTCACAATGATCTGCAGAGTTCTGCCAAAAGAAAAATATTGTTCTTAGTCATAGTGATATACTGCACGACTTGGGAAGAGATAGTAATGGCGAGTTCATTAATTTTGACGACGATATAGGCGATTCTGACTTCGTCTTAGAAAGTGACCACGATCCCGAATCTGAGCAGTCTGGAGACAAAAACGACAGGGCTACTGTCAAATAGGAGTGTACTGCCGTAACAGAGATGACCTCTGAAATAAACCTTGACCTTAGGAATATAAGCAGTAGTGATGAGTCGTTGATTGAAAATGCCACAGAATCACAACAACAAAACGATTACGATACTGTAGTAAGCAATTATGTGATGTCTGTGTACAGGGCCATTCCTAAGTAACTGATGTTTGATGTGTGCAGTTTTTTTATTTCTGTATTTTAGGATAAGTCTTGCAACTATAATTTGTTAATTAGTATCTTAATAATGTATTTATAAAGTAAACGAAGTTGCCAAAGTTTATTTTAGTGCACTAAAGGGCCCATTTTAAGTTTGTTGCTATTTGTTAGGTAAAAAATGCCTATTCAAATAGATGGGATTATTAAAAAAAACAATTTTTTTAAAACCTTTTCTTATAAATCCCATTCCTTGATGTATAATTTGTCAATTACGTGAGTTAAACTGTTCTTCCTGCTTACGATATTTCGTGTACCCTCAGTTTTCCACATACGTTTGTAAAACGTCACGTCACTAACTATGCACTACTAATACCAGGTCACCAGTTAAAGGCTAAGGCTTAGGCCTAAGAGCGCCAATCTGTATAACCTACTTCCCGTAACATCTGTTCACTTGATTTTTGAACAAGTTAAACAAGAACGTCTTTCCTGTTGCAGCACCCCACGCTTTTACAATCAAATATTATAATTAAAAGCATATTTACACTTCAGCCCAGAAATAGAGACAACTTGAACGATCCGTAATATATTTTTTGTTTTTACATGCTTTTATAAAAGCGTGTTTTTCTAGTGTTTTAAACTATTAATTTATTTTATACTTTTTGGTATATATACTTATACTTCTTTGATAACGAAATATTTTAAACATTTATACATTTATTTTAAGTAGGCGAATGAGCCCGCATCCTCTCCATCTCCGCCTGTGTGTCTTTATTACATGGTGTTTTATCTTATAACAATCTAGCTCTTCAATCAGGAGACCACTAAGTGATTTTACTCTACTCAGGGCCACATACGCCTGTCCAGCCGCAAAAGTACGAACCCTAACTACACCACTGCGTGCTCTATAATATATAATTGGTTTGTTATAAGCCTGAAACCTGATCGTGTTCAAAGTCCATTACATGGCCTTTCTCACAAGTGCAAACACGACTATGATACAATATTCCATCATAGAATGCCAGTGCCTAGCATCCGGCTTCATCATCAGACCTTGAAAGCTAATCGTGGCCAAAGTTCATTACAAGACTTATCTAAGAAATCCAAAACAGCTATGATACGATTTTCCATCATGAAGTTCTAGTTCATGTCTTCAAGCTCCATCATCCGATCAGCTTGACAGTACCATATTATTGGATTGTCATTAAAACTACATACAACTGCCAATTTTCACTACGCTACGATCCTTGGAAGATGGTTAAATTAGTTACCTTAGATTCCATTACATAATAAGTTACATACATGTCGTTGTCATCAGTACTACATACAACTGCCAATTTTCATTATGCTACGACCCTTAGAAGATGGTTAAATTAGTTAGCTTAGATTCCATTACATAGTTAGTTACATACACGACGACCTAATAAAAGCGTGTTAAAAAATAAGTATTTTTCCATTCGCTCGCGCGTGTCATATGTAATTTCACGTTCATTAGTTATTATAAGTAAAAATGGTTATTGTGTCGACGATTTTGGTATAACTTTTAATTTACTGTTACTAACAAGCTAAGTGTTAGCTTACTCACAATAAAATGCTGTTAGGCAATCATGTTTCCCTTTGGCACTGATAATTGATACGGGCCAGTTTCCTTGTCGTCTAATTAACCAGAATATCAAAATATACGTATTTTCCAATCGTTCGTGAGCGTAATATGTAATTTGACACTAATTAGTAATTAAAAGCAAATATTGTAATTGTTTCGTGTCACTATTACTGTAGAGGATAAACAGCTTATATAAACCCGATGTCTTTGGGCAGTGGTAATAAGAAAGCGGTTACTATATGAAAAAGCTAATATTCTACCACATGTTAATATCATTTGTAGATACGTTAGAGACGATGGGAGAAATATCTCGATGTTTGATGTTCAATTACAATTTTTATATTTTATTATACTTATATTTCGAGTTAAGTTTAAACTTTTGAGTGACTTTATTAGATTATATTTCTATTTATTTAGAAATTGAGTTGTTAGTTTATGAATTCAAATAATCACTTTTATAGAAAATTTACTAAATAATAATTAGATGCACAATTATTTATTATACACCAGTAAATGTATAGGCTAACAATAACTAAGAGTCAAAGAATTCGCTCTGAAGCTCGAATACGTGTTTAGGCGACGGTCTAGAAACGTCGCGGCGTCGGCAATATGTAGCTTTTTATCTAATTGTTTATTTAAAGACTAGCACTCGTTAGCGATAGCCTAGTGGAGATGCCTTTAGTCTCTACATTTTCTGTAATGAGAGTGATTATTAGAGTGTTAACGATGAAAAGATTTTGAAATAAAACTGTGTAGTGATTTTTATGCCGTCTGCAACGAAATCTACCAAGGGTATAATTTCTATTAAGAACTAAGGAGTTACCGCCAAATACAGACGAATTCCGTTTCTGCGAAATCCATCCGAAGCTCGCAATTACCCTTCAAACTTGAATAACCTCGAAGGAAACCAGTCTGTGACGTTTGTTAACCGAATATCCGTGGGTATTGTTTTACTTACCTAACAAGCAGCAAAACTGTTGTCCAGCAAGAGCATGTGCTAGGCGCACACTGCTTTGATTATTGAGATGTTAATACAAGGTAATAAGATAAATGTTGCTGATTCACTTTAGAATACGTAACATTCTAGACTACTTTACAATTATACATACATACATACATACATATACTCACGCCTTTTTCCCGTCGGGGTAGGCAGAGACAACAGAACGCCACTTGCTTCTATCCTTACAAACCTCACGCGCTTCCTCTACACTCATTACTCTTTTCATACATGCTCGCCGGTTTCGGGTATTTCGGACCTGGCCGTTTTTTAGGACGTCCCCAATTTGATCAAGGAATGTCCGACGAGGTCTTCCGCGACCGACTTGCCCACACACATTTGCCTTATAAATCTTATTCGTCATTTTTTCTTCACTCATTCGCTCCACGTGTCCAAACCACTTTAGCATTCCTTTCTCAATCCTAGTCACGACATCTTCTTTCAGACCACTGCTCTCTCGTATAGTTACGTTCGGAATTCTATCGATCAGTCTCATCCCACACATACTACGCAGTGATCGCATCTCAACTGCGTTAATTCTACTTTCATGCCTTTTCTGCCATACCCAACTCTCACTTCCATACATCAACGTGGGGACAAGCACTCCAATATGAACCGCCAATCGCGCCTCTTTCGGCACAGTCTGGCCGTTCATAAAGGCATACAGTGCTCCATTTACACGATTGCCCGCAGTCACTCTCCTTTCAATATCTTCTTCACATCTTCCGTCTCTTGTAAACAAAATTATGTATTCATATAATAGTCACCAACTGTTCTAAATTACATACTAAGTGATTTCACATATTATTTGAAACCAGTCACGAAAATCTTGTAGTTTTTTTTTAGGTAAGCTAAGCTGGTAAAAGGTTATTATGTAAATACGATCGTCGCTTGTTGCAAGCAGATTAGTAAACATATATCTCCTAAACCAATTAGGATAATCCTAAGCCAAGCCAGCTATTCCACTTTATTTCTGAAGCAACGCTGACTTATAAGCTAAAAATATCAGTTCACAATGTGGACTCAAATACGATATTGTTCCGTGAGACTCTCTTAAAAGCAAGGACAATAATAGCACTGCAGCCAAATGCTTAGATGTCTAGAAGCTAAACGGCTAGCGACACTAGAATTGCACTGTAGCGAAGTGCTTTGTTACCTTTTGGCTACGTAGGTCTCAAGTGTGTTTGTACATTTATATAGGTTTTATATTTGTTAGTATTACCAGTATTATTATCATTTGAGGCAGCGATAGCCTTGTGCAGATACCAATAGGCTACCGTGCAGAGGGTATCGGTTCCGAATTCACGCTGCGCACCTCTGACTTTTCGAAGTTACGTGACTGACGCTTGCCCCGTGCCTCGGAGAACACGTTAAGCCGTTGGTCCCGGTGGTCGTAAAGATCATTGGCAGTCGTTACGGGTAATCTGTACTCTGACTTTTCAAAGTTACGTGAGTATTGACGCTTGCCCCGTGCCTCGGAGAACACGTTAAGCCGTCGGTCCCGGTGGTCGCAAAGATCATTGGCAGTCGTTACGGGGAATCT
Organism: Euclidia mi; assembly: GCA_944739405.2. Lineage (NCBI taxonomy): Eukaryota > Metazoa > Arthropoda > Insecta > Lepidoptera > Erebidae > Euclidia > Euclidia mi. Next base: position 42,218,626 of record OX123199.2, read on the forward strand.
GTACTCTGACTTTTCGAAGTTACGTGAGTATTGACGCTTGCCCCGTGCCTCGGAGAACACGTTAAGCCGTCGGTCCCGGTGGTCGCAAAGATCATTGGCAGTCGTTACGGGGAATCTGTACACTATTCCTTTGAGTTGCGAAGTTCAGACAAGCAGTCGCTCTATCTATATTCAGTCAAATCAGCTTAGACTAGTAAACGGATCCTGAGTTGCAACTGGGATAACGCTCGGAACATGAAAGGTATAATGCAGGCGTATCATTTATGGTTGAAAACTGCCTTTTTACTTTACGGCATTTACATATGTTAATTTCATCCAGTTCACTTATGCTCGTGCTGTTTGCTTTACAATGATGCACGAGTCAGTAGCATCAGGCTCTGAGTTTTATTAAAATGCAGTAAAACACTTTACTGCATTTTATTAACGTAACGTAACGTAACGATGTAAATATTTACGAATATACGAAGGTCTGGTTGACGATCGAATATATTATATTATATCTCGATACTTGATCACTGACCAGAAGGCTCGGTAGATCGTACAAAATTCTGTATTTTGAGTCCGTCACGTAGCTATCACGAGCACATTAACAAATCTAAGTAAAGGTACAAAATGGCGAAGCTTTAGATATTCTTTTCATTTGAGGCTGTGGTCTACTTTGGTGTCAGAATTTAAAGCGTGCCTGCAAGCCTCATGGCGCTCATACACCTGAGCATTCACTTGTAACAGAACAGCGAACATTCACCGTTTTTAGTTTTGTCGAACCGAACAACGAACAGAGTCGAACATTGCTATGAAAATTTTCACGATCTTTCTAGCGAATACCCTAATCCTTAGAGTATAGAAAAAATATAGAAACCGCACTACAACAGCAGTTTTACCTAATATATTTACTTCAGTTTGATTTATGAATTCTTTCTAGAGTTCTTATTTATGTTTCTTACTCTTGTAAGAAACATAAACAAATGACGTTTCTAAATAATATAATGCAGATTAGAATTTGAACAGGTTTAATAAAGCACATAAGTCAGACACTTATGTGCTTCCTACATTCAAATTTATTTATCGATGTCGAGGATTAATCAACATTTATTGAAATTACTACCTTGCCGTGTGGTTGACGGCATAGAATACAAGTGTCACCACCCCCTATCTTCCCGTGGGTGGCGTAAGAGGCGACTAAGGGATAACACGATGCAAATACCATCTTTGCGTAGAGACGGAAAACTCGACATCAGACCCTATACGAAGGCCTCGTTGGTCTCGCGGCATAAATGTGCGCGTGGGATCGGGAGGTCTCGGGTTCGATTCTTGGGTCGGGCAGTGTTATTGGGTTTTTCTGTCACGAAATTCTCAGTAGCCGCACGGAGTCTGGAAATGTGCCCGGTACGGCAATAGGCTCGCTCCTTATTACGTGGGACTAAAGTATATCTGGCGAAAAGTGGGTGTAGAAATACACCTCTGCCTACCCCTTCGGGGCTAAAAGGCTGACGTTATGTATGTATGTATTTTATTGAAATTAATTCTGAGTAAACCAAATCTAAGGATTTATTGTAAACTTAATCGATATTTTATCGATATTCATTCCGATTAAGCCAATCATTAGTCAAGTTAAAATTAGTGACAAACTACGAAGATTCGAAACGTCATTTGTATATTTTATCTTTCTCATAAATTGGATAAAAATCATAAGTGAAAGTGAAGTAAATATATTGGGTTTAACCGCTATTGTAGCGCGGTCTCTATGTATATATTCTAAGGCTCGCCAGAATGTTTGTAAGAATGCTCGCTAAAACATATTCTTTTGTTTTTCTGTTTTGTAACATTCGCACGAATGCTCATTATAGATGAATGCTCAATTGTTTCAGCGCCATTAAGATTTTTGTGATAAGAACTGGGACCGAATGTCTACTTACTGTCCAAATTGTGGTAGCACTCTGATATAACTACAACACCATCGGTCACCCAAAGAAGAACGGTACTACCTAGTCGCGACAGAATATTCCTGCTTTAACCTGCAAGACTCATACGATTGAAGTATTACGCAGTGCAGCTAGATATTTTTATTATTTCTGCCCGAAGACGACCACTGCTGGACAGAGGCCTCTACAAGGCTCTCCATACATACTAATCATGAAACACCCAATGCAATGCATTAAACTAACTCTCGCGATCCTAACAGGAATTTCGGTCGACCTACCTTTGCTTCGTCATCAGATACGTGACCTTCACTCCAGAAACTGCGCGCCCCAATGGCTATCTGTTCTTCGAGCTATGAACCCATTGTTACTGCAGCTTTACTATTCGGAGAGCTATGTTGAACTACTTTCACTTTTGAAAACTATCGTTATAAATCTAGACTTTGCCACAAAACCGTTATAAAGTAAAGCAAAGAAATTAAGCGTTCCGTTTTGTGGAATCTTACTCGAAACACACCGGCACTCCAATACTCGCACCAGTGTCTCTAAAACGCAAATTATTTATCCTAGAGTTCTGTTTTAGTTGGGATTGCCGTTCTTTTTAGTCGCGATTTAGTTGCCCGTCTATACTGAAGTCAGGGTTGTCGTACCTATTTGCTTTGCTATATAGTAAGCAACAACTTAGAAGTGTTGTATTAGCAGGAAAAAAATAAGCCAAGACCATCACCATAACCCTAGCGTTGCCCTCGCAAGCCAAGGCTTTCAACTCATAGCCTACGGGCTGCTTTTTACAATATTCATTTTATCCATAATACCAGCATTTCCAGGTTTACTATTGCTTAACAAAAAACGCATGACAAAAGATCATTTTACAAACAACGTTTGAAAAACTAATAATTTGACAAACTTTCATTTCGCAAACATATTACTTTTAAAAAAATCATTTGACATAATACAGGTTTCGCAAATGTTTTATCTAGGAAATAATTAAAGTGTTAAAATATTATTTTAAAAATAATCACATGACTAAATAATTCGTTTGCCAAATTGGTGATTGTACAAAAAGTTAGAAGATAAATTATTAGTTTTTAAAAATAAATAATTTGTAACCAATACTTACGCGAAATTTTGAAAATATTAAATTGCATGGCTGCAATTTTCATCTTGGACAGATTATTTATAGGCAAGTAATAATTTTGTATTAATACTAATTCCATAGAAACTTAAGTCTTTAAAAAAAATACACACTGCCTGAATTAAGCGAAATAAGTAGAATTCGGTTCTGGCCGTTGTGATCGCAGTTCTAACCTAACCTAACCAGCCATTGTTTCAGTTAACGCTACACAATGATTGTTGTATTAACGTAGATTTTGGTAAACAAAATACATATTTACCAAGCAATACATTTTGTCAAATTTTATTTATGCTTTACGTTGTTTTGTCAACTAACATGTTTAAAAAAATAATCAAATTGTAAAAATTATAATGTTTCAGCATAATAATTTTTTTTAGGAGTAGTTTATTAAACAATAGTTTGTAAAATAATAAATTTATTAAGTATAATATTGTCAAATGTTATTTTTCAAATGAAAATTTGTTATTTGTTTTTTGTCAAATGATCGGACACCGCATTTCCAACATAGAACAATTAGTATCAGTGATGATTTCTGAATATATTTTTGGCTAAATATTTTGACATGGGTCGGCTAAATATTTTGAGTGAATATACCTATCCTTTAATTGAGGCAGCGATAGCCTAGTGGAGATACCAACAGACTGCCATGCAGAGGGTATCGGGTTCGAATCCACGGCGCGCACCACTGACTTTTCGGCATTATGTGCGAATTGAATTGTCAATTATCGCTTGTCCCGTGCCTCGCAGAGCACGTTAAGCCGTTGGTCCCGTGTGTGATGAAGATCTTTGACAGTCGTTATAGGGCGTCAGTACGGAGTACGTAGTATGGAATATCGCTATCCCTTCGAGTTGCGGAGGTCAGACAGGCAGTCGCTCTATGGAAAAGCTAATATTCAGCCAAGTCCGGTTAGATTAGTAAGCGGAGCCCAGGTTCAAACTTGGATAAAGCTAGGAGGATGATGATATCTATTCTTTAATTATAGAACAAAACCTTTAGTAAGAAAACGGGTAAAGCGATCAATATAATAATCACTGCACATACTTACTTAAAAACCACACTTTGTAACGACGTCTACAATGCACATTTTGTTTTCTTTCTTATTCCATTCATTGATTAAACTCATTTCAATTACCAGCTGGGACAAACTGGGATGGCGACAATCTGAATTATTAACACTATGAAGTTTTCTCGACGACATTGGCTAGATAAACCGTAGCTATATGTAATGCGATTTTCAGGAGTAGGTACTACATAAGAAGTACTTATACTTAAACCGTAATACTTACTAACATTGACATTAAACAAGGTTCAAAATCAGCAGATTTCTAAACTAACTTTTGGCGCCCAATTTACATCTTTATATGTGGACCAAATTAAAATCTCTTCCTTAGTACCTGCTTACATAAGAAAGGGACACAGTTTAAATTTCATAGTTTATCCTCTACGTAGACATGTCGGTCAGATAGTGTCTAAAAACTTCCAATAAGGTACCGCTTTCTTACAGCACACTTTTCGTTGGCAAGCCAAATTATACATCCGTGTTCAATTAACTATCGTTTACAGATACATCAGCTGATATAGCCTTTGTTAGTATAATCTGGTCAATATACTTAGCACTCAGTATTTTTCTATCTACTACTACGTAGCGATTTATAATTTATTTGCATATTATCAAACTCTAAAGCAAGATTCCGTTTATTCATCATGTGCCACTGTGAATACAAATGATTGTAAAACTGTATCTTCATATTGCCGCAACATTAAATCTATGAGCAATCTTGCCCACGATCTAATTCATTGTATGTATAATATAGACATTATAGCAGGGGACACAGTTGCCGGGATAAACACTTCACTAACTGAGTATTATGGGTTCGTTCATGTGGATAATAATCGAATTAGCTGAACCCTCCAAGCGCCTGCCAACACTAGCTAATACCAGCGTAAATGATATATATTACAGCACATTCTCACACTCTTACGGTATTTCAATAACCCTGATACTAGGTACGGTATTCAGTAATATACGTTTAAAAACTTATCTGAGTGTAAAAATGCAATTTTACGGTTGGTTTCTTTTTCCAATATAGAGTCAGACAGATTTTTAGTATTTGTTGTTGTAGCGGCAACCGAAATACATAATTTGTGAAAATTTCAGCTTTCTAGCTATCACGGTTTATGAAATACAGCCAGGTGACAGACAGACAGACAGCGGAGGCTTAGTAATAGGGTCCCGTTTTTTACCTTTTAGGTACGGAACTCTAAAAATGAACGTGCTATATCTTTCGGCAGTACTGAATTTCCAGCATCAATGTCGCATCGTCATCGCACGTTATTCACATCGCGAACAATATGAGGGCATTGTATTTGTGACCTATGCAGAACAATCTAGTTTCCCTTTGAGTCTGACATTATTTTAATAATGATCATAGCATTTTGTAACGGTTTGTTTATCAAATTTGCTTAATGCCTGCATGCCCTCCGGGCGGAACTAATTGGTGACGCCAATAGCAGTATAATGGCGCTACTGAATCGTCATACACATAACAATGAAATCAACGTTTACTGATAATTTCATCCATATCATCGTCCATATGCGTATCTGTGTAATAAATATTATTTTAATATAAAAACTGTGATGTTAAATGGTAATATTAAGGCTGTAGATGATATAGAGATTTGTTTGTATAAAAAGTGTATTATAAAAACCACTTAACTACAAATCTAAAATAAATCTTTATTTCCAATAGTCTGACTCTATATTGGAAAAAGAAACCAACCGTAATATTGCATTTTTACACTCAGATAAGTTTTTTAACGTCTATTACTGGATATTGTACCTAGTATCAGGGTTATTGAAATACCGTAAGAGTGTGAGAATGTGCTGTAATATATATCATTTATGCTGGTATTAGCTAGTGTTGGCGGGCGCTTGGAGGGTTCAGCTAATTCGATTATTATCCACATGAACGAACCCATAATACTCAGTTAGTGAAGTGTTTATCCCGGCAACTATGTCCCCTGCTATAATGTCTATATTATACATACAATGAATTAGATCGTGGGCAAGATTGCTCATAGATTTAATGTTGCGGCAATATGAAGATACAGTTTTACAATAATTTGTATTCACAGTGGCACTTGATGGATAAACGGAATCTTGCTTTGGAGTTTGAGAATATGCAAATAAATTGTAAATTGCTACGAAGTAGTAGATAGAAAAATACTGAGTGCTAAGTATATTGACCAGATTATACTAACAAAGGCTATATCAGCTGATGTATCTATCTGTAAACGTTAGTTAATAGAACACGGATGTATAATTTGGCTTTCCAACGAAAAGTGTGCTGTAAGAAAGCGGTACCTTATTGGGAATTTTTAGACACTATCTGACCGACATGTCTACGTAGAAGATAAACTACTATCGTAAAGTTGGAAACATGGAATTTAAACTGTGTCCTTTTATGATGTAAGCAGGTACTAAGGAAAGGATTTTAATTTGGTCCACATATACAGATGTAAATTGGGCGCCAAACGTTAGTTTAGAAATCTGCTGATTTTGAACCTTGTTTAATGTTAATGTTAGTAAGTATTACGGTTTAAGTATAAGTACTTCTTATGTAGTACCTACTCCTGAAAATCGCATTATATACAGCTACGGTTTATCTAGCCAATGTTGTCGAGAAAACTTCATAGTGTTAATAATTCAGATTGTCGCCATCCCAGTTTGTCCCAGCTGGTAATTGAAATGAGTTTAATCAATGAATGGAATAAGAAAGAAAACAAAATGTGCATTGTAGACGTCGTTACAAAATGTGGTTTTTAAGTAAGTATGTGCAGTGATCATTATATTGATCGCTTCACCCGTTTTCTTACTAAAGGTTTTGTTCTATAATTAAAGAATAGGTATCATCATCCTCCTAGTGTTATCCAAGTTTGAAGCTGGGGTCCGCTTACTAATCTAACCGGACTTGCCTGAATATTCGCTTTTCTATAGAGCGACTGCCTGTCTGTCCTCCGCAACCCGAAGGGATAGCCATATTCCATACTACGTACTCCGTACTGACACCCTATAACGACTGTCAAAGATCTTCATCACAGACGGGACCGACGGCTTAACGTGCTATCCGAGGCACGAGACCAGCGATAATTGACAATTCAATTCGCACATAGTTCCGAAAAGTCAGTGGTGCGCGCAGTGGATTCGAACCCGATAACCTCTGCATGGCAGTCTGTTGGTATCTCCACTAGGCTATCGCTGCCTCAATTAAAGAATAGGTATATTCACTCAAAATATTTAGCCAAAAATATATTTAGAAATCATCACTGATACTAATTGTTCTATGTTGAAAATGCGGTTTCCGATTATTTGACAAAAAACAAATAACAAATTTTCATTTGAAAAATAACATTTGACAAAATTATACTTAATAAATTTATTGTTTTATAAACTATTGTTTAATAAACTACTCATTAGTAAATATTATGCTAAAACATTAATTTACAAATTGATTATTTTTTTAAACATGTTAGTTAACAAAACAACGTAAAGCATAAATAACATTTGACAAAATGTATTGCTTGGTAAATATTTTATTAACCAAAATCTTCGTTAAGGCGAGGTTGCAGTACTTTTTAAGATTTTTGAACGTCTGAAAGTCACATGAACTATGATATTTTTAATGAATAAAAATTAAAGTATAAAAGTTGAACATATCTTCTAGTAAATCGTAAAGATAGAAACACGATTTGGAATGATTGGCTCGATAAAAAAAAATGTCAAACATGGCACTAAATCACAATTTTAAACGTGTACTGCTTAGACATTCCATAATGAATTCATATGAAAGTATTATCAATAGAAGCAGCTCTTTATTTTAAAATAAATGGTAAAAACAGATTTTGTAATTTCGTTATCATTTTTCTTCAAGAAAAAAAATAGTCAAAATGTTGGCATTATATCGCTCGCCGGCCGTTCATCAGTGCCTGTCTAGGCGTGATTGAGGGCGGACGTACGTCGTTGCTCCGCAAAATCCCCCTCCACCCCCGCATGTACGTTTTCGCAAAAGTACAAAGTAATTCGTATTCCAAACTCAATCGTTCAAACCATAGACATATTAGTAAGAAACCGTAGACAGGTTACTGACAAGGTAACATGACGGAGCTTACGAGTGGCTCGCATCGCGAAAAGCGTATACACACTAATATAAATATGTCAAAACGACACACTAAGAATTAGATAAGAAGTGTAAGTGAGATAGCACATCTAATCGCAAGCGCGAAATAGAGATAAACATATACTCTCTGGACCGACGCGCATTGTGACATCATGCTGACCGTTTCACAAACAATTATTTGACTCAGATGCGACATGATCACTTTGTCTGTATTGAGTAAATTCAATTCGCCTCAAAGTAAATTTGATTAATTCATTTAAGGTAGGGAAATAAAAAGTCGATGTGATTTATTTATAACATTTATTAAAAAAGTACATTTTATTCTTCTCATTTCATTCAATGGAAACCTAAAACAGTACGTTAATATAAAAACTGTGCGCTGCGGACCCACCGTAGCCCTGGCAATACCCCTGGGGGTATGGTGGGTCTTTATAAGCTTAACCGTACTCCTGGCTGAAATGCTCGTAGTGGTATACCAACGTGCTACGTGGACATTAAACTGGACGGTGTTATCTCTCGTATGATAATGACTTACTACTTACGTTTTTGTATTATTAGACAAGCGAAGACAAGCGCTAGTACGATGATATAGTGCAACAAGGAGATAAATTAGAGAACAAAACGTTTAGGTATTACTGCTAATGGTTATAATGCTTTGTATATTATAGGTAGAATCTGTGGTACTGTTGAAGACCCGTCATCATCATCATCCTTGCGCTGTCGAATCATTCCCACTAGTTCTATTGAACAGTTCTATGACAGAACTAGTGAGACTTTTTTCCCACTAGTTCTATTAGCACAACTTGATGAGAAGAATAGAACTAATGGGAACAGTTATAGGAAATTTACCACTAGTTCTATGTATGTTTTACAAGGGTAGTGTCACAACATCGCGCTCACATATCCGAATAAATATATATGTATAAAAATGTGTTAAACGAATGAACGTCTACAAAACAATTGAACGTCTACAAAACAAATGAACGTCTACAAACAAATGACTACCAGAAAGTGATCAGCTATCGATAGTGATTGCAAAAAACAGGTGCATGCGATTTTCGACCTTATTGACAATTCATGACAAACCTTTTTTTTTTGCTTTTTCTCGCTTTCTGGCAATATAAGGGGAATAAAATTATAAATTCTGACTTATATCCATTAGGTTGAAAATCGCATGCACCTGTTTTCTGCAATCACTATCGATAGCTGATCACTTTCTGTAAGTCATTTGTTTTTTAGACGTTCATTTGTTTTGTAGGCGTTCATTTGTTTTGTAGACGTTCATTTGTTTTACACATTAAACAAATGAACGTCTACAAAACATATTCATTCGGATATATGAGCGCGATGTCGTGACACCGTAGTGATCCGTAGATCTTTCGCATTAGTTCTATTGAATACCCTTGTAAAAACATTCATAGAACTAGACTGTGACATTTCCTTATTTTTTACTTATCCCATTAGTTCTGTTCTCCTCATCAAGTTGTGCTAATAGAATTAGGACAGTTCTATCATAGAATTGTTCAATACTACTACTATACTATAATGATCCCACAAAATAGTAGAACTTGAAATTAACGAACTGAAATTAATAAACTAATTACACAACAATATTATCTGGGAGTACGGTTAAGCTTTGAAACACCCACCATATCCCCAGGGGTACTGCCAGGGGTACGGTGGGTCGGCAGCGAAAACAGTGCAGTACAATCTACTTAGTTGTTTAATACTAAAAGGACAAAAACAAGAACAAGTGAATGGACTTTGATCATCCGTCAATGTTTGTAACTTACGTATGATTTTGTATTTCTATAAAATAATATATTGTGTTGATTCAGCCTCAAATCACTTTTATTACTTGACAAAAACACACATCAGTATTTTATTATTACGAATGTCCCATCTGGATACTTTGTTTTTTAGTCTTTGAACACGCATAATACTGCTTCTCTTTTACACTCGCTAAATGCCAATTTTTTTATTCACTCTATTATTTGTGATACTGAGTAAATTATAAATTGTAAATAAAACATTGTAATATTGTAATACTCATGAATGAGAAGTAATTCCATAACTTTTAGTCATTTTCCTACTATAGTTTGTGCAAAATCTCATTACACACGCCGACATTTTTAAATGTAACGTACACACACGCGAGTAAAAGAGCGAGCGCTTCCGACCGCAGTGCGTACGCGACTAAAGCCAAATGAGACATTTAGCCTGTTTTTAATGTGCCACTTTTGAAGTTCGCATAACTCATCTACGGTTTTTTTTACGCTGCGCTGTGGCACACGCACACATGAAACGCCCCCTCCCCTCCCCCCGCTCACTCGCTGACGCCACCGCCGTGGTTTTGTTTTTGCGGGGGGTGAGGTCGAGCTACGCACTGTACTGCAACCTCGCCTTAATACAACAAGCTTTGTGTAGGGTCAACTGAAATAATGGCTGGTTAGGTTAGGTTACAACTGCGACCACAACGGCCAGAACCGAATTCTACTTATTTCGCTTAATTCAGGCAGTGTGTATTTTTTTTAAAGACTTAGGTTTCTATGGAATTAGTATTAATACAAAATTATTACTTACCTATAAATAATCTGTCCAAGATGAAAATTGCAGCCATGTTATTCAATATTTTCAAAATTTTGCGTAAGTATTGGTTAGAAATTAACTAATTTCTATTATGTTTAAAAACTAATAATTTATCTTCTAATTTTTTGTACAATCACCAATTTGGCAAACGAATTATTTAGTCATAATTATGATTATTTTAAAAATAATATTTTAACAGTTTAATTATTTCCTAGTTAAAACATTTGCGAAACCTGTATTATGTCAAATGATTGTTTTTAAAGTAATATGTTTACCAAATGAAAGTTTGTGAGAAAAATTCATATCAAATACTCAGGTGTATAATACCTTTAAGCTGTAACGAAATCAAACTTCTATGTCAACGCAATAAAAAGAAACAGCAATTTAAGCCGCATATTTTCTAGCAACTACTTCAAGGGTAATCAAAACCTACAGGGTACTACCCGTGAACTCAGAATATTGAAATTTGGCACAAAGCAATATCTTATAGCAGAGATAAAGGAAGAATCACGAAAACCGTAAATTTTTGGTTACATCATACAAAAAAATAATTGTATTAATTTTAAAGTTACTACCCCTTTCCTCATGAATGCGTAAAGTTATCAAATTGAAATTCATATCAAATACTCAGGTCTATAATACGTTTAAGCTGTAACAAAATCTAACTTCTATCTCAACGCAATCAAAAGAAACAGCAATTTTAGCATATTTTCCCGTAAACTCAGATTCTTGAAATTTGGTACGAATCAACGTCTTATAGTACAGATAAAGGGAATATTGCGAAAAAGGCAAATTTTTAGTTACATCATATAATAATAATAATAATTTTAGAGTTACTAGCCCTTTCCTTACGAACGCGTAAAGGTATTAAATTGAAATTCATATCAAATACTTGGGTCTATAATATCTTTAAGCTTTAACAAAATCAATCTTGAAATTTGGTACGAAGCAATATTTTATAGCACAGATAAATAAAAAATTGCGAAGACCGTTTTCTTTTTGTTACATCCTATAATAAAAATATTTTTAATAATTTTAAAGTTATTATCATGAACACGTACAGCTATTAAATTGAAATTCATATCAAATACTCAAGTCTATAATACCTTTAAGTTGTAACAAAATCAAACTTCTATGTCAACGCAATCAATAGAAACAGCAATTTTGGCATTATTTCAAACTCGCAACTACTCGCAAGGGAATCAAAACCTGCATGGTACTTCCCGTGAACTCAGAATCTTGAAATTTGGCACTAAGCAACGTCTTATAGCACAGATAAAGGAAAAATTGCGCAAACCCAAAACTTTTATTAAAATATTTTTAATAATTTTAAGGGTACTACCCCTTTCCTCATGAACCCGTAGAGGTATAAAATTGAAATTCATATCAAATGCTCAAGTCAAAACTAAAGGGTACTCCAGAATCTTGAAATTTGGCATAAAACAACGTTTTATAGCACAAAGGAAATTTTTTGAAAACCTTAAATTTTATCGCGATAAGCGGCAATAGGCTCGCCACCTATTATGTGGGATCAAAACACTGACGAAAAGTGGGCGTTTAATATGCCTCTGCCTACCCCTTCGGGGAAACAGACGTGAGTCTATGTATGTATGTATGTGTTAAATTTTATGTTACATCACATATTTTTTAAATAATTATATATACCTACAGGTTTGTACGGAACCCTCGGTGCGCGAGTCCGACTCGCGCTTGACCGGTTTATTTTTCGTATATTGTGCTAAAAATTACTAACGGTAACAGGTAGACGCTTAAAATTTTCACAGAATAAGTGGTTGTATATATTACATTTCAAAATAAATAATTAAATTTTAAAAAAGTTAATAATAAAGGGGGGGCTCCCATACAACAAACGTAATTTTTAAGCATTTGTTACTCAATCTTAATAAATAGGTAGAACCTTAAAAAAATATTTAAGTATACATAAACAAACGTGATTTTCTTTTATAGATAGTGGTACGGAACCCTTCGTGCGTGAGTCCGACTCGCACTTGCCCAATTTTTATTGAGATGTAAGTTTATAAGTATAGTTTTAGTTTGAAATAAATTAACAATAATTAGAACGTAGGTATATAAAGTATTGCACATTTAAAACATCTTTATGCCATTCCATAACTTAGAGCAGAAAGCTAGAATTAAAATAATGTGAGCTGACATGAAATACAGAAATTAAAAAAAAAGGTTCTGGCTCTGATGCTATGAGTGAAAGTATCAATTCATTGTATCGGCATATATTTTATCTATTATTTTGAATGCATGATAAATAAGTACAATGATCATTCCATTATGCCGAGTTGACAATAAGTTGACGTAGCCTAGAACACAACTTGCGATTGCGCCAGAAATATATGAAATATGAAATACATACATATTAAATAATAAATTACTTCGGCACACTCGTTCTTATTTAATTTTATCCTTATTATTAAGCACATTCCTTGAACAAGACTGCAATGGATTATATCAGAAGAGCAGGTAATGAATTTGAACAAAAGTTGTGTTCAGGGACAAGTATCGACAGTGTCTCTACATTGACATCGATGTGAAATTACAAACCGGAACTTCGAAACAAGACACGAGGGAATGGCGAGTCGTGTTTTAGTACGTGCTGGCACTGCTGACAGTGGTAAAAAGGACGAAATTAAAGTTATAGGCATGGGTTGCCATCAAAAATTCCAAGTAGATGACTAAATACATCTATGTATATAATTATGTCAAAAATATTAAAGGGAAAAGAAGTTACATCCAATATCAAATCCAACACAGAAATTTCTTCTATTTTTAGCTTGTTAAGGATCTTTATTGTCGCTTATAATACATTGTATAATATACAATGAGGCCATAGCCCAGTATGACTTCACCATGTCTATGTTTAAAATTCTGTGTTTGCGAGTGTTTGCAGATTGGTGGCAGTCACCGACGATGCAGCGATGAATGCAGCTCCACACTGCTCTGTTATACTATGCATGTTTGAAATGTGATGTTATTTGTATTGTATCTATTCCTGTATATTAAAATTATTTTAAAGATTAAAATTGTCACTGACACAGTATAAACATAGACTGAAATAATGAATAGAATTGAGTATAAGGAAAATAGCCTTGTTCGTTTACGGATGTATGAGTCTATTATAATATGCATGAACACTTTACTTTAAGCTCCTTGTGTTGCCTTTTCCACACATATGACAAAAGGTTAAATGTGGGTACTTCCACTCGAAAACAAGATGTGTATAATATTAAATAGGTCATTAATATAGCATTTTTTTATTCGCGTGGTCTACTGTTATAGCAAAATATGCGGTAAGGGAGAAAAAAGGGTAGTTGACTAATATCAGTACCCGAATTTTCAGTTGTTCAACTAGAATACAACTATTACTTTTATTTGCAGCCTAACCCTCTGGACATGTGGGACAGCCACATGTCCTTTCCGCAGGGCAAAGACTTCCTTACCCTTTTCCACCCGTATCAAGTCATTTTGCCACCCAGCCTTGGCCACCTTTGGCCTGGGTGGCAAAACGACTTGACCGCGAGGCCTCTTTAGATGAGGGATCCACAAAATGGTAGTTTTAGCCCATAGAGCGTCGGACATACGATACGACAGACATGACCAGCAAAGTCAGATTTAAAGAAGATCACCCAGCCTCCATACAAATTTGGGGAAATTCTAAAAGTACCAGCCAACTAAAATAAACCTAAAATTATTACCTATAGAATAGTACGAAATAAACACTTTCTATTACTACACTAAAGGTCTAATTGCAGTCTGTGAAATAATATTCGAGCTCAAAGAATCTGTTCTGTTAGTGAAATAAAACCTAATTATGTATTGTTATTTTTTGCCTAATATAATGTGCAAATTGCAATTTAAATGGCATCAGGTAATGGTAGGTAGTAAGCTAAGACCGAGTCAGCATTAGACGCAGCATTTATCATGCTGTCTCGCTCTAATTCGCACTGTGCTCACCACGTACGCTGCTTGCTTTCTGTTATTCCTTCAGTATGCCTTAATGGCAGAAGAACTATAGGCTGCTGGTCTCATGTAATGTGTAACTGTGTGGTACATTATATATACAAGCCACCTTTTTTTTTGTGCGTGGCTGGTTCTGCTGACTATAACCACCACGGTGTTCCTTGACGGCGGCCACGTGTATTGTGGTTAGCCTCGCGTCGTACACCGCGACCTTATCAGGGTTCGGCTGGCCGTAGGATGCTGGCGGGCCACACCATATTTGTTAATCAATATTTCTGGAGGTGCACATGATCACAGCGCCACCGCCTCAGCCTATTGGCAGACGGGGAGCGGCCCTCAGGGCTGCCATTATCTACCTCTCTCGCTTTGCCATCTTTTTCGAGTCGGAAGTCGGAGTCGAAGGTACGACTGTAACGATTGCCGCGACCAGTTCACGGCCAATTCGAAACATGAAAACTCGAGCGGAATAACAATTTCAGTAGGAGGTACCCCATTGGAATTCATCAATAAATATATATACCTAGGGCAAGAAATAAAGATGGGCAAAGCAAACCAGGTGAACGAGTTTGATACACGTATCCGTTTGGGTTGCCGCTTTCGGCAAACTGGCATTTGCTTTTACGAAACAACAAAAAGCGAGAATATTCAACTAGTGCGTCCTGTCAGAGCTTAGTGATGTGCTTAGCTAAGGAGCCGGAGCTTGGGTTAGTACAAAGGCAGCTCTCCAGAAACTTAAAGTTGTTCAAAGAGAAATGGAGAAAAAACTGGTAGGAGTGACACTAAGAGACAGAAAGACGAATAAATGGCTTCGAAAAGAAAGTCGAGTATCAGATGTTGCCAAAAGAGTAGCGAAGCTAAGTAGCGAAGCTAAAATGGCAGTGGGTGGGACATGTAGCCAGAAAACCCGAAACATGGTGCAAGCAAATATTGAAATGGAGACCGTGGGATTGTAAACGACCAGCTGGAAGATCGCAAATGAGATGGAAAGATGACATCATAAAGATAGCGGACAGTAATTGACAGCCCAAAACAGAACGGAATGGAAGTTGTTAAAGAGGTATACACCAAAATGGTCGAGAATGGCTTAAGATGGTGATGAGTTTACTTCGCTAGGACGCCTAAGCAGAGCATTCCGTCAACTTTTGCATCGCCGTTTCTTGGACAGGGTTACGGCTGCTGTCACAATTGTGAAATCCAGGCCTTTACTCCACAAGTACCGGCCGAAACAACCATGGAAAGTGAGAACGCTGCGATGCAACATCTTTTCAACCACATGTCGGGAACAGGAATTATCGCCACTATCTTGGCATGCCTATATACATCTGCCTGTCATAGACATTCCTACTAAAGGTATAGACGATATTTTTATATTTGGTAAAATATTTTTTACTGTTTTTATGAGTTCACTGCATTTTAAGGCTCACGTATTTCACGTGAGGCTGAAAACGTATAGTTGACCACCTTTATACCTCTTTAATTTATCACTTTTGACAAAACAAAACTGCGCCATGGTACTTTGAGACATAGTTACATTCAAACCTAAATATTGTCTCAAAGAATTGACATAGAAGTTTAGTGTAATACTTAGTAAAAAAAAATTAAAATAGTGTGTTCTAGTAAAATAATACAATTTTATTGATTGGCCGGCAAAATAAAAATTTGCCCAATTTGGGTGATCTCTCTCTGATAACTACAAGTTTAAAAACACACATATTTATATAACATTTAAAGTAAGTCCCTTTTGCTTAGATCACAAGAAATTATCTATTGAAATACGAATTACGTAGGTGAAAAAAATCATTAGTATATCAATACTGCCAGTATATAGATCAACCCAAAGCTCCCAAAACAAACCAATATTTTTAATTTCGCTGATAATTTCCGGCACGAGATTATCCGGCGGAAGACCAAAGTAAGTGACATAGTTTAGAGTTATAGCAAATTAAATGGGCGATAAGCTGGCCACATCTGTCGCAGAACTTATGGTCTTTTTTTTATAGACTTAGGCCTGTATCTCCGAACGGGTAGGCAGAGGTGTAGTATTACACCCAGATTTCGTCATGCATTTTTAGGTCCCACGTAATAGGCCTATAGGCGTTACTGGGCACATCACCAGACGCCGTGCTGCTACTGAGAATTCGGAAAAACCCAGTAACACTTTTGCCCGACCCTGGAATCAAACCCGGGACTTCCGATCAGCGGTCGCATATGCTATGCACTGGACCACGGAGGCAGTGGATAGCGTATGCGACTGGTCTGCACTTATGGTCTGTGGATTAAAAAGCAGGTTCTTAAATTAAGGCCACGTCTCAGCAAGCGTAGTGTTGGACGCCAGAATGGGTCTTGTGGCATACCCTGGGGAGGCCTACCTCTAGCAGTGATCGATAGGCTGATGAAATGAGTTAAATGAGAAGGAATAGTTTATATAATTGTTTGACCACTATACGCCCCTATCCTATTATGAAAGCCCAAAGGGGTGAAAATACCTCGCGAGATAGCGAGCAAGGCGTGATGTGGCAAACCGATACCCCGAAGAGGTAGACGAAGAAGTTGTATTTATTACACCCACATTTGGTCATATTATGCATTTCTAGGTCCTACGTAAAAAGGGGGACAAGCCTATTGACGTTGCCGGGCACATTGCCACACTTCGTTCTGCTACTGAGAATTCGGAAAAATGAGTTACACTTCTGCCCAACCCGGGAATTGAACCCGAAACTTCTCGATCAACAGACGCTTAGGTTATTTACTTGACCATGGAGGTCAGCGACAAAATAAATATAAAATATAAGAAGATTGATGTCAGTAATATAAGTCTTTTCTGCAAATGTGGACCGTTTTGCACAACTTCTACCTGCAATTTGTCTAGTAATAAAGCGTAGTATGCTGCATTAATAGTTATTCCTTTAAAAAAATAAATTATTAAGATTGATTTCATCTTTGATTTCATCAATTCATATTTGATTGATCCATGATCATCCCAAAAAACATTCAGCATCATTTTCCCAGCCGAAAAAACAGCCTTTGCTTCTATTGGAGCCAGTTCCTCCTAAGAAATTTTCTGTTTGGAATGTGTTATTGATTTGGGCGTATAATGGTGTATCCAGGTTTCATCTACAGTCATTAATTGGGCCAAAACTTGGATTTATTAGGCCTAAACTATGCCAACAGAGCATTAAAAATGTTCATTTGAACGCGGTTTTGGTCTAACGTGAGCAAAAGCGGCACCCATCGCGCTGACAGTTTTCTCATGCTTAAATATTGATTTAATATGTAACTAATACGTTTGTTAATCATTTTCATAGGCTCTGCTATCTCTCTTACTCAATTCAGCGGTCGTCTAACACCATTTGGTTAAGTTTAGTGAGGTTATAGTCAGTGGTTGCAGTTTTTGAACGTCCCGGACCTTTATCTGTTTCCTAGTTCGTACGACCAGGTTTAAATTCGGCTGCCCAAAATTTAATTGTGGTAAATGATGGAGCAGAGAGTCCCCCATAAACAGAGTTTTACTCAAATTTAAATGGCGTCGTTGTATTGCCTTTTAACAACAAGAATTTATTAACAGCTCGATTCAAAATTTCTTATTTTCACAAAAAC